>JARHVA010000404.1:5002500-5435000 GCA_037957365.1 Torreya grandis
TGTGAGAGGACCCAGTCAGAGGAGAATAAGTCACAAGGAACATGAGAACATCAGACTCATAATGGAATCAAAATACTAGGGGAGTGTGTGAAAAGTGGTAAGTAATTAGAAGAATGATTAACAAGGGTCACTCTGACCTTATGGATTGGAAGTTTTTTACCAACCTATATGGAAAGGAACACATGGCCACCAAGCTATAACATAGAGCAAAGATCTAGGGGGTAATAAGGCCCTAGTTTCTAGGAAGAAATAATTGAAGTACCATGACTCTCAATTTGTTAAGACTCCATGCACCAATTATTTAGGCCATAAATGATTTTGACACTCGGTTAGGGAAAAACAAGTCTAAATACCCTTATTGTAATCTATTTGCATGATGAATCCTTTTTGGGAGAATAATGTGATGAATCTTTACCCTAGTAGAATGATATTATAATGCCCCTTTTATTTTAAGCATAATATATAACTAGTAAGAATGATGAAGCTTCTGCTATCAAGAATGATAGTGTGGACTATGTGGACTGTGTGTAAAGTTATATCTATGTGATATACCATTTATTTTTTGGTAACCAATAAAGTTATAAGATGATAATAATCTACGTATTAGTATCAATCGACCTAAGAAAAAGGATTAAGGTAATATATTTGTGCATCATCCTTATCTAAAGTTATAAAGAGAAGGATATGAATATGATAATAACACTATGTCTCAAAAGCTATGAGAACTAGTCTTCCATTACACATGTTAGGTGAGCACATAAGACCTAACCCTCATGTGAAAGGGCCAGTGCACTAGCTCATTGGGCTAGACTTCAATGCTGGAGATAGAATTACTAAAATAACCCCAAAATTTTGGTTCCATTGCCAGGAACTGAAGCACTTGAATCATAGTCATGGTAAAAAATTTAAGCGTATTATAATGGAAAATATAGAATAATGGATTACCAGTGTTGAAGATAATTTTATAGTTCTATATCTTGAGTTAGGAACCTCTGCACAATGGTGGGTGGAGCAGAATCTCTACATTCCCTTATTTAAAACTTTTTTTGGAGGTCTCAATTATTTTACATACTTTGTTAATAACATATTCTAAAGGATGATCTAGGAATCTTGGAAGGGGGTGATCTTGGATGCTAGAATGACAAAGGGATTTAGAACAACTTGGAGTCCCATGGACATGAGCAATTAAATTTTGGTGGAAAGGGGTTTGGAATAGCTACATTTTGGAGTGTGTTGTGACCACTTATTAATGCCTAAAAGAATTCAATTTTTAATTCCTTTAAGAGCCATAGGTCACTATTTAACTCTTTTTAATTTCAAAATTAAGAAATTAATTATTGACCTTGGACTGGAAACTATAAAAATGGAGGGATAAATCCTCTTGTGAATGTGCCACACATTTAGAAGGGGAGATTAGGGGTTGATAGAAGATTATGGGTTCAAAATTGTATCCATCTAGTATTCACTATAGAAATGAAAGTATGATGAAGCTCAAGAAAGGATCATGGGAGCTAGCAGTAAGAGAAGAGACTAGGAAAATTCAAGGAGTTGTTAAGAGTTATAGGGAAGTAGAAACACATGAGGATCCCATCACTTTTGAGCCACAATCTATACCAATTATATCATACAAATGAGAAATAATATGGATGGTAGGAACTGAGGAACTAAGTCTGAACTAATCAAGCTCCCCCAACATAGTGTGTGCTCATGCCTTTGAGTCAGAAAGAGTACATATTTAAAATTAGGATACAGATAGTTTGGAGTCAAAATTTGAACCAGTAAGGGATACTAAGATTGATCCATTTGATGCTCATTTATATTTCACACTATCCTTCACTCTTCAAGGTAATTTTATGGCATAATTTGGAATGCTTAGAGGACCTAGCCTTCAAGGAAAGAGTACAGTCCCACACCTAGTTAACCAACCAACTACTACACCTCATACCAAAAGCACTACTACTGGAGGCACTGGAAGAGGGCTAGGTGGTGGCATAGGAGGAAGTGGACTCCCTCCTCATAGGACTAAAGCTATAGGTTACCAGTACCCACATGTTCAAACACCTCAACTAATAAGGGTCTATTACAAAATGATGCTTCACTTGATAGAGTATCAAAGGGTGGATAATTTAGTTGAGCATGTCCATAAATGTGAACTAATTTGGAGGGCACAAGGGATCACATATTTTGAATATAAGGCCACATAATTTTCCAATACACTTTTAGAGAGCAAGCATAAATGGTACCAAAATTTTTACCCTCAGTAATTAGTGGTTGACTTTGATCAAATTAAAATAGCCTTTCCTAAAGAGTTTGACATTCTTGATTCTGAGTAACAGTGTCTAGCAGCACTAAAGAACATAAATCAATGACTTACAAAGAGCGTACGTGAGTATGATGCAAGGTTTAAAACCTTATTTTCTAAATTTTCCTTTTAAATTAATGTTTCCCATCATGTATAATGGTTTTTGGGAGGACTTTTAGTACCCTTTTATTGAACCTTATCACAATAGACCTTCACTAGCTAGCAAAAGACCTTGGAAGCTGCTCTTCATGCTGAAGCAGTTAGAAGCATTGATATTAGGATTAGTCAATTTATGGAGGACCATATTGCCTTAATGGCATCAAAACTTGAGAATTTTATGGAAAATAATTTGCATGAGATACGTAGTGGTGTCTAGTGCACTAACTATGAAACAGAAGGACATTTAAGGAGAAACTATCTGCATAAGAACATCATTGCGATACTTTAAAAAACATGTGTAATTTTACATAGGGAACATGATTTCTAATCTTTTCCTATTTTTTAGTGGGATATGAACACTAAATTTTTTTATTATTATAATATTTATGATGCCTACACTCATGATACTAATGACTATCATCTGATCAATGACATCCATGAAGCTTGAGTGTATGGCATGCACCAAACCTCAGTAGTAAATACTCAAGACAATAATAGCTAACATGAACATGTAAGAGGGTGAGGATGAAGAGGTGTACATTTCCCACCATAGACGTGTTATAAATATGGTTTATCATACCACTATTAATGGGATTACCTAGATTACCTAACATGCACATTTTGTAAAAAGGACCATCAGTTGGAAGAGTGTCTTGATCTATATGTGATCATCACCAAGGAGTAAAATGAAAAAGGCACTGGTATGATTTGATTTGATAAACCAAAATGGTATACACACCCAACCATCCCTATATTTCAATAATTAAACATTACCACACATAGTGGGGGATAGACCCAATCAACAACTAATCTAATCGAGAAGGTATAGTGGGAAGAACCACAAGGTAGGAATTACCTTGATGTTTAGCAACAAAAAGATGTCCTCCAAGATATGATGGAACTCGTATATGAACTTTAGGGAAAAATATAATTTCTCAAACATAAAGATGTAACACAGCATGTTATTATGTAAAGAGAAGCTAAACCTTTACCAGTGGTATGGGATGACTTCCCAGAATTATGTAAGTGTATGATAGATGAGGATATTATCCTTCAACTCAGTGTTTGGCTTAATAGTCAAGCCCAACTACCAAATGGATTCCACCCTCACCTCAATAGGAAAAGTGAAGACTGATAGGACCTAAGTTCCCCAAAGCTCTGACACAACTTGTCAGAATTAAGAGCATAAATGATTACCTTTGTATAAGCAACTTAAACATGCAGAAATAACCAGAAGAACAAATAACTATCAATGAGAAATAGCACAAAATATGAGAGGCAACACACAATTGTATTCAACTCATTACAAAGGAAATTACAATAAAGAGATCACACTCTTCTTCCACCTCTGTGAGGCTTCCTCCTCAAGGGCTCCAAGTAATCTTCCCACCTGAGTAATCTTCTCTCATAGGTCATAACACACAGCTAACACAAGCTGTTGTTCACCTCATTGTACTACCTATACAATCGAGTACGAACTGGTACTACAAGTAGATCTCACCATGATCCTACTCCTAATGTATTGCTGTCACCTTAGATCCTGCTCCCCCACCGATCTCCTTTTGACCCTCGTACATACACACCCCTGCAGACCAACCTGATCTTACTTATCCATGTAGATCTCCACCATGATCCTATAACACCCTGCATATCAAACCTAATCTTACATACATGGATAATCCTACTTGATTCTACCATGGGAAGAACTCTCCAAGTTCTACTTAGTTCTCCATGTTCTCCACTTAACAATATAGCCCATGAGTCTATTATATAGATCGCATGCATACACTAATTTAGACAAGCGGCTCAAAGACTCGAACTAGTCTTTATCATGCAAAATCTCTATTCACTTAACTGACTATTTGTCAATAGCAATTCTAACCACCACAAGTGACCGACGTCGGTCCCTGCCTGACTAGAGGTGACCGATGCCAGCCGATCCCTGTCGATGTCAATTTCCTTCTGTGTTGTCCTTTGACCGATGTCGGTTGTGGCCTGTCGACACTGGTGACTGTCATGCTTAGAAACCTCTTAGTTTGCATTAAGGTGAAGCTTTTAGCTCCACACCCTAATAATCTCCCACTTGGAGATAAACAGCTACACTTGTACCCATACCAGTACTTTGTCTAATCTGCATCTTGGCTTGTATTCCTCTTCAAGCTCCCACTTGAAGACAACCCACCACACTCCTTGTGGTGTTAATCCTATGCTTGAATTTCTTCATTCTCAGCTTACCTTCTTCTGCCATTTCTATACTCCCACTCAATCAAAAACCCCTGTGAGTAACCTGTAATCAACAAACCACTAACCAGATCTGGCCATCTGTTAGTCAAACTCGCTTTGAGAACATCCAACCTCGCTCTGATACCATTTGATAGGACCTAAGTTCCCCAAAGCTCTGACATAGCTTGTCAAAATTAAGAGCACACATGATTACCTTTGTATAAGCAACTTAAACATGTGAAAATAACCAGAAGAAAAATAAACTATCAATGAGAAATAGCACAGAATATGAGAGGCAACACATAATTGTATTCAACTCATTACAAAGGAAATTACAATAAAGAGATCACATTCTTCTTCCACCTCTGTGAGGCTTCCTCCTCAAGGGCTCTAAGTAATCTTCCCACCTGAGTAATCTTCTCTCATAGGTCACAACACATAGCTAACACAAGCTGTTGTTCACCTCATTGTACTACCTGTACAATCGAGTATGAACCGGTACTCCAAATAGATCTCACCATGATCCTGCTCCTGATGTATTGTTGTCACCTTGGATCCTACTCCCCCGCCGATCTCCTTTTGACCCTCACACATACACACCCCTGTAGACCAACCTGATCTTACTTATCCATGTAGATCTCCACCATGATCCTGCAACACCCTGCATATCAAACCTGATCTTACATACATGGAGAATCCTACTTGATTCTACCATTGGAAGAACTCTCCAAGTTCTACTTAGTTCTCCATGTTCTCCACTTAATAATACAGCCCATGAGTCTATTATATATATCTCATGCATACACTAATTTAGACAAGCGGCTCAAAGACTCGAACTAGTCTTTATCATGCAAACTCTCCGTTCACTTAACTGACTGTTTGTCAATAGCAGTTCTGACTGCCACAGGCGACCAACATCGGTCCCTACCTAACCTAAGTTCCCCAAAGCTCTGACACAACTTGTCAGATTTAAGAGCACACATGATTACCTTTGTATAATCAACTTAAACATGTGGAAATATCCAGAAGAACAAATAACTATCAATGAGAAATAGCACAGAATATGAGAGGCAACACATAATTGTATTCAACTCATTACAAAGGAAATTACAATAAAGAGATCACACTCTTCTTCCACCTCTGTGAGGCTTCCTCCTCAAGGGCTACCAGTAATCTTCCCACCTAAGTAATCTTCTCTCATAGGTCACAACACACAACTAACACAAGCTATTGTTCACCTCATTTTACTGCCTGTACAATCGAGTACGAACCGGTACTCCAAGTAGATCTCACCATGATCCTGCTCCTGATGTATTGTTGTCACCTTGATCTTGCTCCCCCACCGATCCTCTTCTGACCCTCACATACACACATCCCTTCAGACCAACCTAATCTTACTTATCACATGTAGATCTCCACCATGATCCTGCAACACCCTGCATATCAAACCTGATCTTACATACATGAAGAATCCTACTTGATTCTACCATGGGAAGAACTCTCCAAGTTCTACACTTGAGTTCTACAATTTCTTCACTTAAAAATATAGCCCATGAGTCTATTATATAGATCTCATGCATACACTAGTTTAGACAAGTGGCTCAAAGACTCGAACTAGTTTTTATCATGCAAACTCTCTGTTCACTTAACTGACTGTTCGTCAATAGCAGTTCTGACCACCACAAGCGACTGACATCAGTCCCTATCTGACTGGAGGTGACCAACATTGATTGATCTCCTATCGATTCCAGTTGCTATTTACTGATCCCTGACTGACGTTGGTTGTAGCCTATCGACGTCGGTGACTATATACTCAGCATCCTCCTTATGTTTGCATTAAGGTGAAGCTTTTAGCTCCACACCCTAACAATCTCCCACTTGGAGATAAATAGCTGCACCTATACCCATACTAGTACTTTGTCTAGATCTCATGCAAACAATAATTAGACACCTAATTACAATAATTAGATCCATAGCTTCTAGTTTAAATTTGGCTCTTGACATGCAAACACTTGGTTCATTAACTAACTGCTCGTAACACTCACAGCTCAAACCGCATAGGTGACCGACGTCGGTCCCTGTCTGCCTACGGGGTGCCGATGCCAACCGACTTTTGACCGACATTGGTTGCCTTCTGTTTGTACCCTGTCGACGTCAGTTGGCCTGACCGATGCCGGTGACTGTGACAATAGCAAACTCTCTGCAACCTCCTCACCTGTTTGCATCAGTGAAGCTTTTAGCTCCACAACCTAACAAATACCATTGCTTAAATCATATTTTATAATAGGAAACTCCTAATTCCTATACTCCCTTAAAAGATATAGAAATATTTGTTAATTTTGCCATCTATAGATGGGTAATCTAGGATATCTTAGTGAATACCGATGCAAAATTTAATGTCCTCACTAAGGATTCTTTACACAAAATGTCTAGTCTAGTGCTTCAATCTTCACCTCATGTCTTATTCATGGAAAATAAGACTCATGCACACCCTATTAGGGTCCTCAAGAATGTCATGGTTGAAATACTTATAGTACCATTCAAAATGGATTTTGAGGTTTTGAAGTTAGTTGAAGCTGATGATTACCCACCTCTTTTAGGAAGACCTTGGTGATATGAAAACAACATGGATTTGAGATTTAATAAGTGCTACATTAGTTTTGAGAACACTGATCAATGTGTCATAATCCCAATATATCAATCATAAGGACCCCCATCAATGTTGATGAAGACATCAACCAATTATATAATGTTACTACTAGAAGTGATGAAAAACATGATCCCAACCCAGATGGTGTTCTTTAATGGATCGATAATCAATCTATTTCTAATACTACAAGCAATCCTTGTAACTGTTTGGCCCATGGTGACTATGATCTCACTGGGAGGATGTGTAACACAGTCAACAATAAATAAAACTTCTCAAGCTAACTTCTTAAATGTCACAATTTTATTCACCTTATGGGGTTAGCAATGAGATGGCCACAGGTAGGACCATTGTTGGAAAGACTTGATGAAGCCCCATGGTTTTAAGACAAATGGAGGTACATGATTTTGTCTAATGCCTAAAATAATTCTATGACACCAAAAATGATCAGATGAGGTCATTAGACCACCTTTTTAATGGCATTTTTGTAAGGTGGTGGCATACTCATAAAGAGCACCTTCTATAATGGGTTCAAGTACATTCTACCCTATATCAAAAATTTCATTATGATAATAAGGTCAAGGGACTAATTATTTATAGTGGCATATAAGCACCTAAACATCACATTAAATCTTGTGATATAATATGGATAAATAAGGAAAAATACTAGAGTATCTATGGGTATGCAAATTTTAAAGAAATTTATGCACATGGGCATGGGCCTGGTATATTCATGAAGAGAAACACATAGGAACTAGGTTTTGGTAGCTACCAAAGGAGAGTATGACCTCAACATTCTTCTATTCATCACCAAAGATGGACTGGCACCTCACTCTCTAGTCCATACATGAAGTAGTTCTCAGATACCCAAGTCTTATGGAGGACCATTTGAGGCATATCCATCAGGACCATGAAGAAACTTTACAATTTTTAATGAGCCTTCAACATATCAAGTTCCTGCACCTACACCAGTCCTTGATGAAGACCAATGTGAAGAGATTTACCTAAGAAAGCAAAATATTGTCTTATAAGTAGATGAAGGTGAAGGATCTACTTCACTCGACCCCCTGACCAACCATTTAGATGTTTCTATTAGTATTGGTACATAGACTATTTAGGACATAAGTAATAAAATGGATAACCACTATCATGGGCCTATTCAGACTATCTAATGCAACATTAACATAGAACAAGAGTCAAAGATGGCTACAATTGGAAACTATTGGATTGACATAGAGATTACAAAAATATTTGAGTTTATAAAAGAATATCAAGATGTATTTTCAAATAAATTTAGAAAAATGAAGGGAGTCCACCCATCCCTAGGGAAGATGCACATCAAGCTAGTCAATAGCACTCAATCAATAAAAAATAACCATACAAGATGGATCCTAACCTCTGGGCATGTGTTAAAGAGGAAATTGATAGTATGATCCATGCTAGATTCATCACTCCCATTGCTAAATCTAAATGGGTCAGTCCCATGGTGATTAGTATAAAAAAGGATGGATGCATCCATATTTCTGTGGACTACCAAGTACTTAATGTATCCTATGTGATAGATCCCTTTCCAACACCATTCATGGAGGAAATCCTTGAAAGTGTTTTTGGTTGTTAAGTGTAATCCTTTATATATGGATTATTAGGGTACCATCAGGTCTAACTAGCTGAGGAAGACTAGTCTAAAACAACATTCACCATATAATGGGGATCATTTTCCTATATTATTATGCCTTTTGGGTTGAAAAATGCCCTAGCAGTGTTTTCATGGATAACAGTTGAAGCCTTTAAAGAGTTCATCCACAAGTTCTTCCAAGTCTATTTGGATGATTAGATGGTATATGGTTTGGTCAAGGACTATTGTGCTAATCTCATACTCATGCTTGAGCATTCTTGGGTGTTAAAAATCTTCGTAAATTTAAAGAAGTGCCTATTCATGATGCCTTTTAGTGTGTTCATATGGCATATTATTTATAAGGAAGGAGTCTTGGTAGACTGATCCAGGCAACAATTCGAGGTGACCATTCGAACAATAATTCCTTGAATTTTGTATTGTTTTCATTTTGTATTATCAGTGACAGTTTTGTTCCTCGAGTATGTCCTCAAGCGATTATGTCCTCAAGCATTTTATTGTTTTAATGTTGGGACGTATGTCCTTGATTGTTGTATTGTTTTAATGTGAGTTTTGTATGGTTTTAATGCTGCGGTGTTAAATCATCACCCATTAATTCCTTGAGCCATGCAATCTCCCGAGGTTGTTTTCAAAAATATGTATAAATGCATATTAACCTGAAAGGGGAAGGTAGACATCTCTTCTCAGAGATAAGCGTATGTTTTGTATCTACAAATTTTTTATTCAACAAAACATCTCTTTTTAGAGATTAGCCTATATTTGTATTGCGGTTGTTAAGTAATACGACGTCTCTTCTTAGGGAATCCATTATTATTAGGTTATTTCTATGTTATTGAAATATTCGTCAACCAGAACTTTTGAGTTTTAGATCAGTGGTATCAGAGTGGTTTGTCTTGAGAGTGTATGTTCCTGAGGACGAGGTCAAGATATAGGAAACTTGGGTGGGAAGTGACAGAGCTTCCAAACACTCTACCTGTGCACCCCAAACGACCTCAAATGGCAGATGACATTGAGACATCTGATCCTTTCAAGGAAATGGTGAATGAAGCCCTCCAGTAGCAACAAGCGCAGATGCTCCAACAATTTTCTTAAATTCTTCAAACACTTCTGATGGGAAATTTTGGCTCTGTGGCTACACATCTGGGCTCCTCATCAAGGGAGCTTCCTTTCAATGCCCCAACACCCTTCAAGGTTTAGGTAAATTTTGATATTCCCACATTTGAAGGCAAAATCAATGCTGATGAAGTGGAAAATTGGTTGGATCAACTGTTGTCCTACTTCTTTGTAAATAAGTTTACCAATGGAGAAAAGATCACTTTTGCTCTTTTGAAATCATCATTGCCTATGAAAAACTAGTGGGAAGTGTAAAAAATGAGGTTCAGTACAGATATCATTGGCCTTGGGATGGAAGCCACCTGGGATGATTTTATAAGAGCAGTAAAATAAGAATACTATCCCATCGGTGTGTATGATGATCTGTACATACAGTGGCAACAACTTTGCCAAGGCAAGGACCAATCTATGCAAGATTACACAGACACTTTTCATTCTTTGTCTGCAAGACTTGGCAATCAAGAAAGTGAGAAACATAAAAGTCTCAAATATCATCGTGAACTACAATGGTACATCTGGGGGGAAATGGATCTCTTCAATTTGGAAACCATCGGTGAGGCATACAATTTCATAGTAAATATTGAGCAGAAGCATGGAAGAATGGATATAAAGAATCAGTCTTCAAAATGGAAAAGTGATAAAGAAGGTCAAACACGAGGCCAAAATTGGAAGCAAAAGGAAGGAAATACCGGGAAGCAGTGTGGTTATCACAAATCTAGAACTCACTCCAAAGAAGAATGTCGAGCTATCAAATCACTGCTTTCTGAGTCACCATCCATAACATCTATTGCTCTACCTCATACAAACCCTGCAGTCAAAGAGGTTGAAGAAGAAATTATAGATGTTGATCTTGAAGCCATTGTAGCTTCATCACAGACACATGATGAGATGCTAGATGACAAGGAAAGGTTGTTTCACTCTAAGTTATGGGTGAAAGGTAAGCCTCTGCATTTCATTATTGATAGTGGAAGACAAAAGAATTTAATCTCTACTAATGTTGTGAAAAGCCTAAATCTATCCATGAAGCTTCACCCAAAACCATACAGTATTGGATGGTTAAGCCCAGGGAGAGACCTTCGTGTCACCCACCAATGTCTTCTCTCATATGCAATACAACCTTTCCAAGATGAGGTCTTATGTGATGTGGTCAATCTAGATTTTTGTGATGTACTCTTTGGTCAACCATTCATGTTTGATTGACATGGTATATATGAATCAAGAACTGGATAGATCACTCTCTCTCTTGGAACACGGCACTAGAAGGTACCAGAAGTAGCACCTTCCACATCTATCTCTCTGCTTAGTGCCAAGAAATTTTTTTTCATGGTGGTCAAGCCACATGAATCCAAAAGGGCTGATGTTATAGCCCTAACAACACAACAACAGAAGCAAATAGATACCGCGCTAAAGAAGTTCATAGCCTTCCATTCACAGACTGATGGTCAGACAGAAATGGTGAACAATCAGGCCCCACACAGTTCCATAAACCATAATCCCTTCTAAGTGTGCATTGTGAATTAAATCAAGACACAACTACCACATGTGATGGGGAATGGTGATGCAATGGGGACCATTGCTTTTCAAGGAGGGAGGAATGATTTGGGCAACAATTCGAGGTGACCATTTAGACAGTAATTCCTCAAATTTTGTATTATTTTCATTTTGTATTGTCGGTGACAGTTTTGTTCCTCAAGTTGTTATATTCTCGAGTATGTCCTCAAGCAATTATGTCCTCGAGCGTTGTATTGTTTTAATGCTGGGATGTATGTCCTCGAGCGTTGTATTGTTTTAATGCGAGCATTGTATGGTTTTAATGCTAGGACGTTAAATCATCACTTATTAATTCCTTGAGCCACATAATCTCCTGAGGTTGTTTTCAAAAATATGTATAAATGCATATTAACCCAAAAGGGGAAGGCAGACATCTCTTCTCAGAGATAAGCGTATGTTTTGTATCTACAACTTTTTGATTTAACAAAACATCTCTTTTCAAAGATAAGCCTATATATGTATTGTGGTTGTTAAGTAATACGACGTCTCTTCTCAGAGAATCCATTGTTATTGTGTTATTTCTATGCTATTAAAATATTTGTCAACCAAAACTTTTGAGTTTTGGATCATAGACTTGGAAAAGGTATCTGTTATTATTCACCTTCCAACACCTAAGACTCAACATGAGGTTTGTGCCTTTCTCAACCACATGGATTATTATAGAAAGTTCATTCGTGGTTATGCCGAGATTGTCATGCCTATGGAATAAGTTTTAAAATATAATGAGTAGTTTAAATGGACTTGATCTTGTAAGTAAGTATTTGAAACACTCAAGGAAAATTTAGTCACTACACCTATTCTACAATTCCTTGATTGGACAAATCCATTTCATGTCCATGTTGATGCATTTGGCATGGTCATTGGCTAGATTCTTACACAACTAGGTGAAGGTCACTTAGATCACCTAATTTACTTTTCTAGCAAGAAGCTAACACTAGTTACAAGAAACTATACCACTACATAGCATGAATCTTTATCTATGGTCTATGCTTTGCAAAAGTTTAGGCACTACCTTCTAGCCACTCTTTTTACTTTTTATACAACCCATAAGGCCTTGAAGTACCTTTTCAACAAACCCATAATGCATGGATGAATCTATCACTAGATTATATTGTTTCAATAATTCTAATTTTTAGTTATGGTGAAACCTAGAAAGGCCAACTATGGACTTGACCACTTATCCCAGGTCAAGAATGGAGAACCACCATGTGTTATAGAATATGATCTTCCTGATGTATAACTCATTTGAGTAGCATGGGTGTCAAAATGATTATAATACATTACAACATTTTTGACTACTAATTCTATGCTTGAATCTCTCACCTCATAGGAAAAAAATCAACTTGAAGTTTATGTCACACCCTTTTAGCTCATAGCAGGTGATCTTTATAATATGGACCATGTTGAAGTCCTTTGATGTTGCGTAATGCAACATAAGCACCTTGAGGTACTTTGATAATTTCATGAGGGTATTTTTTGAGGGTACTATGATGGAGAAGCTACCATGTGAAAGGTTTTACTGCTATTACTGCATGGTTCATCTGGGAGAACATCATGACTCAATTTGGATGTCCCCTAGGTTTCACTAGTGATTGTGGTACCCACATTTTAAATGAAACAATTCACATATTACTAGATGAATTCATGATCATTCACCACAAAACAACACCATATCACCCATAATCTAATAGAACTATTGAGGATTTCAATTAGATCTTAGGTGCCACTTTGACTAAAATCTACAATGCTGATTACATTAATTGGGATAATAGGGTATCTACGGTACTATGGGATTACTGAACTACCTATAATCACCTCAACAAGAGCACATAATTAAAATTAGTATATGGTAAGGAATAAATAATTCTAGTAGAGTTCTTGGTGTTATCCCTCTGTATCATGTGTATAGGAAAACTGGATGATGAGGCATCCCTGCAAGCACATTTAGACACTTTAATGAAACTAGATGAGACCCGATTCCTCACTCATTAGAGCCAAGATGTAGAGAAGTGTAAGAAAAAGGCATGACATGATCACCATATAAAAAACAAAGTCTTTTCTATAGGAATGAAAGTCTTGTTATATGACTCTAAGTTCACTCTCCACCTTGGAAACCTCCACATCCACTGAGATGGCCCATTTATAATACATAGCATTCGACCTACTAGATCATGTCATTTATAAAGGATGGATGGTTAGTTACTCATAGGACACTATAATGGAAGTTGGCTTTGGATGTACTTCACTTTAGAATAGCTAAACTTTTGTAATCAGTAAAGTTTATACCATTAGATTAGGATTTACTACTTTCAATAAAAGTGTTACCTTTGTTGTGTGCCATTTTCCCTTCTATAATTTTGTTTTTTAAGTTTTTATTCTATTCATGGAGGACCATGACATGTTTTAGTGTGCAGTAAGAACTCAGGTTTTAAAAGGTAAAAATGAAAAGTGCACAAGTTATTTGGGCACATAAGTCATATGGGCACACAAGTCATAAGGGTGTGCAAGGTACTAAGGGTGCACGAGTAATTAAAGGCACTAAGGGGTAAGGTTCCCAACATAAGAAATTTAAACACAATAGTTGTCTTCCACCACACCAAAAAGGGTAAGATATAGATATTACCCACATTCAAAAAAGGTACAAGATGGGACATGCCATCAATGCGACTAGGTTAGTTATGGAGAGAATTGTGCCAATAACATGATGGGATAATATTGTTAAGGCATTAATTTCAAAAGGTAGGGATTTGAATGTGGCAGCTATTGAAATATTTGCATTCAATTCCATAAAGTGATGGGTGATGGGGGAGATTTAATGAAGGTGAACTCCTCTTGAAGCCTATAAATAGGCAAGTTAAACGTATTTCACACTTTACTTTGCATTTAACTTACATTTAATAGAGCTAAGATCAAGCAAAAACCAAAGCCAAGAAAAGAGTTTTTAAGTCGATAACAAACCATTTAAGTCATTAACAAGGTTGAGAAGGGATATTCAGAGTTAGATTTGAGTATAAAAACTATAATTTCAAAACTTACGGGTTGCAAGTCCTCCATTATAGAGGATTTAAGCTTAGAAGCTGAAGAAATATCATGTAACCACATATTCATTTAAGAATGTAGGATGGATACATGTTAACATTTGGGATCCTTAAAAGGTAATATAGCCTCAAAAAAAGGCCAAAAGATTTGACAAATTACCAGTGATACTAGAAGAGGAAGAGGTGAGTAGAGGAGACTTGGTCCCTATTAGGGAAGCGACTTCAGAAGAATAATCATAGCACCCAAAAGAACATGACTAGAGCATAGAAAGAGAAGAGGGATAACGCATGGAAGAAGAAAAGGAAATAATGGTGAAGAAAGGAAATCAAGCATAGACATCTGAGGTATAGAATGCCCCAGTGTCCCCACCCCCATCTCTAGTAATATAAGAGATACAGTTTCCAAACTTCATCTTGTATGTGAAGAACTACATCTATAAGGTCTCAAATTGTACAATGTTTTATTACAATCACCGCCAACCTAGGAACAAGGTGAAGCTCTATAATGACTAGGTCAAAACTACCAAAACAAGGAATTAAGTGTTCTATGGCCTACCAATCTTTAACTAGCTAGATGTTACAGGACTATTCTAGCTCTTTAACTTGCACAATTTTGGTATGCCCACGAAGGTGATATAGTTCCTCCTTTCACCATCCATGAGGACTATATATAATTCATTAGGTGAAGTATGAATATCACCCCTTAAAGGATTAGAAAAGTGATAGGGCTACAATGTTCAAGGTTAAGTGTCATTAATGACTTGATCAACACTAAGGATATATAGAAGATCACCATAGCACTAATGTATCAAAATTAGGGGCATAACATACACATCAAGAAAATATAGGATCCTATCCTTTGAGTTATAGCATGGATCATCTCAACCAATATCAAAGGGACCGATCGATGGTAAGAGGTAGACATGGTGTACCTCTACATCTCCCATCAGGTCTCATAGGGACTAAAGTACAATTAGGCCCTATACTTTGTCTACAATATTATGGAAGATGTGGAGAGGGATATTAAACATTGAATTATAGATTCCCCTAGGGGTCATTCTCCTCTAACTAGTCTTTGATGAGATCAAAGTACTAGATTACATTTTGGGAGAGTTAAATTGGGTATACCCTCCCACACACAAGTCCCTTGTTGCGTGATATAAAGCATTCATGTGTCCCTAACATATCACCCCCTTATATAAGATCAATATGATTTATTGGTTTGATGGGATGAAGGCCATAGTTAGGGATGAGTGGTTCATCCCAAAAGACTTTCCCCGTTGACTGTAGAATAGGCATAGTACACTGTAAAGTAGTACTTCTCCCTCATGTGGATCCATATAAATCCATCTAAAGAGATTTTAATATCACCCAATCTACCCTATGCCTTCTCTATGCAATACTTCATAGACTCTATCAATCAGATTTATGATGAATAACCTATCATTTTTAGGCTAAGAGGATAGACATAGAGATTCACACTCTCTAAGAATTTTATGTATATCTAGGCAAGTAGGTTTATGTGGAGAGGTTAGAGATGGACTTGATTGACATCCTAGTCAAGTAGACTTTCGTTATGGATCAGGTTCATAAGTTATTCTACATGTTATACCCCCACAAGAACCCATAGGGTGGAAACCCAAAGGAAAAATTCCCTCTAGTTCCATATTTTAAGAAGAAGAAGTGATCAGATGTGGGTGCAAGTACTAGTGGGCAATAGGCCCCCTAAAAGTGGAAACATATGGTAGAGGTTTAGTCCTCCAGACCATATTCCCATTCCTCTATTCCACCTCCACCTCCACCTCATCCTTCACCCTCACCACCTCATCCTTCTCCATCTCCTCTCCACACTTCTCTGCCCCATACACACTCTATATCTTGGCACTCTTTGATTACACAACTTCATCCCCTCAGTCAACTCCCCCTCTATCTATACCATTATCTCCACCTCCATCTTCTCCACCCCCACCTTCTTCACCTCCACCTTCTCCACCCCCACCTTTTCCACCTCCACCTTCTCCACCTCCACCATCTCCACCTTCACCATCTCCCCCAAGTAATACTATAAAAGCTACCTACTAGTAACCCCTAATGCAATAATCCTAATTAGATGTTCCTAAGGTGAAAATTCATAGCTCAAGTTTAGACTCTAAGATAACTCCCTTTATGGTATAGGATAAGGTCATATCCAATGATTCCTTGATTAATGTTAAAACAACATATAACAAAAATGATGGTGAGGAAGACAATGAGATCACCACTGGTGTCCATGAAGAGGTAGAGAATGAGCATGACCCAAATAAGGGGAAGGATTCAACCAAGATAAAAGGGTAGAATGATGAAGAAATGGTGGGCATTATGCATGAACATTACCAGTTTGACATGGAGGATAAAAGACTCTATCTTTGGTTACACTTCCATCCTAAGGAGAGGACTCCTAAAACTAGGAAGTAAATGCCCTTCTTGCGTAAGATGTACAATGAGTAGCATGAGTTCAAACTCCCATAATATAACCTAACCTTAGGCTCAGATGCCCTAGTGCTACTAGAATCAATGAGGGTTGATCCACAAAATCTCACCCCACTTATAGAAAGCATTATATTTTTGAAACTAGGTGTGCAGATTATATGATAGAATATTTTGTTAGATTCTAATGTGTGCACGACAAAGAAAAAAATGCCAAGGTTGTAGGCATGTATAATAAAGTACTTATAGAAAATCAAGTGCTTATCGAGGAAGTGGCCTTATTAAAACAAAATCTCTAAGAGGCCATAGAGGCATAAGTAATGGTATTAACCCTTTATAAAACAATTTTGAAAGAATATCTAGTGTTTTTAGATGGCATACCTTTCTATGGGTATGACATAGGAAATCTAAAAACCATGGGGGAACTAATGCTCAAGAAACTCAGAGAGTGACCTGTGCCAAGAGATGAGGGAATGGAATTAATTAAAAAATTCACCATGGCTATTAACATTTGTAAATGAACTTTGGAGAAATTTGGGTAAATTATCCCCATTTTAGATGGTATTTTTACATGACTTACATGCCTGAATAAAGTCTTAGAAGCTCAACTAAGCTGAAGAGGACCTAAGGCAACACATGGCTGATGTTGCACTCTTAATAAAGGATCACACTGAGCATGCCAAATTATTTTAGGATGTAGAGATGATTGATGACATCATTAATAAACATTAAAAATAGCTAAATTCTAGTTTTATAGCCCTTCGAGGATAGGTTTGCAAGGAGGTCTCTATCCTTGAAGACATCTAGAAGGATGCCATCATAGCCTTAGATGAATAAGTGAAGAAGACCAATAATATTATGACCCAACCCAAGGAGATAAAATTATCAAAGGAGGCCATAGAGGTAATAACTATAAAGGTTCTCAAGGCATTATCCCATTGGGATAATATAAATAAAGAACTTGAGTAGAAGGGGGCTGAAGTTTTGGAGGATGCTAGCATGGCTTAATCTAGGATGGACTAAGAGCATAGTATGGGGTGATGTTGGGCCCTTGAATTTTGACTAATTTTTGTCCCATTTTGGCTTAAGACCAACATGGCATGGAAGGACCATTGTCCCATTTTGGAATAGGACTGACATGATGTAGAAGGACCATGACACAAGAGAACCATGGTACGTAGCTGACAAGCATAAACACATCATGGTTTAAAACCTATTGGGCACAAGAAGATAATGGCATGGGATAACCAACATGAGAGGACCCAGTCAAAGGAGAACAAGTCATGAGGAACCCAAGAACATATGACTTAGAATAGAAGTGGAAGACTAGGGGATCATGAGGAAAGTGAGCAATAGTTGGAAGAATGATTCACATGGGTCACTCTGACCTTATGAATCATAAGTTTTTCACCAGCCTATAAGGAAATGAACACATGGCTACCAAGTTACAACCCAGAGTGAGGATCTAGCAGGTGTTAAGGCCTAGGTTTTTAGGGAGAACTAGTTATAAGTACCTTGACTCTTAGTTTATTAAGAGTCTGTGTGCCAATTCTTCAGGCCATAAATGAGTGTGACACTTGGTCAGGGCAAAACAAGTATAAATACCCCTATTACAATCTATTTGCATGATGTATCCTTTTTGGGAGAACAATGTGATGAATCTTTACCTTATTATAATTATATTTTAATGCCCCTTTTATTTTAAGCATAATATATAACTATAAAGATTGATGAATCTTTTATTATGAAGAATGATAGTGTGGACTGTGTGTAAAGTTATATCTACATGTTATACCATTTCTTTTCTAGTAACCAATGATGTTATAAGATGAAAATAATCTACGTAATAGTTTCAATCAACCTGAGAACAAGGATCAAGGTAATCTATTTTTGCATCATCCATGTTTAAAGTTATAAAGAAAAGGATATGAATATGACAATAGCATTGTGCCTCAAAACCTATGGGAACCAGTCTTTCTCTATGCACTTTGGTTAAGAGTGTGAGACCTAACCCTCATGTGAAAGGGCCAATGCACTACCTCATTGGGCTATACTTTAGTGTTGGAACTGGAACTACTAAAAGAACCCCAAAAATATTCACACTCTTTACAATCTTTATGTATATCTAAGAATGGAAACACATATCAAGTGGTATGATTCAAGTAAAATTGTTATCAAACCCTTCAAAATAGTAATACAAGGTAATATTTGGTTGGTCTATTATATTCTTAGGCCATGAAGGAGATAAATAAGCCATGAGGTAGAGAAAGAATAGCTCCCTCCACAACTAGAAACACATGTGGAAAAAAGGGCACACAAGAAAGAGAAAATGCTAAGACTTGAGGCCACCAATTCTATAAGGTATAGGAATAACCTAGGGTTGTTACAAAATGATAAAGGTAGAACACATCACCAACAAGATACCAAAGGTCTCTTGCATAATAAAAAGATAACATCATTACATCCTAACCAACTACCTATTCATAGCCCAAGTATGAAGCATCATGAGTGGTGATTCTTGAAAAAAGTAAAGCATCTCTATAAGCACAACCTATAAAGGAACCCACTCTTGAGGCAAGTGAAGAGCATCCTATTATCGAGAAACAAATGGAAATTAAAATTTCAAAGCCAAAATAATTAGAAAGAGGGGAAGGCCTCGGTATAGACCTTGGCATTGGTACCAGTGAACAAATGGAAAAGAGTCCCAAAGTTATAGACCTAGAGCGTGACCCCAAAAAAGGCAAAAAACATATGCAAGAGGTAGAGAAATAGTATTATATAAATTAGGACCCTCCCATTCATTCCTTATTTCAACAGGATATACTAGACAAGTAACTATATCTATGGTGTTTTCTCCCAAACATGAGTCTACTAAACAAACTCAACATGAGTTGTCCTTTATGATGGAGGTATATCATGATGAATTCCTCTTTGAGCTCCCAAAATCCAACATCGATATATGCCCAGAAGTGGTAGATGTTTTAGACATGCTTTAGGTAGATCCCTTTAAATACTCTATGACTCAAGCAAGCATGACCCTCATAAATTTTTCCCTAGAGGTTTATAGGCAAAACATTTTTATTAGCCATGATGTTTGCCAACTTTGCTACAAGCATCAAGAGGTTGTTTTCATGTATAGAGAAGAGCATGAAAAATTATGCAAGCTTGAGGAATAAATTAAAACACTCAAACACCAATAGAGTATGATCAAAGTATCTCAAATTAGAACATTAGGCCTTTGTTAGATAATTTTGAGGGAAATAGTGCTCATATAAGGTATTCCCATTATTGGTGAGGCCATTAATAAATTGGAGATGCTCTTGGACCTCTTACTCAAGAAATGTTAAAACATGGTGAATATTCAATAGGAGAAACTATGGGCAATCAAATAGTTTATAGAGGCCATGAATGTCTACCATGCATTTTTGAATAAATTGAGAACCATTATTCTCAATATAAATGGGTTTTTTGTCAACTTGGCATCACCAAGAAATTTTTTGGAAGCATGATTGCTACCTGAGAAATAACAACACCAATAATTGAATGATAATGCACTCAATATCAAGGATAGATCCTAATAAGTGAAACTATTCTAGGACATTCAATAATTGGAAAAACAAATAAGTGCCCATTGATAAGAGCTGAATGTTAGTTTCTCAATAATTTGAGGTCAAGTTTTGGTGGAGTTCAATGCACTCAAGGATGCCAACAAAGATACAACTACTTAGCTTGAGATTTTGACAACTCAAGTAGATGGTTTTCTTGAGTAACTCAAAGAAATGAAATTATTTAAAGGCAAAGTGAAATTTATAACTCTCAATCTATAGACAACCCTCAACCACTAAGAAGAGATCAAGCACAAAGTTCAGTAGGAGGGTCTCAAGTTTTATTAATTATTAAAATTATGTCATAGTCTGAGACTAAATGTAAATTTATTCTAGTGTGATTTTTTATGACAAATTTTATAATATTATATTCTAAGTATTTTAGAGCCATGGATCGAAGATGCAAGGGTGCAAGAGTAGCACAGAGGACCTAGAGTGGGAAAGAATGATGAATAAGAGAGATATGGAAGAATAGCATAGAAGACCTTGGCATGGAAGATCAAGTTTAGAAATACAAGGTAATGAAGAAAAAATAATATGACATAGGATTTAGAAAAGTGAAATACTAGGAAAAGGGCATTGAAAGCAAAGATAGTTTCAAAGTAGTCCATGGAAGCATTAGAGATTACTCAAGTGTAACTCTAGCATCGGTCTATAAGAGAAGAGGAGAATGAAATAAAATATCTAGCATAAAGAGAGTATATAGGGGTTGTTAGGCTTGAGTCAAAAGGTACTTAATTTTAATGATGTGCCATGACTTCTTTTTATTAAATAGACATTGGCTTGTCAACTATAATATATTAATGATGCAACCCAAGAAGGGGTTAGCTTGTGTATAAATACCCCTTGGATTTGGATGCATATTTTAAGTTGTTTTCAAGATAGATATCTAAACAAAATGTGTACTAAATGAATTATCTTTGTAATCTTATAAAATGAGATCAATAGGACTAATACTTTATCTATGAATCTTGATGTGTTAGATATTTTTAGTATTATTTATTCTTGTATGATACTAGATAAGTACATGGACTATGTGATTGAATAAAATGGTTAATTCTAGACTAACATTTATAGTAAAAAAGACTAAATGTGCTAACTCAAATGCCTAAGTAAGATAGAGTTAATTCTATCCACCATCACATGATAGAATAGATGGGAACTGGGCTAGGCTGTGTGCTTTAAGTGAGCATGTGAGGTCACTACTCATGTGATATGCTAGTGAACTAACTTATTGGTTTCTTCCTTATTTTAAATATGTGGCTAGGACTTAGTCATGTGAAACTAAGGATAAAATAATCACTAAAAGGGGTGAAAGTAAAAGATTCCCTAGGTTAAAAGGACTGATAGAAATGATTTACATATGTCAATTCCAATCTTATAACACAATACGCCATTTTGATTTTCAAGTTATACTTCCATGTGTTATAATATGGTCATAAATGCTTGACAATGTTAATTCTAGACACATTTCAAACCACATTACTTATGTATAAATATATGGCTTTTATTCAAAATTCTTCTAATCCATTTATATATATATGGGATCGACCCTTTATTTACCATTACTAGTATATATAAATTTCAATGTCTTGCTCAAGATATCTAAAATCATCTTCAAGTTATCTCCAATTCAATACAATTATCCTTCATCCTCATAGATAGGTCTACTCTAAGTAGTCTATAGCTTAATGTGACCCTATCTACTTAGACCAACCATGTCCCATGCTAAATAATGCTTCATTTCAAAATTTGAAATCAATATTTCAGGTCTCCCTACATGTTTCATAAGGTTAGATAAAGTAAATTATGAAGAGATTCACCTATAAATACATGTTAAGATTAATTCATTAAGGATACATTTTATTCACTTAGATAAATCTTATACACTTTTGTACATTAATAAAATCTACCCTATTTTCCCAAAATCTAAATCACTTGCAAGAAATAAGTCAAAATATATATATATGTGCCAAGTATCAAATCCATTTTATAGTTGCATACACATAGTCAAAGTAAACAATTTCACATTCACTCTATGTGGGAGAAAAAGTTGGGCTTGGTTTCCCTCCTTGGAGTATTGGATACATAGGCAATGATCAATCATCAAGAGGATGATTGAGGTCAGCTTATCCTATTACACTCCCCTACTTTTATTACAGGTTTTCAAGCTATCAAAGTTCCCTAAGGGTTTCAAATAAAGGAGAAAGTAAAAAATGATTTCTATGTGGCCAAAAACTAATTGCAATATCTAATGTATCTTATCATCCACATGCTTAATAGATCCAACCATCAAATTTTATGCACAATGAATCAGAATAAGTCCATGGTCAACATACTTGGGTACGTTGTGTTTTTGTCCATCTATAAAATACCTATACAAAAATATATTCTTCTGTTTCCTTTGACCTATCATTTCTATATTCTTATTTTCTCCATATATTCCTATCTATAATTTTTCAAAGTAATTGAGACAAGTTTGTAGTCAATGGAATGGAATGCACTATGCTTTCATCCACTTATAGTAGACATGTCTATATTTTGTTTTTGTTCCTAATTTAGATTTTGAGCCTATATAGTAACATCTTATTCTATTCCACATGCAGACATTCACAACAGTAAACAAAAATTAATGTGCAAGCTAAGTATATTTCTTCTTAGTGTTTTCCCAAAATAGTAACTTTCTATATTTAGAAATTTTTCAAAATCATAATAGTTAATTATTGTACATCTTTATAATTTTGATATTTCTAGTTTTACACCTATATAATAACATAAACATTTGTTTTTTTATCAAAACTAGGTCAAACATATTGGTAAAATCAAACCTTTATTTTTGATCCTTTGATTTCTAATTTCATTTTTCAATTTTGAATTGCTTTTTTCTTTATTTTCCTTGAAACCATGTTCTAGTAGTTTTAAAATTAATAGGGGTTTTCATTCTAGGAAAAAATATCATAAGTTTTACTTGAGCCATGGTGTGAGGGTTATTTCCCCAGTACTCAAGCCATTAGACAACATTATTCATAGATTTTAGTTTTCACATACCTCACATTATATCAAAAACATCTAGGGTTTTTTAATACATAGTAAATTTTTAGTTGTTTGTTCTTACATTTCAACAGTAAGTGGCTATCCATAATAAGTTACTCTTAATGTACATTAGAGATGAGACAGTGTGGATATGGGAATGATGGCATTCTTTATAGTTAGTTTCTATGTGGTTATATTCATTATGTATGACTGGGATCAATATATCTAAAAATTTACAAAACAAACACACCTTTAACTAGTTTCACCATTTTCAATTGTTACAAAAGTTTTAAGTTCAAATGTTAATTGTAATGATTACATTTATGTACCTTACTTGACTTATTCAAAATTTCCTTAACATAAAATATCTATGAGAGCCTTCACTATTATACTCACATTCTTAAAATTAATAAAAACATCATTTAGACATCCCTATTCTATTTACAAATTGTTGTCATCCAAGTTTCAATAGGATCTAGCCTTCTAAGACAATACCACACTAGGTAGGACAAGGCCGTAACCTGGTCATGTCCACTAGTGAACCCTTATCCCCAGCATTATAATGACTACTTTTAAAATTTTAAACATTTCATATTATTTATCCTATGCTTTTATTAAAGTTAATGTAAATATTTAAAATCTATCCCTATATTAACACATCAAGTCCAATCAATATAACACTTATCATTCATTTGGTAATCACTTGTAAATTCTACTACACATTGAGAAAAATGGAACTAATGTTTCTAATTCAAGTTCTAATTTATTCTAATATTCATAGGCCAAGTCTAAATCTATTTTATTATAGGTCAAGGGAATTCATTGTCAATAATTCAAGTCAATTTACTAGTTGTATTCATATAGAATAAACATCAAGATTCACACACTCACTTTAGGAGGGAGAACTAAATTGGTCTAAGGCCATTTTTGGATATGTAGACAATACTCAGATACTTGTGATTATTTTACCAAATTTAGGTGTATACATTCCCCCCCTTCTTTATTTTAGTAATGCAATAAAATTAAAATACTAGAGTAAAAGGAAGAATGCGTACCAATACATACTTATGTGGCATGTGCTTACTTCCAATGGAGGTGTCATGGGTTTGATGTGATCAACCCACATAGAGATAATATAGTATCTAATATTATTCTCTTCTTGGATATATAATTGAACAAGACTTCAAGTGATGCTTATAAAGATAAACCCATGATGTGGAGTCCATCTTCTGAATCTGAGTGACAATTGTGCTATAAGGAACTAAATTATGTTTTCCCTTAGTTAGATATTTCGGTAGATATGTGCCTAGAATTCAAACTGGATTTAAATTCATCTCCATACAACTTAAATATATTGGGAACTTGTGTAAAAATTATGAATCAACTGTTGCACATGGCTATAAGATTCATCTTGGTGTAAAATTGGAGTAATCATAATTATGAACTGAGTCTAGTGTAATAATATAGAGAATGGAATGATTTTCCATTCCTTCTATAAAATATAGTGAAAAAAATGGGAGATGAGAAATATGTGCCTCAAAACATGCCCCCCATCTGATAGCTGAACAAACTGAGTCAAATGATTTGAGCAAGATATCTGAATCTTGAGAAATAATGTTTTTTATATGGACCTCCACTATGTACATGTCCCCATTATCATAACTTGTGTAAAAATTGAGCCAATAATGCATAAAATATGAGATCATATACCATGTACATACCCTATATATATAGACCATCTATAAAACATTGTGTAAAACTGATAAGATATTATTGTAAACTGTGATAACCTATAACAAACTAAAAGCATTATCCTATGAAAATCTAAACATCTGAGCCAAATCTTAGTAACCGAGCAAATATGAGTAACTAGGCAAATATGAGTAGCTAAAAAACTATTAGTAACTAAATATATATGTGTCGCTAAGTGAATCTGAGGAATTGTATCAAAAACTATTGAATCATTATGTCATATTATGTAGTCTATGTAAAATATCATATTATGATACACAATCTCTATGTTGAATCATAGTGAATCAAAACTAATGGTGTATCGAGTACATTGAAATATGCTTTAAGTCAAAATATGATGTAAATTAAATGTGTACTTAGTCAACTATCCTCTTTGTACTATAATTAGCAAAAATAGTGCCTATGTATGCCCCTTTTTAGTGAGATAGATGAAACTAGTGTAAGGAGTTTGATCAAAAAATGCTTAGAATAAAGTGTTTGTTATTGGTAATAGATTGACCCTGAATTCATACTCAAATTGGGTCACATAACAATAGTCGAATTGTTAGGAAAAACATGATATGTGCTACCGTGGTAAGAAGAATTTTAGTAAAGGAGTGAGACCTATCTGATACAAAAGGTATCTTGATCAGAAGAAATGGTTCTAAAATCATAGCTATGGTTTACAAGATATTGAACTTTTAATTTTTATGCAATCTAGATTTTGATAGCATGGAACCAATACCCTAGGAGTATGGCATAGGTTAAAAAGTGATTATATGATTTAGAAATTTAGAATTTTGGACTCATTTTGTGAATCAAAATTTGTAAACTGGATCTCTAATTTTTCCAACATGATTCAAAAGAGATAAATTTATTTTAGCTAGTTTTAGGAGGTGGAGGCCCTATTTTAGGGTGAAGAGGATGTTATACTGATAAATAACATTAAAATTTCTAAGTTTTCACTATAAAAATGCATGTAGGTTAGTTTTTATAAATTCTATTGACTGTAGTAGCTCTGTTTAATTTTATGCACTCATGTCCTAATTGAGCACTATTGTCTAGGTATGTAACACTCTTGTCTAAGTGATAGTGTCATTGTTTTATAAAGGATGTTGTTGGCTAAATGTTAGTGGGTGTGAGAAAAATTGTCATTATGGATTTTGTGGATTTATATACATTGTATGAAATAATTGTTAATTTTATATGTTCATACTAGATTTTTTAAGAGGATGTGCATTATAGGGAGTACTAACAATTTCATATGATGGATATTGTCCATTTATAAAACTATTGTTCAGGAACCCTAGTAGCTCCATTTTTGGGTTTGTACTCAGTCAACATAGTCTATCAATTTATCTTAGATCCAAAAATACTTTGCATCTCAGTGGGTTATCTCTATCTAATGAGGATAGGTCTATTATTGACATGGATAGATTTGGATATGTGGGTTGGCTATATATGATGCATACATGATGAACGCATTATCTAAGTAATGGGATGAAGACACTTGTACATTCTATTTACCTATGGGAAAGATGATTATTACTCTAGAGGACGTTTAGATGATACTACAATTGATGATGACTAGTTAGAGGTTGGTAGTAAAGGATGCTACAAGGCCTAGTCCCATGGATCATGCATATAAATATTGTATTGGTAGATCAGATGCTCATCAGTATTAAGTCATATGTTGTATTGTCTACAATTATGTTATTGGATTTTCTAATTTTGTGGAAGTTTTTGTTAGTTCAACTAACATCATTCATTATAGTGGATGGTAGGGGTGTGTCTATCTATTATAGGATTCACATGATTATTTAGGATATAGAGGAGTACAAGACTATATACTCTTAGGGTAGGACTATGATTGCTCATCTATGCCATGACCTGTACAGATTCAACTATGAAGTGTTCAATGGCGGCATTGGTTTGACCACATTATTACATTATTAGTCCTATGATCATATAACAATTACTCAACTATTGGGGATGCCATATAGTTATTAGGCACATCCATAGATGTTGGCATGTATATGGATGAATACAATGTAGGGGCAAGATCAAAGTATGATGTGGTGTAGATAGTTATTAGATGAGTTAATGGTTAATTCTATGAAATGGAGACCTTATAGAGGATTTTCTAGATGGCTAAAGGATAAGACACAGCTTCACTAGATCCATGTGATTTATTAGTTTGATGATTGGTGGTTGAATGTATTCAAGCATTTTCAGTATCAGAGATTCAAATGATACTTTGGGTTGTAAATGGATTTTTCTCCTAGCTCACTATGTATGGGCATGGAGTGTGCGGGCTCCTGTGAGACTAGGTGATAGGGGTAGGTCATCTGTAGAAGATCTTGCCCCCATTATAATTGATGAGAGGGATCCTATGAAAGGGATCCTAGATGTGGATGTTATAGGTGTAAACATATAAAATTGGCCACAACTAGATTTTGATTGTACTTTAGACTAATTCTTACCAACCATTATAAATTAAGCCTAGTAATCACTAAACATCCAAAATTTGCTTGTGCATCATTCGTCAAAGCTCAAAATCACACTGAGGCATCCCTAATTGGGGTATCCTACTATATGCAATCATAACCTCTCATGGATTCATCCCTAATCATCTTGTGGCATCACAATAGTCAATTTGGGCTATGGACCTATTAAGTGGGGCACTTGCACACTTAGATTAAATCTTGAAAGAACTAAATGGATAATCATAATTAATTAACAAACTAAACTAAATTAAGAACCTAGTTGAATTATCCATGTGCACTTATTGAATAACTAAAAAATAAATTCCAACATGCAAATATCCTAGCCTTTCATCATTGCCTTTATGAGTTGTCAAACCTTTTGGAAAATATCCTAAAATAAGTTCCATGCCTATTTATTTAAAATCATTATTACTTGACAATAATTAACTCTACTAGGGTTATATTTGATTCACTTAGGTTAGGTTTGAACCCATTCCAAGCCTTCACTCTACCTTGACTCACCTTGGGTTGGGGTTAGTTCTTAAGCCTATAAATACAATCCATTGCCCATTAAATCCTAAGCTTGGAAATTGTAGAGTTATAATGCAGGTTTTGTTTCATGATTCATATCAATAATGTTATAATGCCAAAATATTGAGCCAAGCAAGCATGAGCCATACCAAGACAACATAATCCATAATGGTGCCAAGGAGAGAGGGAGCTACACAAAATCCATTTCCAAAGACTCTTTGAGCACAAACCAAGTAATCCACTCAACAAAGCATTTGTATCTCTCAAAAAAGGTAAGAGAATGTGTGTCATTTTTCATTTTATTTATGCCTTTTATTTGGTTTTTTAACTAATCTCACCCATAAAATATAGGCTTGGAGTGTAAGTGTTAGTGTGTTTCTTGAAGTTTTTATTGCTAAAACTAACACTTGATCTAACCTCCCTTCTTGGATTCCTATGGTCACAAATGACACGTCCTTTGGGACCTAAATCATCTCACATACCTAGGAGACCAAAGTGTAGCTCTTAGTTTTTTAAATGAGTACTTGATCATATAAAAAATTAGATATTTTTCTTTGTTTTTTTGTATTCTATTTTTAATGTTATATAGATTTACCTAGAGATTGACATCTATTTTGCATAATCAGCATTAGTTTTGCATAATCAACATTAGTTTTTATTAACTAGCATTGGTTCCCTATGTAGGGTAAATCATGATAGAAAAAATGAGTTTTTAAGTTTCATTGAAAGTTACAAGTTGTCATTTATGATTTTAAAACTTGTTAAGTATCTATCTAACCATCTTCTTGCATGATCTAGAGGTTTTTTTGGATATTTTTTACTAACTTGGTGCTAAAAAGTGTTTTGGTAACTAACAAGAGTTTTTATCAATTGGAATCAGTTATGTTCCAATCAACATTAGTTCTATTGTAATCAACATCAGTTAATATTAATCGTTGTCGATCTCTATGTTACAAAAATAAAGAAAACTAAGAGCTTATTTCCTGAATCTTATTTTCTCATTCCTAAAAGTTCTTCAAGGTATGCCAAACCCGTCTAAAATTTGTAGGCCAAAGTAGGAAAGAGGACATAAATTTACAAGTACTAAGTCTTGAACATTTTATTTTGGTGTCTAAAATGAATTTAGTTAAGTCTTGAACATTTCATTTTAGTGCTTAAAAGGAACATAGGTGTTTATGCTTAGTTTGTTTTGAGAAAGTTCTTAAAAGTTTGTAAATTAATCAAAAGGGCCAAAAACTTCATCAACACTTCACTTTGTTGCTTAAAATTAAAACTTACTTAGATTGGAAGTTCTTAAAAGTGTTAATTTTATGTTAGATCATTTATACTTATTTATTTTTTTGTAAAATAAAGAGTGTGTATTTTCTCCCCCATCCCCTTTAGGGAACTCAAGTGACCAAAAGTGATTATTCTTTGAAATGTATGCCTTTTCCAAGGCATTAAAATAATGTCATTAAGTCTCTCCTCAAATTTATATGGTTTGAGTGATCTAAATGCAACCTTAAAGTTTTTTCATTTGTCATTTTTTTTAATGAAACTTGGCTTATGAACAAGAGTTCATAGCCTCCACACAAGTTTTTTATGGGTGAATTGACCTGAGGTTTGATATTTTAGCATCATGCCAACCTTGCTCCATAATGAGGTATATAATTCAAGGCACAAATATTACAATTTCAAGGGGGCTGAGTAACTAGCCTCTCTAATCATAACGTAAACTTGAGTCAGGTCTGGCTAACCAAGAGATTCCACTAAGAATTACATGGATAGAATCACTATGCAAAGGAATAGACCCTTTCATAATAAGGTAGTTGATATGAAGTCAATTGAAATAAGGCATCTCTAGTGTTAAACACACTTGGGACCATCTGGACTTATGAAACCTATAGTTTTAGAACAACCCCACTTGCCACAGAAATGTTATTGATGCAGGGTGAGTAGCCTAAAGTTCCATGCCACCTTAAAATTTATTGGGATAAGGGGGGGTGTAAAAACCCTACTACTTCATGCACTTTTATTTTTGTATTAACACTTAAAATCCCCCCAAGAGCATGTATATAGATAAAATTTGACAGTAATACATTACCTTATCAGTTTTAGGATCTAGGATGTTACACATAGGTGTTTGTGTCATTTTATCCTTTCTTACATGATTTTGAGTCTAAAACTATCTATTTTGTTTGTTATGCCACATCAAAATGAGTTTTATTTATATGTCACTCCTTTATTTGAAGAGGCATTATGCTAGCCATTTTTATCACATACTTTTGCCTTAGTCTTTTGACAAATCTTTGTGTGTGTGTCACTTGATTGGAAAGGGTAATGTTACGCTACCTAATTCATTACAAGTTTTCATGCATTTAAGTCTTGAAACTATCCATTGATTACATATTTAGAGCACGTAAATGTCATTATGTTGCTCAAATCATTTCATAGGCTTGCATTTACCTTGTGTCCGAATTTCCATATTCAAAACCAATCCACATGTGCCTTTTATATCTTTGTCTAGTGTCATTATGCCATTCAATTTTGTCCAGCTTATTATTTTTTCAAATAATCCTAGTTTTATAAATTGAGATTCTAATTAAAATTGAGAAGTTCAAATCTAAACATTGATTGATTTTTGTTTATGCCTTGTGTAATTTGGGCCTAGACACTGATCTTTCTTTTTTGGGTTGTGTAACTTAGGATAATTATTTACCAACTTTTAAAACTATTGTTTGTGCCTAAATTTAGGATAAATAATCTATCTCCAAGTGCCTTTTATTTCATGACTTATGATAATTTACCAAGTTCGTGTTTGATTCTATATGCCTATTCTATGCCAAACTATTTTAGATTTGTTAGATTAAATCTCACCTTTGTTTAAAGTCTAGCTTTTGTGCTTATTTTTCCAAAATTCCTAGCACATGCCTATTTTGAGCCTAGCTTTTGATTTTGTGTTTGGCTAAAATACCTAGCAACTTTTATTTATTTAGACTAGACTTGTCTAGAACACTTTGGACCTAGAGTTTGGCATGCCATTTTTATTCATCCACTTGACCTTTTGTGTGTGAGACATTTGATGTTAAGCATATGATGTTAGATTGTTTTATACCAAGTTTTAGCATGGACCATTTTGGAGATACAGCTCTCCTATACCAAGTTATACCAAGTTCAAATCTTTTATCCTTTGGACATCATTTTTTATAGTTTTTAGAACTCTAGGACTTTTGTATAACATTCATCATTGATGTGGATATGTCTCACTACACTTATGGTGAAGTCATGTACAATCCAAGTTATGATATAATGGCTACACAAATTGACTTTGTTTGAGACCCTTATAGTGAATAAGTGGTTTGTGAGATGGATTTATAGCCTCCTTACAATCCTCAATTTAGGGAACAAAGCCAAGTACCATGTTTGGTGGTATATTACTTGGTTTAATTGATGTACAATGTTTGGCATCTCATTGATCAATACATCCGATCCCCCACCTATACTCTTAACCCTCCTTTAGACTACAAAAGCCATCAAACTCCACAACATCTAAGGATTACCATTCCAGGACCTCATCCTTTTGCTTGTGTGAGCAATCAAGCTCTATAATGCCCTACCATTTCTATACCAAGACCTTATCCTTTGGTTTGTGTGATCAATCAAGCTTCACAATGCCCTACCATTTATATTCTAAGACCTCATCCTTTGGCTTGTGTGAGCAATTAATCTCCACAATGCCCTACCATTTCTATACTATGACCTCATCTTTTGGCTTGTACAATAAATGAAGCTTCACAACACATCACCATTTTTATTCTAGGACCTCATCCTTTGGCTTGCATAAACAAACAATCTCTAAGATACCCTACCATTTTTATTAGAGGACCTCATCCTTTAGCTTACAACATCAACCAAACTTCATGACACCCTACCATTTCTATTCTAGGACCTCGTCTATTGGATTGTGTGAGCCACCAAACTTCACAATGCCCTACCATTTCTATTTTAGGACCTCATACTTTAGATTTTATGAGAAACCAAACTTTTTAATGCCCTACCATTACCATTATAGTCCATTCCATGTATGGTAACTCATTATCCCCAAAAAAAATTCTAATCACAACTCGATGAGTAATAGTTACCATCCTAGGCCATAAACTAGTCTTTGTTAAGCCTATTATTATCCAACCACTATCTATTATTCAACCATTTACAACTATTCCCCACTTTAAAAAACCCCTACCAATTGTCCATCCCCAACCGATCCAATTATTACCTTTCTAACTAAGCCAATCATTCAAAGACTAAGATGTGTTCAAAATTGGTATTTTACAACTGCTTATAAACCAAGGCCAAGAGAACCAGCTACGCTATGATGTTTTTTATGAACCAACCATTTGTGATAAGTCAAAATATGATGAATCACCTTTTAATCCTATAAATTTTGTTGAGGAGTCTCACACTAATAAGACAGTCTTAGCTGAGTCACTTCTTAATGATTATAATCACCTTTGGGTAAATCATTATCTCGACCATATGCTTATTTTTAAAGAGCCTCTCCTCAACAAGCCAATCTTTGAGGAGTTATCTCTTGACCTTTTTCCCCTCATGGAGGAGTCTCAATTTAACAAACCAATCTCTATGGATCCCATTATGCCATCATAGGACATTATTTGTCCAATACCAAACATTCAACAAAACATCATTATATAATCATCCACACCAACTGAATAATCAATATTTAGAATTAGAATTAGAATCAACATCAGTCTCAACATCATATTTAGATTCCTTTGAGTTGAACTTAGTTTCAAAATCAAAATATGTTTATGGTTGTTACAACATAGGTTACAAGTGCCTTACAGATGAGTTTGAATACTTTTGTGATGTTTTTATGGTTTTTGAGGATGATTACTTTAGCTTAAATATAAGTTATCCTAGTATATTATACAAGGATTGTCTTACCTCTTTACATTCCATTACCATTCTACATGCCATTAACACCAACCAGTTTAGCCATTACATTGACCTTCCACCTCCCATAAATGTTGATTGGGACTGACAAAATCATACCTTATTGAACCACATCCATGGTGACATAGTAACTATATAATATCATGGGGGCTAAGACCACATTCATGTAGAAGAAGAAGAAGAATCTCCTAGTGAAACCTTTTTGGAGGCACTAGGGGACAATCAAATTGCAAACTCAACATCTTTTAGTGAAACCTTTTCGAATGCAATAGAAGAAAATCAAATTCAAAAGTCAATGTTCCTTATTGAAACCTTCTTAGAGGTGCTATGGGACAATCAAGATAAATTCATTGGTGAAAACATCTTCAAGGTAATAATAGTTGAGCACAACAATTCTTCACTACTTGATGAAGACATTATTAAAGATCAAATCAATATAGCTTCTAATATACAACATAATTAGTGGTAGCTACTCTGAGGCCCAAACAACAAAAAAATATGGGGGTCCTAATGAGAGCATATTCAAAATTCTTCCACATTGCCACAACCAAAGTTATGTTGAATCTACAATTAGCAACATTGTATGTGCTTGAAAATCCTAATCTTTATTTATTTCCCAACCATTATACATTCCATTATCATCCATATTTACATTTCCAAATCAAACCTATCATCATTGTTTATCTATGCTTACCATCATTTTCTACACTTTACTTTGTAGAGGCTACAAAACACCTTGTCTCAAAGTTTATAAGAAAATCAAGGACCAACGAAGAACATAACAACATTTTTAGAGTCCAAATCTGTAGCAAGATCCTGACATAGAAACTACTCAAAAGAGGTGTGTAATATAAATTTACATGATTGATTACTCTAGTTATGTCATCTGTTGATCTAGATGTGCATCTCCACATTAGTAGGAACAAAAAAAACATTAATTTTGGCCAAAAAAATTTACCTACACAGAATCATATGCCATACCCATACCTTTGCCAAAAACCATACCCTAGCCAAAAACATTTACCTTGATGTTTCTAGTTTCCATTTACCTTACCTTTTTTATTTACCATTCCTCTTTCCATTATTTCACACCTTTCCACTTACCTCTCCTTACCACTTAGGGGAAACCTTATTACCATTATATCCAATTATCATTCTATCATTCTTATTTATGTTATCCCTTATGTCACTATACCATATCATCCCTATTACACCAAAGCTTATTTTTATCCATCCTACCTACACCTTTTTTTATCTTGGTTCCTTTGGTTTTTTCTTACACCTTCTATGAGGGGATTTTGATCTAGTTTCAGTAGTTTTAGAATTCTGTGTTTAAATGGTAGTCTATGAAAGTAGTGTGACAATGGATTTGGAAAGTTATCTTTCATTTACAATTGATTAGTGCCATGTATTATAACTTCCTATGGTTAAATCTATGTTCCACCTTATGTTACTAATTATAACCACTTATGGTCAAATTAGTACCACTGACCTATGTTGTTGTTTCATAATTATAACTGCCTATGGGAAAATCAGGAATAACACTTTTTACCATGCATTGTTGCATCACTTTGCCATTACTATTCTCATTTGCATAGCCATTTGCCTAAATTTGATAACTTATTATTACAAGATCAAGTCTCGCTCCCTTCTCTGTTAGTAAAATTATTATGACTTAAGGTCCTAAAGGGACTATGTAGGTCATGCTCGATTCATGTTGAGGTCAGCTTAGTCCCCCTTTTCCATAAATTCTTGCAATTTTGTGAGAAACCTAAGCCAACACTCTCATCATTTTGTGAGTGTTATCTTGTTAATATCTAACGAGTTAAGATACCCCAAAAAAAATCCAAAAACATTTATCCTATCTAATCCTAGTTAGTCATCCTCAATCCACCCTAATAGGGAAAATCCATTATTAAGATGCTTTCTTTTTCTTTTACTTTCAGTCTTTTTATGTGTTTTCTTGATTTTGTTGTTTTTTTTTCTTGCTTATTTTTTTGCTTTCATTACTATACCTCAACTTATTTTATATGTGTTCATTGGGTGATTCCTTGTGCATTATTCTTGAGTCCATCCATATTCATACATCAACATTATCATCATGGTTTTTATCATTAGTTTATTATTTTCAATTATTTATTGGATCAGGAGTCAGTCCTTATGCATGCTTTGATCAAGTTATCATGGTGTTCTATCATGATACATATTATCATGTGCTATAGAAAAAATTAGCTCAAAAAGTCTTACAAGTAATAGAGCCACAGAAGTTTCTACTTGGTAACCTTGGACAATCTTCCCACCCTCCTTGTTCTAGTTGTATCAATGATAATAAGGACAAGCATCTCTACATTGGTAGGTGAAATCAAATAATTTCCATTGATTAATTTTTATTCTTATATTCATCTCTTTCATCACTTTATACATCTTTGTATGCCTGGTTATTTGTGGCTTCTTCAGTCATTATACCATCACATCCACATTTTTGCATGCTCATCTTTAATCTATATGATAGGTTATATCTTTGATTTATGCTTGAAAATATACCCTACTAGGGCACAATCAAACATATTTATTCAATCTAGGTCATAAAATTGAATAAGACTTCCAGTGATGCTTGTAAAGATAAACCCAACATTTGGAGTTCATGTACTGAATTTGAGTAATAATTGTGCTATGAAGAACCAAGATATGTTTTCCTTAGTCTGATATCTTGTTGGAGATGTGCCTAAAAGTCAAACTCTATTTAAAATCATCCCCACACCTCAAATATATTTGGTACTGGTGTAAAAATTATGAATCAATTGTTGCACATGGCTATAAGATTCATCCTAGTGTAAAATTGGAGTAATCATAATTATGATTGAGTTTGGTGTAATAATATAGGGAATGGCATGATTTTCCATTCCTTCTATAAAATCTAGTGAAAAAATTAGGAGATGATAAATATGTGCCTCACAACATGCCCCCCATATGATATCTAAACAAACTGAGTTAAATGATTTGAGTAAGATATCTAAATCTTGAGAAATAATGTTTTTTTATGTGGACCTCCACTGTGTACATGTCCCCATTATCATAAACTATGTAAAAAATGAACCAATAATGCATAAAATATGAGAGCATATACCATGTACATACCCTATTTTTGTCGACCATATGTAAAAAAATTGTGTAAAACTTATAAGATATTATTTTAAACTTTGATAACCTATAAAAAACTAAAAACATTGTCCTATGTAAATCTAAAAATCTAAGCCAAATCTTAGTAGCTGAGAAAACATAATTAACTGTGCAAATCTGAGTAGCTAAAAAATATGAGTAACTAAATTGATCTATGTAACTAAGTGAATCTGTGGAATTATGTCAAAAACTATTGAATCATTATGTCATATTATGTATAGTCTATGTAAAATTTCATATTATGAGACACAATTCTATGTTAAAACATAGTGAATCAAAAATAATGGTGTATCAAGTATATTGAAATATGCTTTAATTCAAAATATGGTGTAAATTAAATGTTTTCTAAGTCAACTATCCTCTTTGTACCAAAATTAGAAAAAAAAAGTGCCTATGTATGCCCCCCTTTTGGTGAGATGGATGAAACTAGTGTAAGGAGTTTGAGAAAAAAATTCTTAGAATCAAGTGTTTGTGATTGGTAATAGATTGATCTTGAATTGATACTCAAACTGGGTTGCCTAACAATAGTGGAATTACTATGAAAAACATGATATGTGTTACCATGGTAAGAAGAATGTCAGTAAAGGAGTGAGACCTATATGATACAAAAGGTGTCATGATTATATTATGTTTGGAAGAAACAGTTCTAAAATTATATCTATGATTTACAAGATATTGAACTTTTAATTTTTTGGCAATCTAAATTTTGATAACATGGTACCATTACCCTAAGAGTATGGCATAGGTTAAAAAGTGATTATATGATTTAGAAATTTAGATCTTTGGATTCATTTTATGAATTGAAAGTTATAAATTGGAGTTCTAATTTTTCCAACATGTTTCAAAAGAGAATAATTTATTATAGCCAGTTCGAGGAGGTGGAGGCCCTAATTTAGGGTGAAGAGGATGTTATACTAGTAAATAACTTAAAATTTTCTAAGTTTTCACTATAAAAATACATGTAGGTTAGTTTGTTTTAATTTTGTTGACTATAGTGGCTCTATTTAATTTCACTCATGTCCTAATTAAGCACTATTGTCTAGGTATGCAATGCTCATGTCTAAGTGATAATGCCACTATCCTATAAAGGGTGTTGTTGGCTGAATGTTAGTGTGTGTGAGAAAAAATATCATTTTTGAATTTTGTGGATTTTTATACATTGTATAAACTTATTTCTAATTTTAGATGTTTGTACTAGATTTTATAAGAGGATGTGCATTATATGGAGTATTGACAATTCTATATGATAGATATTATCCATTTATAATGTTATTGTTTAGGAACCCTAGTAGCTCTTTTTTTGGGTTTGTACTTAGTCAACATAGTCTGTCAATTTGTCTCAAATCTAAAAATAGTCTACATCTTAGTGGGCTATCTCTATCTAATGAGGATAAGTCTATTATTGACATGGATGGATTTGGATATGTGGGTTGGTTAGATATTATGTCATATGATTCACACATGATGAATACATAAGTTGAGTAATGGGATGCAAAAAATTGCACATTCTAGTTACTTATGGGAAAGATGATTGTTACTCTAAAAGATTTTTAGAAGATACTATAATTGATGGTGAGTAGTCAAAGGGTGGTAGTATAGGAAGATACAAGGCCTAGGCCCATGGATAATGCATACAAATATTTTACTAGTAGACTAGATGCTCATCAGTAGTAAGTCATATGTTATATTGTCTACAATTATTTTATTGGATTTTCTAATTTTGTGGAAGTTTTTGGTAGTTCAACTAGAATCATTCATTATAGTGGATGGTGGGAGTATGTATATCTCATATAGGATTCATAAGATCATTTAGGATATAGAGGAGTATAGGAATATACACACTTAGGGTAGGACTATGATTGATCATATGTGTCAAGACCTATATAGATTCCATTGTAAGGTGCTCAGTGACGGCATTGGTTTGCCCACATTATTACATTGTTAGTATTATGATCATATAATAATTACTTAACTATTGGGGATGCTATGTAGTGATTGGTGACATCTACATGTGTTGGCATGGAGATTGATGAATTTAGGGCAAGGGAAAGATCAAAGTATGATGTGGTGTAGATAGATATTAGATGACTTGATGGTTGAGTCTATGAAATGGAGACCTTATAGATGATTTTCTAGATGGATAAAGGACATGACACAACTTCACTAGATCTATGTAAGTTATTAGTTTGATGATTAGTGGATGAATATATTCAAGCATTTTTAGTATGAAATAGTAACATGTTAGTTTGGGTTACAAATGGATGCTCCCTTAGCTTACTGTGTATGGACATGGAGTGTGTGGGTTCCTGTGAGACTAGGCGATAAGGGTAGGTCATCTGCAAAATATACTTCCCCCATTTTGATTGATGAGAGGGATCCTATGAAATAGATCCTAGATGTGGATGTTATAGGTGTAGACACCTTAAACTAGCCAAACTAGCTTTTGATCAGACTTTAGACCGATTCCTACCAACCATTGTAAATTAAGCCTAGGAACCACTAAACACCCCAAATTTACTTGTGCATCATTTTTCAAAGCTTAGAATCACATTGAGTCATCCCTAATTGGGGTATCCTATCTTATACAATCATAACCTCTCATGGATCCATCCCTAATCATCTTGCAACATCACAACAGTCAATCTGGCCTATGAACCTATTAAGTGAGGCATTTGCACACTTAAATCAAATCTTGAAAGAGATAAATGGATAATCATAATTAATTAACAAACTAAACCAAATTAAGATCCTAGTTGAATTATCCATGTACAATTAATGAATAATTGAAAAATGAAATGCAAAAATGCAAAAATCCTAGCCTTTTATCATTTCCTTTATGAGTTTTCAAGCCTTTTGGAAAATTTCCTAAAATGAGATGCATGCCTATTCATTGAAAATCAGTATTACTTGAAAACTATTAACTCTATTAGGGTTATATTTGACTCACTTAGGTTAGGTTTGAACCTAATCCAAGCCTTAACTCCACCTTGGGTTGGGGTTACTTCCTAAGCCTATAAATACAAGCCATTTCCCATTGAATTATAAGTTTAAATTTTTTAGAGTTATAATGAAAGTTTTGTTGCATGATTCATATCAATAATTTCATAATTCAAAAATATTGAGTCAAGCAATCATGAGCCATACCAAGCTAACACAAGCCATAACGGTGCCAAGGAGAGAGGGAACTACACAAACTCCATTGCCAAAGACTCTTTGAGCACAAACTGAGCAAGCCACTCAACAAAGCATTTAGAGCTCTCAAGGAAGGTAAGAGATTGTGTGTCCTTTTGTATTTTGGTTGTGCTTTTCATATGGTTTTTTTAACTAAGCTTACCCCTAAGATCTAGGCTTTCAGTGTAAGTGTAACTATGTTTCTTGAAGTCTTTATTGCTTAAAATAACACTTGATCTAACCTCCCTTCTTGGATTCTTATGATCACAATAGGATGTTAGATAAAATTTGTATTAATTCTGAGAATTATGTTTTTATGGTACCCTACCCACTCATTCTTCTACTCCAAATGAAAAAATATGAAATATATATATATGGACAAATATAGTCACCACTCCATCCCCATGGTTGATAAAGGACTACAAATTTCTAAAACAACCACAATGATAACACTTATAATATTATAGTAATGTATATTTTATATAATATTTTTGTGTAAAATGAGTGAGGGGGTTAAATTTGGGAAGATATTTTGACATATATCTAGAAGGTTTGATTAAAATATAAAATAAAGAGGGAATCTTTAGGGGTAAATATGATGAATGGATAACATGAGTCCATTTAATAAAAAATAGTATTGAGTTTAAGAACAACATTAGACTCTACCCTTTTTTTAAATAAAAAAGAGTATCGAGTTACAAATGGCCTTTTCTATTCATTCCTTTTTTTAGTACATGGGTGAGTCTCCTGAATGGATGAATTGCTTAAGATGACAATTTTTGACAATGTATAACCTAAATCATTATATTCATTTTAGATTTGTAAAAGACTTAAGATTGTATGAATAAGTTAGTTAATGGATGTTAATTTATATTAATTTTCAATAATTTTAAAAAAATATTGTTTTGAAAAAATCTTAGTTGATTTATTATAACAAATTTATAGAATGTATAGTAATAGTAGTAAATTTTTAGCCTAATATAGTGTCTTTATTAAGTAATTGATGGCTTCAAAAAAAATTAAGCCATTACTCTTCATGGGATTTTACTCGTGTGTGCTTAAATCATCTCAATATAACCTCCATAAACTTGTATACATTTAGAATTATAATCTTGTGATTGTGGTTAAATTGTAAATGTCTACAAGAATACATATATCCCTATAACATTTATTAAATACCAAATTGAGTTAAAAATAGGTTTCATATAAATTAAATTTCCATATGAAATCTTGTACCCATTTTATAAAAATTGTAATACTCCATGGTAAAAACCTTATTAGCAATAATAATGTATTCTTATTGTACCAAATGTTGTCATAGTCATGCTCCCTAATTTAAATTTCCTTACATATGTGATTACTATCGCTACACTAATCAGATTTGATACATTAAATTCATAGACTTGGAGATCATTTCTACATTAATTTATGCTGTCATTTCACCAATTTTAAAAATAAAAATAATTTAATAATGAAAAATAAGTTCCATAAATATTATGTTTCTTGAAAAAGAATTTAATCGCATTTCAACCCATAAAAATTAAATAATTCATTTATTTTATATTTGTTATATCATATATATTACAAAATTAATATTAAAACTTAAAAAAATGAAAAAATAGTTTATTCACATTAACTAACTGCACATTTTCAATTGCAAATTAATATTTTAAATGATTAGATGTACTAATAAGAGTTTAAAATTTGAAGCATAGATGGAGCCATGTAGAAAATTCCTAGTGCTCAAAGGGAAACTATAGTAGGATTTTATTAGAGCTTACATAAACAAGAAACCTATACATAATATTATAATTTACAATGGATAAATTTAAAAATCATGGATAATGACACTCCTTTGTAGTCTTGGATACATATAGTAAGATTTATATGTTACATCAAAGGTAGTCAAGGCATTCAATGGGCATAAATAGGATACAGTGGGACATATAGTAATACCTCTCCAAGTTGGTTTAGTAACAATGGCTACTCCATTTCTAGTCTTACCAAGCACAAGGGAATTCAATATGTTATAAGGATGACCTTGGATACAAAATATTAACATAGTAACATATTTAGTGCATAGATACTTCATGTACATACATTATAATTTTAGACATTTGAATTTAATCACTAAGTGCTTGACAATGTTCTATCTTGACATCCTTACCTTATTTGACCTATTCTCGATTCTATTAACTTGAAATATTTATGAGAGCCTTCACTATTACACTCATGTTATTCAAATGAAAAAAACATTTAAACATCTCTATTCTACTTATAGATTCCTATCATCCAATTTCTAATAGTCTCCAACCTTATGGAACAATAACACACTAGGTTAGACAGAGCTGCAACTTAGTCATGTCCACTAGTGCACCCTTGTCTCTTACACTCTAATGGTTACTTTTCAAATTTGAGACATTTCATATTAACTCTTTTTCACTTTTAGTAAATTTGGTTAATGGAAATTTTTAAATCTTTCTATTAGGAATAAATACAAAAATAGATGCAAAAAAAATTCATATAATCATAATAATAATAGATATATAGAGAGATGTAGAAAGAATAGAAAATAAACACGCAAAATAAGAAGACCAGATTTAATGTGGTTCACCCAATGTGGGCTAGATTTATTTAGAAACACTTAGATTTTATAACAAGCCACAAGAGTATAAACCACTCTCAAATCAGTCTTCTCACAATTATAATGCATAAATATTGTTTAGAGTTGCACTCAACAAACCCTCCTAAATTCACACTTGAATTCACACACTATATTCTTCCTTCTCAAACCCTAGTTCTCATGATGTATTACCTAAAAAATATCCATCAATACATAATACATCAATAAAGTGGTATTACAAAACAATGGGTACCAAAAACCATGGGCAGAATCAACCCAAAAATGGTTTCCCATTAAAAGGCATACATAATTTCTTTGGGGGGGATACTACCCCCAAACCCCCATTTGTTAGGGGCTGCCATCCCCAAACCCCTGGTTTTTGGGGGCTGCCACCCCCGAACCCTAGCAAGAATACATATAGAGTGTACAATACATTTAAAATGTATAGTATTTGAAAATAAATTTTAATTTATAAATAGGCTCCACAACAGAACACTTTTCCTATATAAACACATCAAGGCCACTCAATACAACATTTATCAATCATTTGGTAATCACTTAGAAATTCCACTACACATTGAGAAAAAGGGAACTAATCTTTCTAATTCAATCTACAATTTATTCTAATAGTCATAGACCAAGTCTAAAGCTATTTTATTATAGGTCAAGGGCATTCATTGTCAAGTATTCAAGTCAATTTACTAGTTGCATTCATATAGAGCAAACATCAAGATTTATACACTCACTCTAGGAGGGAGAACTACATCATCCTAAAGCCATTATAGGTTTTGTAGGAAACACTCATATACTTGTGTTTGTTTTACCAAATTTGGGTGGATACATTACCCCCCCTTTTATTCTAGTAATATAATAAAATGAAAGTACTAGATTAAAAGGAAGAATGCATACCTATACTTACTCATGTAGCATGTGCTTACTTCCAATGGAGGTGCCATGTGTTCGATGTGATTAACCCATATAAATATAATATGGGATATAATCTTATTCTCTTGTTGGCTAGAGAATTGAATAAGACTTCAACTGATGTATGTGAAGATAAACCCATGGTGTGGAGTCTAGGTACTAAATTTGAATAACAATTATGCTATGAGAAACCAAGCTATGCTTACCCTTAGTCTGATATCTTGGTAGAGATGTGCCTATAGGTAAAAATATTTATAAATTCATCCCCACACAACTCAAATATACTAGGTACTAGTGTAAAAACTATGAATCAACTATTTCACATGGCTATAAGATTCATCTTAATGCAAAATTGGAGTAAACATAATTATAAACTAAGTTTGGTGTAATAATATAGAGAATGGCATGATTTTATGTTCCTTATATAGAATATAGTGAAAAACCTAGGAGGTTATAAAGATGTGGCTTGTAACATGCCCCCAATCTGATAGCTAAACAAATTGAGTCACATGATTTGAGTAAGTTATATGAATCCTACATAATAATGTTGTATTTATGTGGACCTCTATTATATGCATGTCCCCATTATCATAACATATATAAAAATTGAGCCAATAATACATAAACTATGAGACTGTATACCATGTACATGCCCTATTTCTATCGACCATCTATAAAAAAAATTGTGTGAAATTGATAAGATATTATTGTAAACTATGATAACCTATAACAAACTAAATTCATAGTCCTATGTAAATTTGGAAATCTGAGCCAAATATGAGTAACTAAGAAAATATGAGTAACTGATCAAATATAAATAACTGAACAAATCTTAGTAACTAAATAAATATGTGTAACTGAGTGAATCTAATTAATTATGTCAAAAACTATTGAATCATTATTTCATATTATGTACAATCTACAAAAATTGTGATATTATAAGCCACAATTTGTATATTGAATTATAATGAATCAAAACTAATGGTGTATCAATTACATCAAAATATGATATAAGTCAAAATCTGGTGTAAATTAAATGTGTACTAAGTCCACTATCCTTTGTGTACTAAATTAGCAAAAATAGTGCCTACATATGCCCCCCTTTTGGTGAGATGATTGAAACTAGTGTAAGGAGTTTGAGCTAAAAGTGATGATTGATATAGTGAGAGTTAAGATTTTTTTTTTCACTACAAAATTCTTAGAATCAAGTGTTTATGATTGGTAATATATTGATCCTGAATTGGTACTCAAATTGGGTCCCATAACAATAGTGGAATTGCTAAGAAAAACATGATATGTGCTACTATGGTGAGAAGAGTATCGTTAAAGGAGTGAGACCTATAAGATATATAAGGTGTCATGATCATATTATATTTGTAAAAAATGGTTCTAAAATCAAATCTATAGTTTTCAAGGTATCAAACTTTTAATTTTTAGGCAATTTAGATTTTGATAGCATGGTACCAATATCCTAGGAGTATGACAATAGGTTAAAAAGTGATTATATGATTTGGAAATTTAGAACTTTGGACTCATTTTGTGAATTAAAAGTTGTAAATTTGAGCTTTTATTTTCCATTCAAAAGAGAGTAATTTATTACATCTAATTTGAGGAGATGGAGGCCCTAATTCAAGCTTAGGATGATGTTATATTGGTAAATAACTTAAACATTTCTAAGTTTTCACTATAAAAATGCATGTAGGTTAGTTTTTTTTTAATTTTGTTGAGTGTAGAGGGTCTATTTAATTTTATTTAGTCATGTCCTAATTGGGTGCTATTGTTTTTTTATGTGATGCTCATGTCTAAGTGATAGCACCACTATCATGGAAAGGGTGTTGTTGGCTGAATGTTAATCTATGTGAGGAAAATTGTCATGTCTAGATTTTGTGGATTTATATACACTATATGAACTAATTTCTGATTTTATATGTTTTTACTAGATTTTTCAAGAGTATGTGCATTTTATGGAGTTCCAACAAGTTTATATGATAGATATTATCCTATTGAAATGCTATTATTCATGACCATGATATATCCTATTTCAATTATGCACTCAGATAACAAAGTTTGTGAGTCAGTATCAAATATAGAAATAGTCTACATCTCAGTGGGATACCTCTATCTAATGAAGATAGTTATATTGTTGTCATGGATGGAATTATATACATGGGTTTTCTATATATGATGCCATATGATGCATATATGATGACTGTAATATATGTGTGATGGGATGCAGACACTTACACATTTTGGTTGCCTATGAGAAAGATGATCATTACTCTAGAGGACATCTAGAGGATACTATGATTATTTATTACTAGTAAAAAGGTGGTATTACATGATGATAAAAGGCTTGGGCCTTTGGATCATGCATACAAATATTTGATTAGTAAACCAAATACTCATCTATAGTGAGTTAGATGTTGTATTATTTGCGATTGTGTTATTGGATTTTTAAATTTTATGGAAGTTTTTTGTGGTTATATTAGGATCATTTTTAGTATTGGATGGTGGGGGTGTGTTTATCTCCTATAGGATGCACATGATTATTAGGGATATAGAGGATCACAAGACTATGTACTCTTGGGGTAGGACTATGCTTGCTCATTTATACCATGACTTGTATAGATTCAATTGTGAGGCATTCACCAGTGGCATTGGTTTGACCACATTATTACATTATTATTTTTATGAGCATATAAAAATTAATCAATCAATGGGGATGCACCTAAATGATTTGGCACAATTTTAGATGTTTGCATGGAGATGGATGAGTACATGAAAGGTATGAGATTAGAATATGATGCAATGTAGATAGATATTAGATGATTTAATGGATGAATATATTAAATAGAGACCTTATATAGGATTTTCTATATGTCTAGTGGATATGACACAATTTCACCACATCTATGTGAGTTACTAGTTTGATGATCAGTGACCAAATTTATTTAAGCATTTTCAATATGAGAGGGTCACACGATAGTTTGTTTTTCAAATGGATGTGCCCCAATATTAAATGGTATGGGCATAAAGTGTGTAGGATCCCATGAGACCAAATGATAGGGGTAGATCATCTTTAGAATATCTTAACCCCATTCTGACCGATGAGAGGGATCTTGTAAAAGAGATCCCAAATGTGAATGATGTAGGATGTTAGATAAAAGTTGTATTAATGTCAAGCATTATGTTTTTACAGTACCCTACCAATTTATTTTTCTACTCTAAATTAATAAATATGAAATATATACATGTAAAAATATAGTCACTACTCCATCTCCATCTCCATGGTTGATAAAAGACTACAAATTTCCAAAACAACCTACAATGATAGCAATAATAATATTATATAAATGTATATTTTATAACTTATTTTTATGTAAAGTGAGTGAGGGGGAAAATTTTGGGAATATATTTTTACATATATCTATAATTGTTAGGTTGTGGAGCTAAAAGCTTCACCAAGATGCAAACAGGAGTTAAGGAGGTTGCAGAGTGTTTGTTGAGTGTTACAGACACTGGCATCAGTCAGGCCAACTAACGTCAGCAGGGTACAAACAGAAGGCAACTGATGTCAGTCAGAAGTCAGCCAGCGTCGGCACCCCCCAGGCAGACAAGGACTGACGTCGGTCACCTGTGTGGTTCGAACTGTGAATGTTACAGGCAGTTAGCTAATGAACCAAGTGTTTGCATGTCAAGAGCCAAATTTAGACAAGAAGTTGTGGATCTAATTATTGTAATTAGGTGTCTAGTTATTGTTTGCATGAGATATATTTAAGAGACTCATTGGTTGTATTGTAAAGTAGTGCTAGAGAGTAAGAGAGCAAAATAAGCTCCTTCAGAGAGAGGAGAGTAATGGTGTGTTCCTCCTAGTGCCACATTACCAAGTGTGGGTGCTAGTTTGGAGAATCAGAAGGGTTCTTCGTATATGTATGATCTTGGTCAGCAGGTGTGCATGGCTTCTTTTGGAGATCTACAATGGTGAGTAAGGTCTAGTGATTTGTAGGTAGCAGTAGAGAGCAGGAGATTTACTTGGAGTACGGTTGTGTACTTGGTGTACTGGCAGTGTTGTTTCTGACTAGTGGAGGTGAACATCAATTCTATATTGGAGTTGATTGTTGGGACCGAGAGAGAGAGGGAAGAAGGTCTTGAGGTGTGGTGAGCCTTTGAGGTGGAAGAAGAAGTGGCATCTTCTTTATTGTATTTTCTTCTGAGTGATTATTAATACAATTGTGTATTGTCTCTCATATTCCTGTGTTGTTTCATATTTCTAGTTACTTATTCATTCTGGTTAAATTTCGTGTTTAGTTGCTAATATAAGAAGTAATCATATGTGCTCTAATTGGTGGAGTAAGATCCTGACAATAATGTTTAATTAAAATATAAAAAAAGAATCTTTAGGGTTATATAGGATGAATGAATAACATGAGTCCACTTAATAGAAAATAGTATTGAGTTTAAGAATAACATTGGATTGTGCCCTTTTTTAACAAGATGTAACATAAATCATTAAGGTCATTATGACTTTGTAAAATACTTAATATTAAAGTAATAAATTATTTAATGGATGTTATTTTATATAAAATTTTAATAATTTAAAAAAATTGTTGTTTTGAAAAAATCTTAGTTGATTGATTATAACAAATTTATAAAATGTACAATAGAAAAAATACAAGTAAATTTTTAACCTAATTTAGTGTCTTTCTTAAGTAATTTAAGGATTCAAAAAATAATTTAAGTAATTTATTAATCTTAATGGGATTTTACTCATGTGTGCTTAAGTCATCTCAAGATAACCTCCATAAAATTTTATACATTTAGAATTTTAATCTTGAGGTTGTGGTTAAATTGCAAATGTATACAAGAACGCATATATCCTAATAATCAGTTATGCAATACTAAAATGAGACACAAATAGGTTTCATATAAATCAAATATCAATATGAAAAAAACTAGTTTAGTTGGTTTCCATCCTTGGAGTATTGGATACATAGGCAATGATCAATCTTCAATAGGGTGATTGAGGTCAGGTCAACCCATTACACTCCCCTAATTTTCTTACAGGTTTTCAAGTTATCAAAGTGCCTTAAGGGTTTTATATAGTCATAAAAATTAGAAAAATTTAGTGTGAAAGATAAGTATATTTATTCTTAGTATTTCTCTAAAACAACATTTTTTTATATTTAGTAATTTTTCATAATCATAATAGTTAATTATTGTACATCTTTAAAATTATAATATTTATAGTTTTACACCTATATAATAACATAAAAATTTGGTTTTTATAAAAAATAGAGTAAAAAATATTGGTAAACTCAAACCTTTGTTTTCAATCCTTTGCTTTCTAATTTCATTTTTCAATTTTGAGTTTCTTTTTTCTTTGATTTCCTTGAAACTATGTTCCAGTAATTTTAAAACTCATAAGAGCTACCATTTTGGGGAAAATGATAATCAATTTTAATTGAGTCATGGTGTGAGGGGTATTTCCCCAATACTCAAGCCATTATACAACATTATTTTTATATTTTAGTTTCCACATACCTCATAGTATATCAAAATCATCTACATTTTTTTAGAATACATAGGAAACCTTCAGTTATTTGTTCTTGTAGTTCACAAATAAGTGGTAATCCTTGAGAAGCTAATCTACACATACCCTATAGATGAGATGGAGTGGATATGGAAACATCAACATTCTCCATAGTTAGTGTCTTTATGGTCATACTCATTTTTTATGACTAGGATCAATATATTTGAAAGCCTACAAAGCAAACACACCTTTGACTAGTTTCACCCTTTGCCCTTGTTACAAAAGTTTCAAATTCAAATTTCAATTGTAATGATTACATTTTTCCTACATATTTTCACATTCAACATTAAATTTTTTATTACTTTCCAAGTTGTTATTTGGATTCACTGTATATTGGCATTAACCAAATATAAATATCATAAAAAGGATACAATGACTAATGCATAATCTCAAGACTTACTTAATTCACAAGTACCATTATTGGACATATTTATAAATTCTAGTATCACTTGGGAGCAATAAAAATTATACATTTAAAATGTGATAAGGTCTACTCCACATCCTATTGACAGACTTATCATGGTTATTGATACTGATCATGTTAATATAGAAAAATAAGGGGACATTAGTGATAAATAATTCATTGAATGTCTTAATGTTAACCTGCATAAGATTGATGAATTCCTCTACATTTAGAGAGTTAAAAAAAAAAATCTATTTCAGCTTCTACTTCTACTTTATATGCTCTAGTTAATACTATTATTACCATTCCTATATCAACCCCTACAGTTACATATGTGTCACCACCCTTAGGTATGGGGACATCATTTGGTTTGTAGAAAATTAGCATGCCTAATTATACAAGAGCATCATATACACATCCTTTGATCACCACACAAGGTCCACTTCCAACTTTGTCTAATGTATCATCTTTAAATTATTTTTTTCTATCCTTACATGGTAAAATATTACAATTAAAATAAGTGATTCCAAATCTACTCACTCAATATATTCTCATAATATGATTCATAATCGTTTGGCACCTTAAATAGCCTCTTACCCACTACCAAAAGGTTTTTTAGCATCTAAACTACCACTTAATGAGGGTAAAGGTGATTGTGAGCAACATATTCATTCCTTACATGCACCATGTTTGGAATGTGATTACAATGATAACTTACTTACCAAACTCTTTATAAGAAGTCTTAAGGAATTTGATCTATGATCGTTCTATGATCTCCCACTTAAATCAATTAGAGAATTCAATCCATTAGAGAATCATCTTTTAACACACATTTATATCAACATTGGTGAAAAGTTATCTTATGTACAAATTGATAAACTCAATCAAGGGTCAAATGAACAAATAAGTGGCTATGTTCTATGGCACAAGACCATGCTAGCAAATATGACAACTTTTATGTCAAAAAATGAACTACAATATATCTTTACTCAAATCTTATTAGCACCACTTTTTGAATCAATCATGTTTGATAAATACAAATCCTTTAACTATTTATTCTATATATTCAAGGAAAGAGAATTCAAGCTTGTAGCATTAAACAAGCTCCAATATGCACCAAGTGTTCCATATACTTCAAATATAAAGTTTGAAAGTAAGCCAAACTAGAAATTCAAATCTAACAAAATAAAAAATGAATCAAAAGTAAAAGTTAATGCAATATCACAAACATCAAATAATCTTCAATTAAAATCTCCACCAAGGAGGCAATTTATAAGGTTAACACAACTTCCTCATATCCTATAATGAAGTGTATTGATTGCAAAATCATATTTATACCTTATCCATTTGATTTTTATTTGACCAAGACTAAACACAAGTGCTTTGATATTAATGCATATTATGATTACCATAGATACATTGGGCACTCAATGAATAATTGTTATAGGCTAAGGCATAAAATACAAGATCTTATCGATGATAATATAATTGACTTAAGCACACCCATAGAGGAAGAATGACCACAACATAATGATAATGCAAAGATGTAAATTTTTAGTAATAATTTTCCAAATCATGGTTGAACATAAAATATAGACAATTCATAATTACATAATGTGTACAACGTACATCCTCCTCCTTAGTCATATGGGCATCCAATAGACAAAATTATTGGAACATTTAAAGATACATTAGCACAATGTCTAGTGATCAGATTTGATGATAGTGAAATTGATGATAATTATTTAGATAGGCATGCACTTTTTATTAGAGCTTATATCAAAAAACAACCTATAAACAATGTTATAATTTACAACAGATGAAGCAAAAATGTAGGTACAATGACACTCATTTATAGTCCTAGATACAAATAGTAAGATTTATTCTCTACATAAAATATACTTAATGCATTCAATGGGCATACATAAGATACACTGGGACATATAGTAATACCTCTCCAAGTTAGTTTACCAATAATGGCTACTCCATTTCTAGTCTTACCAAGCATAAAGTTATTTAATATGTTATTAGGATGCCCTTAGATAAAAAATATTAACATAATAACAAATTTAGTGCATATATGCCTCATGTACATACATTTTAATTTTAGAGACTCAAAATTAATTAATAAGTGATTATCAATGTTTTATCTTGACGTCCTTACTGTACTTGAGCTATTCACCATTCTATTAACTTGAAATATCTATCAGAGCCTTCACTATTCTACTCATTTTATTGAAATTATTGAAAACATCATTCAAACATCCATGTTCTTCTTATATATTCCTTATTCCAATTTCAAATAGTCTCCAACCTTCTGAGATAATACCACACTAGGTTAGATAAAGATGCAACCTAGTTGTGTCCACTAGTGCACCCTTATCCCCCACACTCTAACAATTACTTTTCAAATTTGAGACGTTTCATATTAACTCTATTATACTTTTATTAAAGTTAGTTAACATAAATATTTCAAATATATCCCTATATAAACACATCAAGGCCACTCAATATAACACTTATCAATCATTTGGTAATCACATGGAAATTTTAGTACACATTGAGAAAAAGTGAACTAATCTTTCTAATTCAAGTTCTAATTTATTCTAATAGTCATAAGAAAGTATAAATCTATTTTATTATAGGTCAATGGCATTCATTGTCAATCATTCAATCCAATTTACTATTTGCATTCATACAGAGCAAACATTAAGATTCATACATTCACTCCATGAGAGAGAACTACATCAGCCTAAGGGCATTTTGGGCTATGTAGGCAACACTCAAATACTTGTGTTTGTTTGAAAAAAAATGGTTTTATACATTTACTACCCCATTTTATTTTATTAATGTAATATAATGAAAGTATAGGGTAAAAGGAAGAATGTGTACCTATAGTTACTTGTGTAGCATGTGCTTACTTCCAATGGAGGTGCCATGGGTTTGATGTGATCAACCCACATTGAGAGAATATGAGCTCTAATCTTATTTCCTTCTTGGCTATATAATTGAACAAGACTTCAACTAATTCATGTGAAGATAAACCCATAATGTGGAGTCCATATACTAAATATGAATAATAATTATGCTATGAGGAACCAAGTTATGCTTGTGCTCAATCTAACATCTTGGTAGAGATGTGCCTAGAATTCAAACTCCATTTAAATTCATCCCCACACAACTAAAATACATTAGGTACTAGTGTAAAAATAATGAATCAACTGCTACACATGGCTATAATATTATTCCTAGTGTAAAATTGAATAAGCATAGTTATGAACTGAGAATGGTGTAAAAATATAGAGAATGGCATGATTTTATATTCCTTCTATAGAATCTAGTGCAAAAATTAGGAGATGACAAATATGTGCCTCAAAACGTGCCCCTCATCTAATAGCTAAACAAACTGATTCAAATTATTTGAGTAAGATATCTAAATCTTAAATAATAATGTATTTATAACAGATCATGGTAATGGATAGTGACACCTAATGTTAAGTCTCTTAATATCATTCAGAGCAAGACTAGAGATGAAATGAAAAATAATTTGTGTGATCATAGAGTAAATAATCTAGAAATTCATAGAAGAAAAGATTTTTATCAGACATGATTTAAGGTATTCATAAAAAAAAACTCATATTTTTTTTCTAGTGTGATTATTTCTCTACTCTAGGGAAATAAGTGTTGTGATGTGACTTTAGTACCTAATGTTCAATGGAATAATATAAAATATAGTATAGTGGGTCAATTTATTATAATATTTTTGGTCTGAAAATATGATGCTTGAACTTCCACAACACGTTAATATCATTATTTTAAAAAATTAATAATGATGTAGTTCGTTAGATATCCACATAGCCAACAATTTGCACAGGTTAAGAATATGAAATATGAAATAAGAAAGATAAAATTAGTGTTAACATTGAGCATTACATTTATATAGTACCCTACCCACTCATTCTTCTACCCCAAATTAGGAAATATGAAATATATACGTGGGAAAATATAGTCGTCACTCCATCTCCATCTCCACATTTGATAAAGGACTACAAATTTCTAAAACAAACTACAACAATAACACTTATAATATTCTAGCAATTTATATTTTACAGAATATTTGTGTAAAGTGAGGAAGGGGGTAAATTTGGGAAAGTATTTATATATCTAGAAGGTTTGATTAAAATATAAAACAAGGAGAGAATCTTTACAGGCAGATATGATGAATGAATAACATTAGTTCACTTAATAAAAAATAATATTCAGTTCAAGAATAACATTGGATTGTGCCCTTTTTTAAAATAAAAAATAGTGTCGAGTTTACAAATGGCCTTTTCTATACATTTTTTGTTTTAGTACATGGGTGGATCCCATGAATGGATGGATTACTTAGGGAAAAAAAATTTACAAGGTGCAACATAAATCATTATAGTCATTACGAATTTGTAAAAAACTTAAGATTTTATAGGAATAAGTTGGTTAATGGATGTTAATTTATATTTAAGTTTAAATAATTTAAAAAAATGTTGTTTTGAAAAAATCTTAGTTGATTGATTATAATAAATTGATAAAATGTATAGTAGAAAAAAATAGTAGTAAATTTTTAGCCTAATCTAGTGTCTTTCTTAAGTAATTGATGGCTTAAAAAAACAATTTAAGTAAGTTATTAATCTTCATGGGATTTTACTCATGTGTGCTTAAGTCATCTCAAGTTAACCTCCTTAAAATTTTATATATTTAGAATTATAATCTTGAGGTTTTGATTAAATTACAAATGTCTACAAGAACACATATATCCCAATAATATTTATTAAATACCAAATTGAGACAAAAATGGGTTTCATATAAATTAAAGATCCATATGAAACCTTGCACCCAATTTTTTTTCAAACCTAATTTATGTGATTTTATGTTATTTTTTTAATATAATATTTTAATACTCAATGGTAATAACCTTATTAACGATAATAATGTATTCTTATTGCATGGAATGTTGTCATAGTCATGCTTCCTAATCAAAATTTCCATGTGTGTATGATTACTATTGCTACACTAATCACATTTGATGCATGAAATTCATAAAGATTTTGAGACCATTTCTACATTACTTCAAGCTATCATTTTAAAAAAATTAAATTAAAAATAATTTAAGAATTAAAAATAGGTTCCATATATATTAAATTTCCCTAAAAAAAGAATTTAATCATATTTCAACCTATAAAAATAAATAAATAAAATTATTTTATATTTGTTATATCATATATATTTAAAAATTAATGTTAAAACTTAAAAAAATGAAAATATACTTTACTCAAATGCAAATTAATATTTTTAACTAATTACAAAAAATCCCTACATTGATGTATTGATAAGAGCTCAAAATTTGAAGCATAGATATAGACATGCAGGAAATGCCTAGTGTTTAAAGGGAAAACACAATATGATGCTTATCTATATCATTTAATGCTTGAAAATTTACTTATAAAATGTAAACATATCTCTTTGTATATATAAGACTACAAATACTATAATTTTACTAGTTTGAGACTTGTTGCAGGACCTACAAAATATACTATGTACAAATTATAGATATTGAGGCAAAATAAGCTCCATTTTCCAGCCACACCATCATCCATTAACATCCATTGACACTCTCAATAGCTAGCACATAACAGCAGGATATAAAACATGTAATGACTAATGGAATTTAACATCCATTTATTGTAATTATACTATGTATTATAAGTGTTATATGGTTGTATAAATGTCTTAATTAATACCCCTAACTATGACTGTATCATTTGGTATCAAATCAAGGTTGTAATCATTGTTGGTTACTATTGATTTTTGCTTTTACGAGTGTGGGTAGAAATTCATTACAAACATCTTCTAGTGAGATTTTTGGGTATAAGGTGTGAGTGATTCATTTTATATTTCTAAGGAAAAGACACGCAAAGGTGGTTTGTATTCCAAAAGGCCAAGAGTGGCTAGACTGTCAAGACTTTCATAATTAGCTAGATTTATGAGAGATATGCAAACCCGATCAAAGGGTATGTAGATAGTGCAATGTTGTGGTATTATAGTAGAAGATGATGAAAGTGATACTAAAGTCCTAGAAGAAGCACCCAAGGACCAAAATGTAAAAGAAGAGGCTGATGAACCTGCATATCTATTCTTGTGATTTGTTTTCAAAATGAATAGTAAACCAAAGTTGGACCTTGGAAGTGATTCTAAAATTTTGAGTTTAAAAGAGCTCATTGACTAGATCATTGAGTTAGAAAAGCACTTTGAGTATGAAATTATGAAATATCTTAAGTGAGTTAAGTTCACTGGTGCAAATTTGAAAGGTCATGCATCCTTATAGTGGGAGCATGTTCAAATTGAAATATTGCATAAAGGTAAGGATATGATTAAGACTTTGAATAGATTTGCCATGATGGTAAAATCTAAATTCATTCTTGTGTATTACAACATGAGTTTGTTCAAAAATATTAAAAACTTATGACAAAGGGAGTTGAGTGTAAAATATTACATTGAAGAGTGTTATAGACTTACCATTAGAGTGGGTCATGTTGAAGATGATGCTAAAAATATCTCAAGGTATGTAAATGGATTATGCAAAGAAATTCAAGATGAATTTGGTATGATCATACTAAGATCTATTAAGGACTCCTATCAATGTGCATTGAATATATAAGACAATTTATCACACGAGCACTAAGGAATGATGTGAGGAAAAGGAAAATTTACTCATGCATATGGATAAGGAGGTGGTAATTTTCAAGTACAAGAAGATGAGGCAAGTAATTTTTAGCATAATTTTGATAATGATTACAAAGGCAAATGAAATTATAGAGGTAGATGATACTATGGATGAGGTAGATATCATGGATTCCTTGGTAGTGTTTTAGATTTAGTAAGACTAGACATCGAGCATTTGAGTGTCTACATGTGCATAATGAAAGTGGTAAGAGAACTTATACAAGTGCACATATCACACAAGATGATGAAGAAATTATTGTATCTATTAATATTATAGATGACTCTGAAACTAGAGATTCTCTCATGATGAATAAGGAGTTATGTAATCCTACGAAAGATGAGAATAGTCCTATGTAGCAAAAGAATTTATTCATGGCCATTTATAAATATGTAGGTAAGTGCTACAAATTGATTGTTGATAATGGAAGTACTGATAATATTATTTTGTAATAATTGGTAGATAACTTTGGTTTAAATATAATTGTGCATCTATATTTCATGGTTGTTGAAGGGACATTAGGTTCTAGTAAATGAAAATTGTTTAGTAACTTTCCAGATTGGTATCAAAGGGCCCCAAGGGTTTCAAAGACAAGAGAAGGAAAATAATGATTTATGTGCTACCAAACTCTAATTGTAATATCTTACATTTATCAACATCTACAGGTGAAACCATTAAATTCTATGCACAGTCAGTTGGGACAAGTCCATAGTCAATAGACTTGGGTGCACTACACCACTATCCATCTATGACAAACCTATCTAGAAATATATTTTGATTATGCCTTTTATCTATCATTCCCAGATTCAAGCTTTCTATTTTTTACTGTTAGCAGTCTATAATAGTCAACATATTGGAATACACTACACTATCATATACTTACAATGCACCTATCTATATTATATTTATGTTCATGATTCTTCATTTGAACTTGTACAGTCACCTATTCTTCTATTTTCCACTTGCAAACAATCAAAACAATGAAAAAAATCAATGTGCAAGCTAATTATATTTATTCTCAGTGTTTTTCTAAAATAACAACATTTTATATTTAACAATTTTCAACATCAAAATAGTTAATTATTGTACATCTTTATCAATCTGATATTTCTAGTTTTACACCTATATATTCACATAAACATTTTTTTTATAAAAATAGTATAAAACTCCTTCCTTATAATTGTACGATGGGGCTTCTCATTATGAATTGTCATTCACTCATTAACGTATATCTACTTTTTCAACTAATATTATGAAATTCTAGTCAAATTTCCCCAAAAGGATATGCCTTTTCTCAAAAAACTAGAACCATTAAGGAAATTTATCCCTAGAAAATCAACTCGCAAGGAAAATTTATAAAACAAAACCTCAGATTATGGAAATGGATAGTGACACCTAATTTTAAGTCTCTTAAAATCATTCAAAAGAAGACTAATATATATGAAATGAAATAATAATTTATGTGATCACAGAGTGAATAACCCCAAAAGTCACAAAATAAAAGATTCTTCTCAAACATGATTTAAGGTATTCATAAAAAAATCTCATATTTGTTTATCTAGTGTGAGTATTTCTTTGCTCAAAGGAAAAAAGTGTCATGATGCAACTTTAATACATGGTGTTCAAATGAATAATATAAAATATAGTATAATGGTTCCATTTATTACATTATTTTTGGTCTAGGAATATTATATTTGAACTTCCACAACACAGTATTATCTTTATTTTAAAAAGTTAATCATGATGTAATTTATTAGATATCTACATAGCCAACAATTTTCACAAGTTAATAATATGAAATATGAAATGAGAAATATAAAAGTTGTATTAAAATTGAGTATTATATTTTTATGGTACCCTACCCTCTCATTCTTTGACTCTAAATGGGGAATATGAAATATATACTTGGACAAATATAGTCATCACTCCATCTCCATCTCCACAGTTGATAAAGGACTACAAATTTTCAAAACAACCTATAACAATAATACTTATAATATTCTAGCAATGTATATTTTATAGAATATTTTTGTGTAAAGTGAGTGAGGGGGGGAAATTTGGGAAGAAATTTTGACATATATCTAGAAGGTTTGATTAAAATAAAAAACAAGGAGAGAATACTTAGGTGTGGATATGATGAATGAATAACATGAGTTCACTTAATAAAAAATAGTTTTAAATTTAATCATAACATTGGATTGTGCCCTTTTTAAAAATAAAAAATAGTATCGAGTTCACAAATGGCCTTTTCTATTCATTACTTGTTTTAGTGCATGGGTGGGTCCCCTGAATGAATGGATTGCTTAGGATGACAATTTTTACAAGGTGCAACATAAATCCTTATAGTCATTACGACTTTGTAAAAGACTTAAGATTTTGTAAGAATAAGTTGGTTAATGGATGTTAATGTATATTAAGTTTCAATAATTTTTTTAAAATGTTGTTTTGAAAAAATCTTAATTGATTGATTATAACAAATTAATAAAATGTATAGTAAAAAAATAGTAGTTATTTTTTTTCAATATAATATTGTAATACTCCATGGTAATAACCTTATTAATGATAATATTGTATTCTTATTGCATGAAATGTTGTCATAATCATGCTTCCTAATTAAATTTTCCATGAACATGTGATTATTATCACTACACTAATTGCATTTGATGCATTAAAATCATAGACTTTGAGACCCGTTTATATATTAATTCAAGCTATAATTTCAAAAAAAAATAGAATTAAAAATAATTTAAGAATGAAAAAATAGTTTAATAAATATCAAACTCCCTAAAAAAAGAATTTAATAATATTTCAACCTATAAAAAATAAATTAATTTATTCATTTTATATTTGTTATATGATATGTATTACAAAATTAATGTTAAAGCTTAACAAAATGAAAAAATACTTTACTTAAATGTAAATTAATAATTTCAATTGTTTTTGGACTGTTTGGAGCCCTTAGTATGCCTTGCTATTTTTTTCTATTTTTTTTTGTTTTTGGGCATTGTGTTTCCCTCTCTTGTTTGGTTTCTCTTCTAAGGTATAGGGTCCTTAGTTAAAAAAATCCTCCCCTTTAACCTTAATAAAAAAAAATCAACTGAATATAAAATATCCCTACATCGATGTACTAATAAGAGCTAAAAATTTGGAGCATAGATGTAGCCATACAGGAAATGCCTAGTGTTAAAAGGGAAACCATAATAGGATGCTTAGATATATAATTTAATTCTTGAAAATTTACTTATAAAATGCAAAAATATATCTTCATAGTTATAAGACTAAAAATACTACACTTGTACTAGTTTGAGACTTGTTGTAAGACCTCCAAAATATACTCTATACATATTGTAAATATTGAGAAAAAATAAGTTCTATATTGTAGCCACACCATCATCCATTAACATCCATTTATGCTCTCAAAATCCAACACATAATACCAAAATATAAAACATGCAATCACTAATTTGGAATTTAACATCCATTTATTACAATTCCATTATGTATTTTAAGGGTTGTGTGGTATTATACATTTCTTAATTAAGACCCTAACTGTGATTGTATCATTCGATATCAGAGTAAGGTTGTATTCCTTGTTGGTTAATATTGATTTTTTCATTTGCAAGTATGGGTAGAAAGTTGATTTATACATCTTTCAGTGACATTTTTGGGTATAAGGTGTGAGTGATTAATATTATATTTATAAATAAAGGGCATGCAAAGGTGGTTTGTATGCCAGAAGCCCATGAGCAACTAGAAAGTTAAGACTTTCATAATTGGTTGTATTTATGATAGATATGCAAGCCTGCATAAGGGGTATGGAGATAGTGAAATTTTGAGGTATTATAGTATAAGATGATGAAAGTGATACTAAAGTCCTAGAAGAAGCACCTAAGGAACAAAACACAAAAGAAGAGGTTGATAAACTTGAAGTTGTGAGTTGTTTTCAGAATGAATAGTAAACCAAAGTTGAACCTTGGAAATGATTATGGAAGTTTGAATTCAAAATAACTCATTGACTAGATCACTAAGTCAAAAAATTACTTTGAGTATGAAAGTATGTAATATCCTAAGTGAGTTAAGTTCACTGGCACAGATTTGAATGGTCATGCATCCTTATAGTGGAAGCCTATTCAAATTTAAATATTGCACAAAGGAAAGGATATAACTAAGACTTGGAATAGATTTGTCCCAAATGTGAAATCTAAATTCATTCTTATGGATTAAAACATGGTTTTGTTTAAAAAGATTCAAAACTTATGACAAAGGGAGTTGAGTGTGAAATATTACATTGAAGAGTGTTATAGACTTACCATTAGAGTGGGTCATGTTGAAGATGATGCTAAAAATATCTCAAGGTATGTAAATGGATTATGCAAAGAAATTCAAGATGAATTTGGTATGATCATACTAAGATCTATTAAGGACTCCTATCAATGTGCATTGAATATATAAGACAATTTATCACACGAGCACTAAGGAATGATGTGAGGAAAAGGAAAATTTACTCATGCATATGGATAAGGAGGTGGTGATTTTCAAGTGAAAGAAGATAAGGCAATTAATTTTTAGGGTAATGATGATAATGCTTACAAAGGTAGAGGAAATTATAGAGGTAGAGGATAATATGGATGAGGAATAGGTCATAGATTCCTTGGTACATGTTTTTGATGTAGTGAGACTGGACATAGAGCATTTGAGTGTCCACATGTGCATAATGAAAATGGTATGAAAACATTGCAAGTGTGCATATCACACAAGTCGATGAAAAAATATTGTATCTATTAATGTTATGGATGAATCTAAAACTAGAGACTCTCATGATGAATAAGGAATTGTTTAATCCTATAAAAGATGATAATAGTCATACATAGCAAAAGAATTTATTCATGACCATTTATAAATATGTAGGTAAGTGCTACAAATTAATTATTAATAATGGCAGTACTGATAATATTATTACATAATAAATGGTAGATAACTTTGGTTTAAATAGAATTGTACATCTAAATTTCATGGTTTTTGAAGAGACATCAAGTTATGGTGAATGACAATTGTCTATGAACTTTATAGATTGGTATCAAAATGCCCCAGGGGTTTAAAATACAAGAGAATGAAAATAATGATTTATGTGCTACCAAACTCTAATTATAATATCTTATATTTATCAGCATCTATAGGCATAACCATCAACTTTTATGCATAGTCAGTTGGGACAAGTCCACAATCAATGGAATTGGGTGCACTATATCACTATCCATCTATAATAAACCTATCTAGAAATATATTTTGCGTCAACCTTTGATCTTTCATTCCTAGATTCATGATTTCTATTTTTTCCTATTAGCAGGATTGGAACACACTGCACTATCATCTACTTACAATGCACCTATCAATATTCTATTTATGTTCATGATTATTCATTTGAACTTGTATAGTCACATGTTCTTCTATTTTCCACTTGTAGACAATTAGAGTTCAATGAATAAAAATCAATGTGCAAGCTACGTATATTTTTTCTTAGTTTTTTTCCAAAATAAAAACTTTATATATTTATTAATTTTTCAACATCAGAATAGTTAATTATTGCACAACTTTAAAAATATGATATTTATATTTTTACACCTATATATTCACATAAACATTTATTTTTTATAAAAATTAAGGTTAAACTCCTTCATTATAACTAAATTATGGGGCTTCTCATTATGAACTTTGGCAGCACTCATTAACATACATCTACTTGTTCAACTGAGGTTATGTAATTACGGTCAAATTCCTCCAGAAGGATATGCCTTTTCTCAAAAGAATAGAACCATTAAGGAAATTTATCCCCATAAAATCAACTCTCAAGGAAAAATTATAAAATAACACTATAGATCATGGTAATGGATAGTAACACCTAATTTTAAAATCATTCAAATGAATATTAGATATGAAATGAAATAACAATTGTGTGATCATGGAGTAAAGTCATAGAAGAAAATATTCTTCTCAAATATGATTTAAGGTATTTATTAAAAAAAATCCATATTTATTTATCTAGTGTGAGTATTTCTTTGTTGAAGGAAAAGAAGTGTCGTGATGTGGCTTTAGTACCTATTGTTCAAAATAATAATATAAAAGATAGTATAATGGGTCTATAGTCATATAAATTGTGAAAATCGGTAGCTTGAGTGTGTCTTGTGACAACCAATCCATATGTCCCTCTTGCATGCTCTCATGACCCTTTTAGACACCTTTTTCTTATTCTCAATCATTCATAGACTTCCAAAACCTGATTCCAGCTCAACCAAGTTGAATTTCCCATGATGATTCCATCCCCCTAAGTCTCGCACTTATTGGATAATAGCACCCAACTTGGACTATAGCACTGGACCCTAGGGTGTTCATTTATGGCACTCCTATCCAATTGCATTTTTAGCCCCAATAGTCATTTCTTTTTAGTTTATATCCTTCTTCTTGTTGGCTTAATGCAAATACATTCAACCCATGATCAATAAATCTATATAAAATCCCATTCAAAGTTCATTTATAAGGGGTTATCAAATATTACAAAAGCAATCAAGAATACAAGTAAGACCATTGAGGTAAACTTCCCTATTCTCTGCATACAACCATCTAATACAGCTATAAACACATTCTAATCCTCACATCAGTCCCTAGCCACTTCAAACACGCCCAGTTTAGCATTTTTTCATCTTCATAACACTATTGCACAAAGCACATCAAGTGGGAGAACTACATATGGCTTGATCCCTCTTCAGAGTATTGGTATGTAGACAGCGTGTCCATACAAAGGGTGTGGATACATGTTTAGTGCATATTACACAAACTAACCCCCCTTATTTCTCAAGATATATCAAAGCATAATAAAGTCTAGTGTTTGAAGACTAAATCATCTCTACAAGGAGTTTTGTATACCTTTAGTAGTCAAAATTTCATAAACAAGCTCACATAGGGATAGTGAACAAAACCCAAAAAACTTAGGTCTCGATGACAATAGCGGTAGAAGAGGACTATGGCGTCAGACCCTAGGGTGTCATATTTTGGCACTCCCATCCTTTCATAAAATGAAAACCAAATCTTGATTTGCAAAACTATCCTAGTCTTGCACAGCAAATTCTATACCCTATCTCAACCATTTCATCTAATTTTTAGCTAAGTCTTATTTTCTCCATATTTATTGCTATCTATAGAAAGATTAAAATACACTTAAATTATTAAAATTAGTATCTAAATTACTGAAATATTATTTCTTGATTTAGTCAACTCAGACTTTTAACTAAATTAACAATAAGACTCTAATATTTCCAAAATTATTAAATCATCTGGTGAACCCAACTTACTTCATTTGCACATAAAAACCTTAGAAACCCTAGAGTAAATTCTTTGATAATTTTTAAAATATTTTGTTGATTTTTTACTAACATATTTAAATCAAAAATTCACTTAAATTTAAAAAATTCCATAATAATTATTTTTTGCAAAACCCTAGTTGCACATAATAGGTCTCTTTAAATCAATAATTTTCCAATAGTTTTTTTATTTTTAACCTACATATTTAAATCAGAAATTCACAAAAAAAATTAAAATTTCATAGTAATTATTTTAAAAAAAACTACAAAACCCTAGTTGCATATACTATGTCCCTTTAAATCAATATTTTTTTATTTTTTACCTACATATTTCAATTAAAAATTCACATTAAAATTTTAAAATTCCTTGCTAATTTTAAAATAAATCATTTTTCAAAACCCTAGTTGCATATAATAGGTCCCATTGCTTTTTGAGGTATCACTTTACATATTTGTGAGCTTCATATCCTTTTTATGCATATTTTAGTCTATTGTTTAGATTACATTTATTTAATCTTTTCTTCCATTATTTAAGTTATTTTCCTTATGCCACCTAAGCTCCTTGCATCTCTTCTTTTGAGATAAAGTGCAATACTTAGTGGCAACCCTACTGAACTCACTCAAATTCCTTCAACTCGACCATATACCATGGATAAACAACTAGCTCAGGTTCCTGTTATAAATCCTACACATCTAGATTATACCAATTTCTATGAGGATAATTTTGATAATGAGAAGTATGAGAATAACAATGATGATACAAACATTGGTGTTCATGACCCATCACATCAGACTCTTGATCCACTTCCACCTATTATTGATAATGAAGTTATTGTTAATAAAGATTTGATCCTAAGAAGTTTTTTGAGAAAGACTCAAGGAACAGCTTCGAGATCATACTCTTATCTTACAATCTATCATGAAAATTAAAAAGGCTAAACAAATTGAGTCTTCAATTTCTTCATAGCAACCAATTTAAAATGACACTATGAGGGCAACTATGTCTCAACAAACCCCTATAGTAGCCTAACCTTCCTTTGAGGCACCCCCAGTTATGGCTAGTACACCTTTGTCTCCTAATTTGGTAGCACTTGTGTAAGAGATAAAGTCTCTTCAATCTAAGGTGATACATCTTGAGCAAGGTGTCTCTATAATTACACATGCCTTAGATTCTTTTGATCTATTACATATACTATTAGCATGTTATATTGCTTCGACACTCTTACCACCAAGTTTTGTTCAATATAATCTCACTCAAGTGATCTAGAGACACATTTGAGAGCTTTTCACATAACATGCTTAGACTATGTGTCAAATGACTAGTGACTAACCAAGCTATTTCCACAAAGTCTAAAGGATTATGATTTACAATGGTTCTATAGTCTATCGAATCACTCAGTAAATGCATTCAATCCTTTGAGAAACATATTCCTATCTCATTTAAACATTATCATTGGTGATAAGGTTTCCTAAGCCCAAGTTGCACAACAAAAATAAAGATCAAATGAGCATCTCATAGATTATGTTCTTGGATATAAGACTATCTTAGCTAAGATGACTAGCCCCATGGCTGATAAAAAATTATAGGATCTCTTCAAACAAAGTCTTTTACCAAAGTTGCATGAATCAATAATATTCAAAATATTTTCTTCCTTCACTAAGTTATGTCATACACTAAAGGAAAGGGAAGTCAAACTAATTTCAATGGGCAAACTCAAGTACATAAGTATATCAAAAACACCAAACAAAAGTAATAGCAAAGTCCCATACAAAGTAAAGGTCAATGATAGCAAGAATCAAAATCAACCTACAGTCAATGCAGCTTCAGAGCCTCCTCAGCAAGTGGTTTTATCAGCACCTCCTCGATGAACTTTTACTAATCTACCAGTATCTCTAGCCAGAGTCTTACAACAATTATTAGAATGTAATATTATATCTCTCCCTCCTATTTGGTAAGTTGATTCAAAAAATCTGCTTCCATGGGGATATGATTAGAATGCATTTTGTAACTTTCATAAGGTACCAGGCCACACAACAAATAAATGCATCAGTTTGAAACATAGATATAGGACTTGATAGATGGTAACGTTATTGATTTTGGCACTTTAGTTGAGCCTCCTCCAGCAAAGAAAACATAGGATAAATCTCTAAAAAATTTCTCAGATCCTTTTCCATGGAATTCTAAATGATAGATAGGGGGCACATCAAGTATTCACCATGCATATCATGCACATCTTCCACTAGCTACATATCAAGCACCTTCAGCTGAGTCATATCCTTTGAGAAACATGATTGGTGTGTATAATTCCAAAATTCTAGCTAGACCTTCCATCTCCTTCTCAGAATAGGAGATAGTTGAGGATGATTTAGATTACCATGCACTCTTTATCAGAGATTACATTAATCATCATCCCATTCATAGTGTTCTCATAAATAATGGATCTAGTGTGAATATGTGTATTATGATATTACTATAGTATTTGGGATATTTAGAGTAGGATATTACCTTGATAGACACAGTTATCAATGGATTTAATGGGAACATATAGATTTCATTGGGTGAGATTGTACTTCCTTTACATGTTGTTCCAACACATGTGGCCATAATATTTACTATTATTCCCAATGCAGGAGTTTTTGATATATTAATTGGTTGACCATGGATTTATAAACTTCAAGTAGTACCTTCCATAGTTCACATATGCATGAAACTCATTCACACTAATTGGGTTGTTACAATTGGTGGAGTTCTATATGAGATACCACTCCCCACTTCAGAGCCATCTACTATTTTATACTCACTAGTTTCAGTTCCATCACTAGTTTTAGTTTCTCCACCAGTTTCATTTCTTCTTCCAATTTAGATTCAGACATAGTCAAGGCCTCCATCACTAGCACAAAGAGTTCATACACTTCCATAGATTTATCTTTTATAAAAACCATAGTTTTATAATTCTAGACAACTTCTAGCTATAGTGTTCACACCTAGGGTAGTATCATTGAGGTCTCATGCCTATACACACAGAGCACATGTTTAGAGAGCTTATTCTACTACTAGATGGGTCCCTAAGAGCCCTATAGCTACATCCACTTTTTATATTTATAAGGGGACCCCATATTTAGTTTCCCCTACAAATATTTTAGAGCATTTATAGCATATGCAATCTTCAGAGCCACAGTCTCATCCCTTCTATCATGATTCACGATCATGCATGATCCCTCTCCTTGATATAGGACACCATGATAGGGAGTCTCTCATAAAACTCATCGGTTAGTATCATTTCTTCTCAGTCTTGTTTGTGCATAGCTTCTTTTCAATTACATGTACATAGTCTTCTTATGATTGATTCTACATAGCTCAAAATATCAAAAATACAAAAATAATATAAATATTCAAAAATACCAAAAATAATTCAAAATTTCAAAACTATCAAAAACATTCAAATATTTCAAAAATAAAAAAACATTCAAATAATTTAAAAACACAAAAATATTTCAATTGTATGCATTATACATGCTTTACATATCTACCACCATGCTAGACTTACATTTGTTATTCTATGCTATTATTTATCAATTTATCTACATTACCATGTTTCACTTGATCTTATTTGAGTGTGTACAGTAACACTAGATCCATGATTGCTTCACTCTACCCATTGATAGGGCATCCTACTTATACATTCAATATACACATCTATATATCTACCCCCTAAGGCATCTTCTACATGACTATGCCATCCAGATTATGTCATTCATACACCACATACTCTAGTTATCATGATGATGTATATTATTTACTAGCTTATACAGATTACTCTATCAACATTTCACTAGTATATAATATTTGTGTATTTCTTAGCATATACCTAGTCTTGTACTACATGTTTTGCATAATTTCACTTTCTATTTTGAGTAGTTAGATGTATTTGTATTCAAACATTTACATGCTTTTCTTTCTTGCTTAGTGTAGCTAGATGTGATTGTATTTCTTAGTTCTTGTTCTATGTCTTGTATGTACCTTAGGATATTTATCAATGTCATTCACTTTTACTCGTCTATGTGCTTGTAGCCCTTGTGCCAACCTTGATTATTTCATTTGAATATATATGTGGGATTTGAACATGCATTGTATGCTTGATTTCCAGTTTGAGTGACATGTGCCCATGTCCGTTATTTTTTTGGCCCCTTGGCCACTCTTGTATGCTTCTTGATTCTTGCCTTAAGTACTTATTTCTTGATTGATTTTTAATTATTTTCAATGCCATGATCCACATCATACATTATCTTGATTTTTTGGATGCCATGATTGAAATCATGTTCCATCCCTCCTTGAAAACTAACAATTAACAACTAACCAGAATTCTAGTTCTAGTTCATTATATTGCACATGTTATTACATTGTTATATCTATATAGGCATACCCATATTGATGTATCAATTTCTCATACAAACCATGTTATATCTTGAGATATATTATCAATTATCATTGCTATATCATGTATTCTCATAGCATAACACACTTGTAGGACTCTTTCTTCTGAAGATAGTCATTACAAGGTCTTCATTCCTACCCTCAAAAGAGAGGGCAATAAATAAGGGTTTTATCATAGAGATTAGAGCTTCTATCGAACAAAAAATCAACTTTCAGAACATCTAGAATAGTATTCAGACTTCAAACCAAGTAGAACAAACCAGACAGACAATGATAATTATAGAACAATCATCAGAATCAGTACAAGACAAGAGTGTCAAGTTTGGACTACAACACTAGACAGTAGGGTGTCCTATTTCAGCACTCTTATCTAAACAACAAAAAACTATATTTTTTAAAAATTGATAGAAAGGTAAGACTAGTTATATTTTTTTTAGCAATTTTTTAGTTCAAAATCAGTAGTTTTAGTACAATTTTTCTTAAAGAATCTAGATATAGGGGCATCATGCATGGTATGATGGCTCTCACTTCTAGTTTTAGATTAGGTGGTTGGTATAACTTCTAATCATAATCCATGTTTTAGACACCAGTGATTGGGGATAATGTATGTGACACACTTGACTTCTTTTCTTTTTAAGTTTAGTACATTACCTAGGTATTCTCAGTAGTTGTGAGCCTTATTCCATATAAAGCTGGTTGGCATCATTTCTGAGTGGCTTTCACATAAGCCTATTGCCTAGTTTTGGAGTGGCTTTCATACAAGCCTAATCTCCACCTTTTTTGAGTGACCAATATTGGCCTAGTTTCTATCACACATTTAGCTATCCATACCACATTATTAGACTACAGAATATTCATGGGATTTAAGAGCCATCTAATACACCACACATTTCATACTAGTATTAGTTCATAGCTTCACTTCATAGGGAAATGATGGAGCCAAAGGAATAGCTAGCCTTTGTATTCTTGAGCCACCTATTCAAAAGGATTAGATACATAGTCCAAATATCGATTAGCACTTGCATGATCATATAGCTTCACTTGGTGGGTGATGATGGAGCCAAAGGGCCAACCTTTGCATTCTTGATCCACTCTCAGGGAATTTAGCACTCAGCTCTATTCATGATATTATTCTTGGTTCAGTACATAACCAGCACATATCTAGCATTACTCAACATCACAATAGGTTTTGTATTGGTTTACATACCCGATGAGGTGTATTTATTCATTTCTCTTCCTCTTTCTCTTACCCATCTTTGTACATTCTTCTTTTATATATAGCGTATCTAGTAAGAATTTATCTAATCTTTATTCTCTCTTAAAAATTTACACTTCACAACATGCTCTCTCTACACACACCTAACATCACACAGCTTCATGAGCTTCACCCTTACAAGTAATTTTAGGTACGCTTTCTATTTTTCCTTTATCCTAGTATTTCACTTTATTGCATCACTAGAATAAAGGGGGGAGAAATATATTCATATAAAATGTAAAAATTGGTAGTTTAAGTGTGTCTTGTGACACCCAACCCATAGGTCCCTCTTGCATGCTCTCATGACCCTTTTAGACACCCTTTATCTTATTCTTAGTCATATGTAGACTTCCAAAACTTGATTCTAGCTCAACCAGGCTACATTTCTTGTGATGATTCCATCCCCCAAGTCCCACACTTGTGGGACAATAGCGCCCAACTTGGACTATAGCACCAGACCTTAGGGTGTCCAGTTCTAGTGCTCTTATCTAATTGCATTTTTAGCTCTAATAGTCATTTCTTTCTAGTTCTTATTGGTCATTTTTGGTCCATATATAAAGCTATTTCATGGTTTGATGAATCAGTAGATCAAAGGCTTAGGAATGAATCCAACATTTACAAATAGAGAGGATACAAGCAAGGTTTTATAAGGATCTAGTAGCAATGTTCAAGGATAAGCTTACAAGATAGAAGCTAAGTGCAAAATATTTTATTCAACTAAGTCTTTACTTGTTCATTATTTTGGAATATGCAAGGACTAAGTGTTTCTTTTCTTTTGGGACCCTTTTTGATTAAGTGTTTCTTTTCTTTTAGGACCCTTTTTGACTAAGTATTGAATTCTTTCAGATAAATTGTCTAAGACAAAGTTTTTACAGGGATAATTATTTTGGAAAAAAATGTCTGAAGCAAAGGCAAAGACCTTTTCTTTCAAGAAAATTGTTTGGGACAATTTTATCAAAGGATAACTCTTCAATAAAATGGTCCTTTTTAAAATTCTCAAAGGATTTATTCTACATCAAAGTGTCCTATATACTTTTCCCAAAGGGTACTTTTTTTTCAGACATGGCACTTTTTAAAAATTTTGAAAGATATCTTTTTCAAAGAAATGGTCTTTTTCAGCAAGCCGAAGGGCACTTTTCTTAGCAAAATGGTCCATTTCAAAAAACTTGAAGGAATTTTCTAAAGGACACTTTTCCTTCAAGAAAATTATCTAAGACATTTTTTCCAAAGGGAGATTTTCTTTCAAAACTTTTATCCCAAAACAAAATAATTTCAAGAAGCCAAAGGACCACTTACATTTTTTTCAAAAGGCACTTAACAAGAAGTTCTAAGGTACTTCTTTTAGAAAAGTGCCTAACGATAAAACGCTGAAGGAAAAATTTGGAAGGAATTCCTTCAAAAGAAGTGCCAAAATAAAAAACTTGAGAGACCATTTCCTAAATGTCGAAGGGCATTTTTCTCAGCAAAAAGGGACCTTTTCAAGTTTTGAAGGGCCAAAATAGATTTTTCTAAAGGGTCTCTTCTAAACTAACCAATGGTTCATTTCCAAAGGGAAAAGACATTTACAAAAATTTTGAAGGGTATTTTCCCTTTGGAAAGGGGTGTTTTCTTTCAAAAAAGTGGTCAAAAAGACTTTTCCTTTGAAAAAGAAATGTCTGAAGAAAAAGGCCCGAAGGAATTCCTTTGTGAGAAATAGGAACAAGGAAAAAGTCCATGGAAACTCCCAAATAAATTACCTAAAAGAAAGTGGTTGAGGATCATTAAGGTCAAATGGTCAATAAATTTGAGGGGCTAATCAATCATGGACAAGTGGCTCAAGGGCATCCAACTGGAAAGGACATCAATGGTTTGTAGAGGTTCAAGTTCAAAGAGATCAACGGATAAGAAAAGGTCAAGTTTTCAAAGGATCCTAATGGGACTTAAATCAGCCAATCAGCAAAAGACAACAATAACTCCTCTTTTCAAACTCCAATGACATGGTCTACAGCTCACATTCAAAACATGTAAATTGGTCAAACTAAGAATAAATGCATCTAGATGGAGCAACAGACATGCAAAGTGAAGGAGCATGCCAAGTTTTAAATGCAAAATATCAAATCATTTAAACTTGGTAGGAATATGCAGCTACTCTTCAACATGGTTCTATTAGTTTCAAAAAAAGGACTTAAATGCTAAGTAGACCTAAGTTAGACCAAATGCATTAAAAGGAGCTAGTGTATGTAATTAATGGGGAGGATCTCATTCTTCGACATGGCTATCATCTTCGATAAATATTTGCTCAACACAAAAGCAGCATGGCTCAGCCTAGATTCAAAGTTATGGGGATTTTGTCCTTATACATGTAAGACAAGGTAAAAATGGCATGGGGATGAAATATCAAAGATAAGGTGATTAGAAAAGGTAGCTCGAGCATTAAAGATGTTCTTGGGGAAGTTCTTGTCTTCTAGCATGTTTGTTGATCAATGAGGAAGCTTGAGGTTATTATAAAAAAGAAAGTTTCATTTGTACAAAGAAAAATAGTGTCCTAATTGGCCAAAAAGATGGTGGAGCATTTATTATAATAAGGTAACAACTTATCTATCATGTCTTTAATAGGCTCTCCTCTTCCTTTTTCTCTCCATCTTTTCTCTCATCTCTTTCTACTATATATACAATATTTTGAGTCTAAAAATGAATCCCTCGAATGGAGATAGAGTTACTCTATCAAATTTACCTTGTAATACTCTCTTGAATCAATAAGATAAAATTTTTAATTCTATTTTGGAGTGAAGTGTGCATTATAAAGGTTTTAACTTGCAAAATGTATGTCTCTTTTTTCATCATCTGTGAACCCGCCATGCACCTTTCTTCAACTCTTTGGGTTCCTTGCAGGTTGTGTGAAGTGTTAGACATTGGTGCCTTTCCTGAAGTGTTACAAGTTTATAGTGTCTTATACATACCTATTTCTTTCTACCCTTCAAATTGTAGATTTTTCCTTCAACCTCCACACAAAATACTTATGCTTGTGGCCTTGAGATAGGATCAGATTAGTCTATGTCTTGTTTAGGTTCATTAGTAGTTGTTAAAGTTTCTAGGCTGAGAGTGGATCATTTCATATTTTGGTGCATCACCATCCTTAGCTTAGATTTCCTTTTCATGTTATCTTTCTCTCCCTTTTCTTTAGTCAGTAGTAGATTTTAGTGTGGGAAAAAAGTTGAAGTGAAACATCTGAGGAGCTAGCCTCATTAAACAGCCTAGAGGTTCAACCTCATTATAGATACCCACAGCCTGAGATTATTCCAATATTGTATTTGGGAGTGAGAGAGCCTAAAAATCTCTCCCAAAAGGGTGAAATTCTATCCTACAATAGTTTTTGGCATTCCCACTGGGACCACTTTCAAAGAAGATTGGTCAAGTTGATATTGGTTTGATCAATTTATAGCATTTATAACTTTCATCTTTCAGTATTTAGTGACTCTGAAGAACACTCAACAATTTGGTGGTAGAATAATAACTATCTTTCATGCCAAAGGTGACTACAAGATCAGCTTCTAGAGGTATTCATTTTGATTTTGTTGAACTCCCCTTAAATTCATCCAAAAGGTTAAGGTTCACCAATACTCTATCATACATAAGGAAACATTTCCTAACCCAGTCTCAAGGCCTACCCTTGCAAGTAACCTCTTGATAGTTCTCCCTATTACCATGATTTCCCAAAGAAATTTGTAGGCTTCAGTGGCCAAAGTCCTTTGAATATACCAAAATATGTTCCTATGCCAATGGCAGCTCTCAAAAGTGTCTGGTATTTTATAGGAGACCAAGCCATAAACCCTAATAAACACATCAATGACATAGCCAATTTTTTTAATATCCATAGTGTCATTGTAGAAAATTTAGCTATTAGACTATTAGTTATATCCCTTAAGGGAAAAGCTTTAGATTGGTATAGAGGCTTAGCTCCTAATTCTATTCAATCATGGGATCAGCTAGGAGTGGCCTTATGTAATAGATTTGTAGACTTTGTCTCTAGTATAATAGCTTACCATAATCAAGAGAGCCCCCCATGAAGTCATGCAAGACTTTAACATAAGATTCCAAAAAGCTTGGGACAGAATTCCAGCCTCTATTAGATTGTCCCCTAACTTTGCATTCCTATACTACTTGAAGGATCTAAATAGAGATATAGTTGTAATGATCCAAACCATGGGAGGAGACATATTTCTAGATGCTTATGAGGTGGCTATTAAAGTATAAAATTGCCTAGTTTAGGCTGGCAAGCTTACTCCTAGACCCCCAATGCCTTTTCCCCTAAAATTAAACCACCCCCTATGGTTATTCCCCCACTTGATGTTATTATTCCAACTCCAAAAATTGTTGTTATACCTTCACCTAAGCAATAAAAGGCCTCCACTAGTGGGTCAAGTGATTCCTAAAAGTAAAAAAACTACCTAAACTTAATAGCATGATCCAATCCTTGGGAAATGATGTGGTGAATGTTAGAAGGTAGCAATCTCAGTTCAATAAACCTTATCAAGCTTCATATCATCCTCAACATCAATCTTATCAAGGGAATAGACCACCCTTCAAGGGAAGTTTCCAAATCCAAAACTATGAGCAAGGGCAAGGGCAGCCTAGCTACAATAATCAAAATAGCTATACCCTAAATGTCATAGGCTCTTCTAACTCCTTAGTTCCTATTCAAAATAATATGGCTCAAGAAGCTAAAGGGACCATACCTTGGGATCATTCTTTTGGGAAATCCATTGTCCTAACTAATGGTTTTAACTAAGCATTTAATGACCAATGGCAGTAAGTTATTCCTTATAGATACAATCAAGCCTTAATGTCTCAAAGCGTAGAGATCCCCATAATGACTAAACCAAGATAGTCTCCACAAGACCAAATATTTGATCAGGTACCAAACCAAATGGATGTTACAATGCTCATCAGTGAGCATGAAGAGTGTTATACACCCAATCAGTAGGCTAGTTCTAGCTAAGCAAACATTCCAGTGGTAGCTAATACAAGGTTCAAAAGAAGGAATATGGATGGTAATCAAGAGGTGGTCAAATAACCTCCTATCATTACTCCATTATCTAAGCCTAATGAGCCTGTTATCACTCTAAAGGTTCTGACACCTCCTAAAAATCAAAATTGAGAGAAAGGTTCTAGCCCATAAAACTTACAAATTCAATAAATAATAGTAATAGTCCCCAAAGCACAGGTGATGGTTGGTGGTCCACCAATCAACATTGCTGAGCAAATGAATAAATCTAATGTGAGTGTACCAATGTGGGGCATGCTTTCCATGCTCGGTCAAGTGGATATCCTTCAAGAAGGTTTGTCCAAGATAGGTGTTACAAAAATTGTAGGTAGATAATCAAGCAAAGAAACTGAGGTCCTCACCAATGTAACCCAAGGTCCTGTGGGAGAATGATCAAGTAAGCTAGTCAAACCTCCTCTGTTCTACATTTCATTAATCATTGGTGATTCCTTGGTGCATAATTGATCGGTAGATAGTGGAGCAAGTACTTTGATGATGCCAAAGTCAATAATAGACCAACTTGGTTTGAAGTATGAACCTCAATCTAAGCGAGTTATGTAGTTTGATGGTTCTTCCACAAAGCCATCTAGTATTATCAGAGGTCTTGGCTTAACCCTACATTCTTGTCCTAGTGTTTTAGTGGCTTAAGATTTGTTGATTCCAGAGGTGCCTCCTCATTTTGCTCTATGATTATCTAGAGAATTCATAGCAAAAATAGGAGGCTATCTCACAGCAGATAGGTCATACATGGCTTTCAGGACAAGGTATGGGACTAAAGTATCAATCAAGGCTAAACCCATGGTATAATTTCACATTGATCCCCATCAACTAGATAGCATTAACCTCAATTGTATTATCATTGATGAGGATGAATTTATAATCGGTTAAGAATTGAATACTTATCCTGAGGAGATTCTAAACTTATTCTTGGATAAGCTATGGGGGGATAATCAATTTCTCAACCCTTTGGAAGGTGTTAAAGAAAGAGACATGGGTGTCTATATTTTCTACATGAAGAAAATCAACTCCTGCCTTCCCTCACTATACCTAAAAAAGACCTCAACGGTATGTGGAAGTTGTTATTTGATGGTTCAAGGAGAAAAAATGGAGAAGGTGCAAGGGTAATAATGGTTTCCCCTTCAAATGATAAGTATTTTTCTTCTTATAGGTTCTATTTCAGTTCCTCCTCTAATACAGTAGAATATGAAGGCTCAATCCATGGCCTTCAGTGGGCTAGTAAGAGGGGAATCAAGTAGTTACAACTATATCGGGATAGTGAGCTTATAGTGAATCAAGTCAGGGGCCTGAACATTATGAAGAATCCTTTAATGAGGTCCTACAAAAATAGAGTGTGGGACCTAATTGAATATTTTAAATCCTTTAACATTCAAGCTATGCCATAGAATCAGAACCAACATGCTGATAGGTTGGCAGTTGTGGGATCCCAGTTTGATATTCCAAGTAAGCTAAAAGATTCCACGATTTAGCCACAAGTCAAGGTGGTGGTGAGGCCATTGGTACCATATAATGGATCCCACTAGTAGGTCTTTGAAAATGACAAAAAAATTACTTGTTTCTTACAGTAGGAAGTAGATTTTTCCTTAATGAACCAAGGTAAATTTCAACATTAGTATGAGGATCAAATTGCTCAACTAAAGTCTAACACACTTCCTAAAGGGTTGGTCACCCTTGAAAGTCTTTTCCATGAGAGAGACCATATGAGTAAATAAAAGGAAATGATGTCAACTGATGAGGAGAACTATGAAAGAGTATTTATTTTTAAAGACAAACTCCTCAAGCTTGGGAATGTAAACAATGAGGTAGAGAGGTAGGATTTCATAACACTATGTAAGTAATATTCAGACTTCTTTGCTTGGGAATACAGTGATCTAAGAGGTTTTAATCCTAAGTTAGCCCAACATAATATAGAACTGGAGGCCAATGCTAAGCCTATGAGGCAAAATCAAAGGCCTATCAATCCAAAAATTGAAGAGCTAATGAGGAAATAATTGACTAAATTGATTGAATCTAAGATCATTTTTCCCATCAAGAACTCATCATGGGTAGCCAATTTGGTGCCTATAAGGAAAAAGAGTGGGGAGATTAGGATGTGTGTTGACTTTAGAGATCTGAACACGGTCTCCTTGAAGGACCATTACCCTCTATCATCCATGGAGTATCTTATTCAAATAGTTATAGGTTTAGAATGTTTTTCTCTTTTGGATGGATATTTAGGTTACAACCAAGTATTAGTAAAGAAAGAAGATTAGTACAAGACTACTTTCACCACCAAATGGGGCATGTATGCATACCAAAAGATGCCTTTTGGCTTATCAAATACTGAGATAACTTTTCAAAGAGCCATGGACATGGCTTTCCAAGGGATATTGAATAAAATGGTGCTTGTCTACTTCGATGACATCACAATTTTCTCTAAAGATGCCAATGAACACATAGACCACCTAAGGTTGATCTTTGAGAGATGCAGAGAGTACAATATCTCTTTGAATCCCAAGAAGTATGTGTTTATCATGCATGAAGGTAAGTTATTGGGTCACATTATCTCAAAATAAGGATTAGTTATTAATCCTGGTAGAATAAGTGCCATCTTGGCCTTATCTTTACCTAGGCATAATAAAGGAATCTAGAGTTTCCTTGGGAAAATAAACTTTGTGAGAAGGTTTATACCTAGTTTTGCAAACTTGGTCAAACCCATCACTACCATGCTTAAGAAGAACCAAGTGTTCACTTGGTCAAATGAAGGTAAATCAACATTTAAGGCTATCAAGTAAGCCATTGCCCAAGCACCCACACTCATGAATCCTGATTTCTCAAGAGATTTCATATTGTATGCCTTTGCCAATATTGATAATATATTATCTATGATGATGTAAAATAATGGTGAGGGACTTGAGCAACCAATAGCATTTTTCAATCAGGGACTCAAGGGGTATGAGGTAAGGTATACTTTTATAGAAAATCAAGTCCTTGTACTAGTAAGAATCCTTAAAAAGTTCAAGCCAATGCTCTCCAATAGCAAAATATGTCTTATGGTGTCTCATCCTAGAGTGAGAGACTTCCTTCTTAATAAAGACTTGAATGAAAAGAGGGCTAGTTGGATTACCAAACTCATGGAGTATGACGTGGAGATCAAGGTCACTAAGCTAGTAAGAGTTAAAGGCTTGTGTGAGCATATTGTTGATGACCTTCATGAAGATAAAGAGGTTATCTTGGTAACACAAGATAACTCACAAATAGATGCACCTCTACCTCACACTAGTTGGCTCTAGGATATGACACATTTCTTGATAACAGGTGAGTGTTCATAAGGTATGGATAGGGCAAAGAGAAGATATTTTAGACTTCAGTCCATACCTTATGCATTGGTTGATGGGGTTTTATTCAGAAAGGACCTCAATGGAGTGCTCCTAAGGTACATAGATGATGACCAAGTGAAAAGGCTCTTGGAGCAATTTTGTGATGAGCCTACAGGAGGCTATTTTGCTCCTAGGACTATAGTGGCAAAAGTAATGAGGGATGGTTATTACTAGACCAACCTCTTCAATATGCTCATGCATGGGTTAAGAAATGCCAAAAGTGCACCCTCTTTGTAGGTAAGCAAAGATTGGCATCCCTTCCTCTCAACCCAATTCAGGTAGATCAACCCTTCATGTAATGGGGGATAGATTTCATAGGAATGATCAACCCTCCATCAAGTGTAGGACTTAGATGGGTGCTTACTACAATTGACTACTTCACCATGTGTGTGAAAGCCATTGCATTAAAAGAAGCTAATGAAGGTGTAGTCCTAGACTTCTCTGACAACATTGTGACTAGGTTTGGTGTTCCATCCACTATCATTTCTGATAATGCATTAGCATTCTTTGGTCTAAAAACAAGTGAATGGGCTCACAAGATGGGTATCTACCTTAGCACCTCTTCCAATTATTATCCTTAAGGAAATGGACTGGCTGAGTCCACAAATAAAAATTTTCTAAGAATCATCAGGAGAATTATGGAAGAAAATCAAAGGACATAGCACACTAAACTAAAAATAGCCTTGTGGGCTGACAGGGTAACTCCTAAACCTACCATTGTAAATTATCCATATGTTTTAGTATATGGAAGAGAGGCCAAGTTTCCCATTTCTCTTGATTTATTTGCATTAGAACTAGCCCATCAGCTGGAGTTGATGGAAGATGAGACCATGCATGTGAGACTTGTAAAACTCATGGAGCTTGAAGAAATGAGAAACCTTGTAGTGAAAACACTAGAGTCACATCAAGCTCAAGTCAAAATAGACTTTGACAAGAGAGCCATAGAAAGGGACTTCAAGGAAGGGGATCTTGTCCTCAAGTAAGATTCAAATAAGGCCAAATTAGGTAACCATACCAAATTTGATAGCTTGTGGAGTGGTCCTTATTTGATCCATGGATGCAAACAACATAATGTTTTTTAGCTGGCCCAACTAAATGGAGAGATACTACCCATCTTATTCAATGGGATTCATCTAAATCCTTATTATTAGAAGATTTTTTAGCCTTTATATATATTATATATTTTGTATAGTTTTTCATGTTTTCTCCTAAGTGCCTTGTGCACCCCTTTTCAATTGTGTGTTTCCCTTCCCTAAGTGCCTTGAGCATAGTGTTTGTTTTGTTCTTGTTATACTTTTTGACCTTGTTGTTTCAATAAAAATTTCTAGAAAGGGTTAGCCTTGTATCCAATTTTAGATTAGCTCAATTACAGAGGCTAATAACTTCGTGCCCAATGGACTAGATGAGGCAACATGGTATAGGTTATCTTGCATTGATAGGCATGTAACCCCTGTGAGCCATCAAAGATGTTGGCCATTTTTGGCCTACATATAAAGCTCTTACATGATTTGATGAAGCAGTAGATCAAAGGCTTAGAAATGGATCCAACAATTACAAATAGAGAAGATCCAAGCAAGGTTTTCTAAGGATCTAGCAGTAGCATTTAAGGATAAGCCTGCAAGCCAGAAGCTAAGTGCAAAACATTTTATTCAGCTAAGTCTTTACTTCTTCATTCTTTCAAAATTTATAGGGACTAAGTGTTTCTTTTCTTTTGGAACCTTTTTTGACTAAGTGTTTCTTTTCTTTTAGGACCCTTTTTGGCTAAGTGTTGAATTCTTTAGGACAAATTATTCGAGACAAAGTTTCTGAAGGGGTAATTCTTTCAGGCCAAATGTCTAAAGCAAAAGTCAAAGACCTTTTCTTTTGAGAAAATTGTCTGAGACAATTTTCCCAAAGGGTAACTCTTCACTAAAATGGTCCTTTTCAAAATTCTTGAAGGAATTCTTCTACAGCAAAGTGTCCTATACACTTTTCCCAAAGGGTACTTTTTTTTCAGACAGGGCACTTTTTAAAAATTCTAAAAGATATTTTTTTCAGCAAGCCAAAGGGCACTTTTCTAATCAAAATGGTCCATTTCAAAAAACTCGAAGGAATTTTATAAAGGACACTTTTCCTTCAAGAAAATTATCTGAGACATTTTTTTCGAAGGGAGATTTTCTTTCAAAACTTTTGTCTTGAAACAAAAGAATTTCAAGAAGCCAAAGGACCACTTACATTTTTTATGAAAAGGCACTTAGCAAGAATTTTGAAGGTACTTTTTTTAGAAAAGTGCCTGAGGACAAAAGGCCAAAGGAATTCCTTCAGAAGCGGTGCTGAAACAAAAAACTCAAGAGACCATTTCCCAAATGTTGAAGGGCACTTTTCTCGGCAAAAAGGGACCTTTTCAAGTTCTGAAGGGCCGAAATAGATTTGTCTGAAGGGTCTCTTCCAAAAAATCTAATGGTTCATTTCCAAAGGGAAAGGACATTTAATAAAAATTGAAGGGTATTTTCCCTTTGGAAAGGGGTATTTTCTTTCGAAAAAGTGGCCAAAAAGACTTTTCCTTTGAAAAATAAATGTCTGAACAAAAAGGCCCAAAGGAATTCCTTCAAGAGAAATAGGCACAAGGCAAAATTCATGGAAAATCCCAAACAAAGTACCCAAAAGAAAGTGGTTGAGGAACATTAAGGTCAAACAGTCAGTAAATCTGACAGGCTAATCAATCAAGGACAAGTGGCTCAAGGGCATCCAACTAGCAAGGAGATCAACAATTTGTAGAGGTCTAAATTCAAAGAGATCAATGGATGAGAAAAGGTCAAGTTTTCAAAAGATCTTAGTGGGACTTATATCAGCCAATCAGCAAAAGACAACAATGACTCCTCTTTTTAAACTCCAATGATGTGGTCTACATATCACATTTAAAACATGTAAAGTGGTCAAATTAAGAATAGATGCATCCAGGTAGAGCAAAGGACATGCAAAGTGAAGGAGCATGCCAAGTTTTAAATGCAAAAGATCAAATCATTTACACTTGGCAAGAACATGCATCTACCCTTCGACATGGTTTTGTCAGTTTCAAAAAAAGGACTTGAATGCTAAGCAGACCCGAGTTAGACCAAATGCATTAAAAGGAGCTTATGTATGCAATTAATGGAGAGGCTCTCATCCTTCACCATGGATATCAGCTCTGACAAATAACTGCTCAACATAAAATCACCATGGATCAGTCCAGATTCAAAGTTATGGGGATTTTGTCCTTATACGTGCAAGACAAGTGAAAGATGGTGTGGGGATGAAAGATGAAATATTAGGTGATTAGAAAAGGTAGTTGGATAATTAAATACATTCTTGGAGAATTTCTTGTCTTCTAGCATGTTTTTTGATCAATGAGGAAGCTCGAGGTTTTTAGAAAAAGTAAAGTTTCATTTGTACAAAGCAAAATAGTGTCCTAATTGGCTAAAAAGATGGTGGAGCATTCAATACAGTAAGGTAGTAGCTTAGTTTTCATAGATCATTATAGTTATTAAGACTTTTTAAAAGACTTAAGATGGTAGGAATAAGTTAGTTAATGGATGTTAATTTATATTAAGTTTTAATAATTTAAAAAAATTGTTGTTTTGAAAAATCTTAGTTGATTGATTATAACAAATTTATAAAATGTATAGTAGAAATAAATAGAAGTAAAATTTTAACCTAATCTAGTCTCTTTCTTAAGTAATTGAAGGCTTCAAAAAATATTTTAAGTTATTAATCTTCATGAGATTTTACTCGTCTTTAGTTAAGTCATCTCAAGATAATCTCCATAAAATTTTACACATTTAAATTTATAATCTTGAGGTTGTGGTTAAATTGTAAATGTCTACAAGAACACATATATACCAATATTTTTTATTAAATACCAGACTAAGAAAAAAATAGGTTTCATATAAATTAAAGATCCATATAAAATCTTGCTCCCAATTTTTTTTTAAAAACCTAGTTTATGTGATTTTATGTTTTGTTTTTTAATATAATATTGCAATATTCCATGTTAATTATCTTACTAGTGATAATAATGTATTCTTATTGTATAGAATGTTGTCATAGTCATGCTTCCTAATCAAAATTTCCATGCCCATATGACTACTATTGCAACACTAATCACATTTGATGCATTAAATTCATAGAAACTTGGAAACCATTTCTATATAAATTCAAATTATCATTTCAATAATTTTAATATTAAAAATAACTTAAGAATGAAAAATAGGTTCCATAAATATTAAATTTCCTCAAAAAAAATAATTCAACCACATTTCAACCCATAAAAAATAAATAAATTAGTTTATTTTTTATTTTTTATATCATATATATTACAAAATTAAGATTAAAACTTAACAAAATGAAGAAACACTTTACTTACATTAACTAACTGCACATTTTCACATGCAAATTAATATTTTAAACTGATTACAAAAGATCCCTGCATAGATTTTCTAAGAAGAGCTCAAAATTTGGAGCATACTCCTCGTAGCCATGCAAAAAATGACTAGTGCTCAAAGCGAAACCACAATGGGATGCTTAGCTATATTATTTAATGCTTGAAAATTTACTAACACAATTCCTAGTAAAATGTAGACATATCTCTTCATATTTATAAGACTACAAATACTATACTTGTACTAGTTTGATACTTTCTATAGGACATGCAAAATATACTACGTAAAAAATTGTAGATATTGAGGAAAAAATTGTTGTGTTTATTCATATTGTGGATGAATATGAAACTAGAGATTCTGTCATGATTAATAAGGAATTGTTTAATCCTACGAAAGATGGGAATAGTCCTACATAGTGAAATAATTTGTTCATGATCGTTTATAAATATGTAGGTAAGTGCTACAAATTGATTGTTGATAATGGTAGTATTGATAATATTACTTTGAAATAAATGATAGAAAACTTTGGTTTAAATAGAATTGTGCATCTAAATTTCATGGTTGTTGAAGGGACATCAAGTTCTGGTAAATGAAAATTGTCTAATAACTTTCCAGATTGGTATCAAAGTGCCCCAAAGGTTTCAAAGACAAGAGAAGGCAAATAATGATTTATGTGATACCAAACTCTAATTGTAATATCTTATATTTATCATCATCTATAGGTGCAACCATCAACTTTTATGCACAGTCAGTTGGGACTAGTCCCTAATCAATGGACTTGAGCACACTACACCACTATCCATCTATGATAGACCTGTATAGAAATATCTTTTGCTTGTACCTTTGATCTATCATTCCTAGATTCATGCTTTCTATTTTTTCCTGTTAGTATTATGTCATAGTCAATGGATTGGAACACACTACAATGTCATCTAATTACAATGCACATATCCATATTCTATTTATGTTCCTAATTCTTCATTTGAACTTGTACACTCACCTCTTCTTTTATTTTTCACGTGCATACAATAAAAACAATGAAAAAAAATTAATGTGCAAGCTAAGTATATTTTTTCTTAGTGTTTTTACAAAATAATAACTTTCTATATTTAATAATTTCTCAACATCAAAATTGTTAATTATTGTACATCTTTAGCAATATGATATTTCCAATTTTATACATATCTATCCACATAAACATTTTTTTATAAAAAATAGGGTAAAATTCCTTCTTTATAACTGAATTATGGGGCTTCTCGTTATGAACTTTGTCATGCACTCATTAACAATCATCTACTTTTTCAACTAAGTTTATGAAATTATGTTCAATATACCCCAGAAGGATATGTCTTTTCTCAAAAGAATAGAACCATTAAGGAGATTGGTCCTCAAAAATTCAACTCTCAAGGAAAAATTAAAGAACAAAATTTCAAATCATGGTAATGGATAGTGACACCTTAGTGTAAGTCTATTGATATCATTTAGAGGAAGACTAGATATGAAATGAAATAACAATTTGTGTGATCATGAAGTGAATAACCTAGAAAGTCACAGAATAAAAGATTCTTCTCAAACATGATTTAAGGAATTTATAAAAATAATCTCATATTTGTTTATCTAGTGTGAACATTTCTCTACTCAAAGGAAACATGTGTCGTGATATGGCTTTAGTACCTCTTGTTCAAAGGAATATTATTATTATAGTGGGTCCATTTATTACATTATTTTTGGTATGGTAATATGATGTTTGAACTTCCACAACATGGTATTATCATTATTTTAAAAAGTTAATCATGATGTAATTCATTATATATCCACATAGCCAACAATTTGCACAAGTTAAGAATATGAAATATGAAATGAGAAAGATAAAAGTTGTATTAACGTTGAGCATTACGTTTTTATGGTACCCTACCGACTCATTCTTCGACTCCAAATGAGGAAATATGAAATATATATGTGGACAAATATAGTTCCCACTCCATCTCCATCTCCATCTCCACAGTTGATAAAGGACTACAAAGTTCCAAAATAACCTACAGCAATAACACTTATAATATTCTAGCTAGAAGGTTTGACTAAAATATAAAACAAGGAGAGAATCTTTAGGCGCATATATAATGAATAAATAACATGAGTCCACTTAGTAAAAAATAGTATTTAGTTTAAGAATAACATTGGATTGTGTCAATTTTTCAAATAAAAAACAATATCGAGTTTACAAAAGGCCTTTTCTATTCATTCCTTGTTTTAGTGCATGGGTGGGTCCCCTGAATAGATGGATTGTTTAAGACAATAATTTTTGACAAGGTGTAATGTAAATCATTACAATCATTATGACTTTGTAAAAGACTTAAAATTGTAAGAATAAATTAATTAATGGATGCTAATTTATATTAAGTTTCAATAATTTAAAAATATTTTTATTATTTTGAAAAAATCTTAATTGATTGATTATAACAAATTTATAAAATGTATTGTAAAAAAATAGTAGTAAATTCTTAGCCTTGTGTATAGAGACTTTGAGACCATTTCTACATTAATTCAAGCTATCATTTTAATAAATTTAACATTAAAAATAATTTAAGAATGAAAAATAGATTCCATAAATATTAAATTTCTTAAAAAATAATAATAATCACATTTTTACCTATAAAAATAAATTATTTTATAAATTTTATATTTGTAATATCATATATATTACAAAATTAATGTTAAAATTTACCCACATTAACTACACATTTTCAAATGCAAATTAAATTTTAAACTCATTACAAAAGATCCTACTATCCATATTGTTTGCTATTGTTTAGTGAGTAGACGAACACCAAAATTTTGTTGATGACATAGAGAATTGCTCAGATCTCAACTTTTAAAATATAGATCATCTACAACAATCAATTTTCAAATAAGTCTCTATTTATCCCTATTTATTGTTATTTTTAGAAAGTCAAAGAAGGTCAAAATCACAACAAATCAACACTTATTTATTACATATTTATTTAACTGATTTAGGCATCTCAGCGCTTTAATCTAAACATAAAATTTTCATTGTAAAACCCTAAAAGGTTAAATCATTTGGTGAACTTGTCTTACTTTAATTATTGCTTCTAACCCTAGCTTACATTCATCCAAATTTTGTACAATAAATTTAGGATTGAATACTTCTAATTTTTTTAAACAACGTAGCTAAATTAAATCAATTTCACATTAGGGTTTTAATTTATTTTCATTAGATGTTATTAATTATTCAAAATTCATAGATTTTATTGTAGTAGCTCTCTTTCAATTTATTTGTTATATTGCATCTAAAAAAGCTCTCTCTTCCATTAAGAAGAATTGAAATACTAGGCCATAATCCTATAGAGCATATTCAAATTCTAGCTATCTGAACCTATAACAAGGATAAGGAACCTATTACAACTCTATATATGAATCTTTCATACCTAATTATGTGGAATTCAATGACAATGCATCCGAAGATGAATAATATAACCAAGATTAAGATCAAGTATGTATTGAGGATCAAGACACACGACCTCCACTTCACGATAATGACATAATTATGAACAAAGATGAGGTATCACAAAGATTCAGATATAGAATTCAAGAACAACCCCATGATCATGCATAGGTCATATTAGAAATCAAGAATAAGATCCTCAACCCATCCAGTTAACAATGTCATTATACCTTAAGTGGGGCCCACTCAACCAAATCAAATAACACAACCCAATATTTTTATTCGACCATAAATGATAGCTACATGACATTGGGTTAGTTATTTTACTCCAGATGTATAATCCCTTATGCAAGAGGTTCTTACTCTATAGTCTAAAGTGTTACATCTTGAGCGAGGAGAAGTTAAGCCATCACATGCCTTGGATTCCAACATTCTCTTGTATACGCCTTTGGCACATCACATAGTAGCAAATCCTTTTCCATCTAGTTTCATGGCACCCAATCTCACATTATATGATGGCAAGGTTGAACTTGAGCATCACCTTAGGGCCTTTCACGCAGCATGTTTGGACTATGTGTCCAACAATTAGATTTTTATGAAGATGTTTCCACACAGTCTTAAGGATTTTGCCCTACAGTAATTCTATGATTTACCAAATCAATTTATCACAACATTCAATAATTTTTCCAACATGTTCCTATCACACTTCTCTATGAACATCAGTGTTAAGATATCATATGCACAAGTAGCATAGCTAAATCAAAAGTCAAATGAGCCTATCATTGATTATGTATTATGATACAGGACAATATTATCCAAGTAGACTAGCCCCATGGCAAACAAAGAGCTTCAATATATATTTAAACAGAGTCTATTACCAACACTGTATAAAGCTATCTTATTCAAGAAGTTTCCCACATTTACATATATGTGCCACAAAGTCAAGAAAAGAGAGGTTAAGCTCTTAGCAATAGGAAAACTCAAGTACACAAATAGATCAGATTCAACTATTAAGAATAAAAACAAACCTCCATACAAGGTTAGGGCCACAAAAAATAAAGGTGATCTAAAGGCCACAATCAATGCAGCTTTTGAGCCTTCTCCCAAATTGGTTTTATCCACTCCTCAATGCAGAGTCTTCACTAATTTACCAGAGTCACCAACATGAGTTTTACAACAACTATTGGAATGCAATGTCATATCTCTCCCTCCCATTAAAGAGGTTGATACAACACGACCTTTTTTAAAGAGTTATGATCCAAATGCATTATGTGAGTATCACAGGATACCAAGCCACATGCTAAATATATAATTACACTGAAGCACAAGATATAAAATCTCATTGAGGCTAACATTATTGATGTGGGCACACCCAAAGAGGTAACAAAATAATAAATAGAGGTAAAGGCACTAAAAATATTTTCAAATCCTTTCTCAAAGCATAAAACTAATGAGGTAGGGGGCACATCAAGGGTTCACTATGCATACCAGGCTCATCCACCACTAGCTTCCTATCACACGGTTACAGATGAGACACATCCTTTGCATAAAATCATTGGCAAGTGTCACACTATAGTTCCACCTAGACCACTTATCACATTTTCAAATTGGGAGATTGTGGATGATGACACAAATTTACATGCACTCTTTATACGAGCATACATAAACCACCATCTTATTCACAATGTTATGGTTAACAATAGGACAAGCATAAGTATGTGCACTATGACACTCTTACAACACTTGAGATACATAGAGCGAGATATATTTCCAAAAAATATAATCATTTTTTGTTTTAGTGGTCATATTCATATCTCTATCGAGGGGATTGTGCTTCCATTATAGGTTAGACTAACACACATAGCCACTTGATTCCTAGTAGTACCTAGTGCAGGTGTATTTGATATATTATTGGGTAGGCCATGGTTATATCAACTCTGAGACATCCCATATATAGTACATTGATTCTTGAAGTATATACATGCTAACCAGGTGGTTAAGATTGAGGGTGTCCCATATGAGGCAGTTTCAACACAGATTCCAATCACAATTCCAGCACATACACCAATTATAGTTCAAGATCCACTACCACATATTGCATGGTTATCAGTTACAATAGAGAGTAAAACTCCTACACATACATCATAGTGTTTAGTAGAGTCCTCAGAGTAGGCTATGTCTACTTCTATAATATCGACACACACATATACTCTCCCACATAGACCATTACTAGAGAGACCATTGCATCAAAGATATGTCACCGATTCTAAAGGACCTTCCTCTACTCAATTTTTTCCCAAATCGTTTGTATTTTGGTCTATGGCTTATCAACATAGGGCACATACATCACCTACAAATTCTACCTCTACCAGATGGGTCCGTAAGATCCCTACAGTTCACAAGGCATCACAGTCATTGCAAACAACATCATAGCATCACTACTCAAGGAACTTCAGACTCAGATTATACAACATAATAGATCATGGGCTCATAATTTCCCTTTCACATCGCATGCACAATCGCATTTCCCCTCTTTGACACAAGTCATGGTGATGGTGAGTCTCCCATGAGACTCATAGGTTAGTATGGTTCCTACCCTTATACATACTTCCTTCTCTCTTTCTACTTGTACATAGTTTATTTTCATTTGCTTGTACATAGTTTATACTCAGAAAACATAAAAACAATATAACATGTCAAAATATAAAACATTCAAATATTTTAAAAATATAAAATTTTAAAGATTGTATGCATTGTTATGTTTACATTTCTACTACCTACCAAATATTGCATATTGTTATCTATCCTACTATAGTCAATTTTATCATACACATATGCTTCATTTATTCTTGTCAAGTGTTTGCAAATTCCAAATAGGACTCTGATCTACTACACTGATCCAAACTAGCTATCATCTACCCATTAGGGGCATTTACACCGATCTAGGTTTTTATATTTGATACATCTACCCATTGGGGGCATTTCTTACATAGTTTCTATAACCATGTTTTATTTTTACATACTATACATTGCAATTACGCATTGATCTATCTTGATGTTGATCATTGATTCTCATTGCTCAATTTTTTGGTTGACTATCACTAATTAGACTTAGTATATATGCATTTTAGCATCTACATAGATTTGTACTACATGGTTATACATGCTTTCATTTCTAGTTTCTAGATTAGACTTGATTGTGTTTCCTATTCTACTTTCATCTTCGAGGGCATTTAAATATGCCATTATTCTTTGGAATACACATCACTATCTATTTGTATGCCTTGGACATGTACCCATGTCCCTTGCATGTACTTTCTTGCTTCTATATGCGGACATTTGAATATGTCCTTCTATGTGGCTCTATGACAAATTGCTTTTTGCTTGTGTATATAGACATTTTAACATGTCCTTGTATGTATTCATTCTTAGATTTAGTGACATGTGCCCATGTCCCTTGTATTGTGGTCCATTGGCCTATCTTTTGTGTGTCTCATGTGCTTGTATGTTTGTGTCCTTATATACTTATACACAATGACACTTGTATTTGCTTGTTACACACACACACACACTAGTTTTTGATGCCATGAGGGACCTCATGCAACTATCCTTCCTATTTGAGAGCCTTGATGGACATCATGCCCCATACCCCTAGGTAGTTACTTAGATTTTGATACTATATACATTTATTACATCTATATTGACACCCTTGTGCAATGCTAGATTATAGCATACATCTTACATTACTTGTGTTCAAATTCCTTTATATTTCAATGTTATATGTGTACATTATATTAGAGTATCATGCACATGCTCCAGTTAACACATTTTATAGAGCTACTTCTTTCGATCATAGTTCTTACACAAGTTTCACAACTATCCTCAAAATAGGGGGCATTCACATGGGTTTATATAGAGATTAGGGTCCTACTTTGCTATTCACAGATACATTTCAACACCCAGGCTCATTTTCAGACATTAGACTCAGGGCAGACATAGAATAGAATAAAGATTCAAAATTCAATTCAGATCACTTAGAAATTAAATCAGGTAGTCATTAGCATCCAGATTAGGACACTAGCGCCATAAGGAACTACTATCTAGTAGCCCCAATTTTAGGGTAATCCAGGTCATTTAGACCAGTACACCGGGTATAATACGTATTTGCATAGATAAACTCACAAGTTTGATAGTTATGTTCAGATTTAGCTTAGATACATTTATTTTAGTTCAGATTCATACCAGTTGCTCAGATTTAGGGGCATCATGCATGACATAATCACTCATACATTCAGACCAGTTACACAAGTTCAACTATTATATACTTGATTCAAATTCAATATACTTAGATACCATATTGGAGGCATGTGTGCTACACATTGGTTTTCATATACTCGACTTCAAACAAGTTGATCAGATAGAATGGCAAAATATATGTCATTCTCTATATTGTATATACTTGCTATCACATTCCATGTTATCACCAAATTCATGCCTTACTCTATCTATAGTAGTTGGCATTCTTGAGTGGCCCAGATCTGCCTAATATACCTAAGTGGTTGTCGAGTCGAATACACAGTTAGATTTACTCAGATACTTTCATCACTTTATGTAGTACAGTTACAGATGCATCTGCTTCACATAGATGGGTAATGATGGAGTCATGGATTACTTGAGTTCTTGGGCCACCTACAGGAGAGGGTTACACACACTTATAGTCTTATCCAATCTATTCACAGAGATCAAGATCCACCGAGCAAGGGTGGGAAATGATGGAGACAAAATTAGATTGAGTTCTTGAGCCACCCATATGAAGATTGAACAAGTCGTAAGCTCAGTCCAAGTTATTCAATGATATGATCACTATAAACAATCACACACATGTACAAAGGTTATTACCAAGTTCATGCATTGGTTTGTATATCCAATGAGGTGTATTCATTCATTTCCTGTCTCTTTACTCACTTTTTATCGAGTTACATTATTTTAGCATAGTCTTTTGATTTTGATAATCTCTTAAAGACTGATTTTTACTTGTTTCATTGCAGGGCATTGCTTTGGATCATGTTCCATATACACAGACCCAGTTTCACATACTTAGACTTAGTTATGCATGTTTCACTTCCAAGGTAAGTCTAGGTACACTTTTTTTCTTTTATACTAATTATTTTGCTTTACTGCATTACTAGTATAAAAGAGGGGGGCGAGGAGGGGGGCGCGGCGGGGCGGGTGGCGGTGCGCAAATGTAATCACCTAAAAGTAATAATTGGATACTAAGAGTGTTGCTTGAGTTACCCTATTCTGAGCTTAGCCCTAGACCCATTATAGAGCCTTAGATTTACTTTTCTAATCATTTAATAGACGATAATCACCTACAGCTAGTCAAAACATAGTCCCAAAATTATCATCTCAGATCTTAATCCAAAGTGCTTAGTAGTCTACAATGAGGACATTAGCAACACATTTAAGACACTACAACCACATGGCATTATTATCCCCAACTAGACACCACTATCCTTATCCCTAACTCTTTCCAACATATAGCTTTTCAAATGTGTGCCTATCCTAAGGTCAGCCCAAGCACATTTTCTTATCTGCACAAGTATTAAAACTCTATAAATACAAGTCTAATTCACCTCTATTCACTAGATGGAAAATAGATGTAAAATTTATTCTAACCAAAGACAAAGTTAAGCCAAATCAAGACATTTGATCCCTATTCTGCCCTACTTCTGCATTCTACCATCTACAATAGCCCTAAGCCCAGTTTTCAAACATTTCAAATCTCAAACACCTTCAAGGCATCCAAGCCCACTCTCATTTTAGCATTTATTTGCACTTGTATCAAGCACTAGGTGGGAGAACTATATCGGGCTTGATCCCTCTTCGGAGTATTGGTATGTAGGCAACTCTCTACATAACGAGGTGTTGAGGATGTCCAATCCATCCTATTAACACAATCAAAATTATTGCTCATGCTATACTTGCAAGGAAGATTAGGATTTGCAAGTTAAATCAAGTTTTTAAAGCACAACATAGAACTTCAGATTTCATGCACGCAAAAACAAGGCATTTAGACATAGGAGTAGGTGATCCTAGAAAATAAGAATAATCCCGTAAAGGGGACATTAGCACCACATTGAGGACACTACACATAGATGACACTATTGTCCATACTGAGCACTACTGTCCAGTGAGTAGACCAACACTTAAATCCTATTGACGACACAAATAACTGCTCATATCTCAATTTTCAGAACTCAAATCATTTGTGACAGTCAGTTTTCAGATAAATCTCTATTTATCCCTATTTATTGATATTTTTAAAAAGTCAAAGGTCAAAATCATAACAAATAAGTACTTAATTATTGCATATTTAGTTAACTGATTTAGACATCTCAGTGCTTTAATCTAAATATAACATTTTCATTATAAAACCGTAAAAGGTTAAATCATAAGTTTAAGAATAACATTTGATCATGTCTTTTTTTTCAAATAAAAAACAATATCAAGTTTACAAATGGCCTTTTTGATTCATTCCTTGTTTTAGTGCATGGTTGGATCCCCTGAATGGATGGATTGTTTAAGATGATAATTTTTGACAAGGTGTAACGTAAATCATTACGACTTTGTAAAATACTTAAAATTGTAGGAATAAGTTAGTTAATGGATATTAATTTAAATTAAGTTTCAATAATTTAAAAAAATTATTGTTTTGAAAAAATCTTAGTTGTTTGATTATAACAAAGTAATAAAATGTAACTGAAAAAATACTAGTAAAATTTTAATCTAATCTAGTGTCTTTCTTAAGTAATTAATGGCTTCCAAAAACAAGAATCTATTACTCCCTACCTTAAAAGTGAATAGTATTAAAGATTACAATATTTATTATTTTTTTAAACAATTGAAAATAGTATATTATAAACAATGTATAGTAAAAATAGTCATATATATGTTTGACTGGTTGATTTTATAATTATAATATTATAAATTGATTAAAAAATATATTATTACTATTAATTATTAGTTTTGTATTTTAAATTATATTAATATGTAAAATATAATGTATATAAATATAAAAAAAAGAACTTAAAATAATGATATAAATGTGATAAGAAAAAAACCGAAGTCTAAAGTTAATTATGGTGACTAGTGATTCATCCAAATATCTTATTAATATAATATTTAAAAATAGATACCTTAAATGAGATGAAATACAAGTCCTAAATAAATTTTAATTGAAGATAAATTCTTTTTATAAGGGATTAAATTTGATGTCGATATGACCATGTTTATGTTTTTTAAATTCATTTGATAAACTAAGTTATGCATGTAAATATTTAGTTGTAATTAATTAATTGTCTATGATATTATAATAAAATTATAAATTCATTAAACTTTTCAATTAATTCTTTGTCTTATAAAATCAAGGACAATTTCTTTGAAATTGTACTTTTTATAAATTAAAAATATTTTTTCCACTTGGAAATAAAATTAAGAATTGATACATAGTTTGATCCCAGTTCACTGTCTATAAGAAATGGAATTTGTAATAAAACTAAAAAAAATAATGGCGGCCATTATGTATGATTCTGTAAAAAAATGCGTGATAATAATATGAGAAAATAGAGGCATAATACAAAAAAGTAAAATTGATTGGAATCATGTTTTCTATTAATTAGAATAATAATAAGGTGATTAAAATATTAACAATTAATTAATTAACAAAAATAAATTTCATAAAAATTAAAGATCTATATGAAATCTTGCACCCAAATTTTTTTCAAAAAAAACTTAGTCTTTATGATTTTATGTTATTTTGTTTTCAATATAATACTATAATGCTCCATGATAATAACCTTATTAAGTTTCATGCACATGGAACTACTATGGCTACACTAATCACATTTTGATGCATTAAATTCATAAAAAACTTTAAAACCATTTCTACATTAATTTAAACTATCATTTTAACAATTTCAATATTAAATATATAAAAAATTAATCAGATTTCAATTTATAAAAAATAAATAAAATAATTTATTTTATATTTATTATATGAAATATATATTACAAAATTAATATTAAAATACTATACTCAAATACAAAATTTAATATTTTAAACTGATTAGAAAAGATCCCTGCCTAGATGTACTAAGAAAAGCTCAAAATTTGGAGCTATGCATAAAATTTACTGGCCAATTCTTAAGATGCTTAGCTATATCATTTAATCATAATGCTTGAAAATTTACTGACACAATACCTGATAAAATGTAAACATATCTCTTCGTAGCTATAAGACTACAAATACTATACTTGTACTAGTTTGAGACTTGCTGCATGCAGGACCTGCACAATGTACTACCTACAGATTGCAGATATTGAGGAAAGATAAGTTCCGTTTTCCAGCCATTAACATCCATTGCTGCTCTCAACAGCCAGCACATAATACACAGAATATAAAACATGCAATGACTAATGGACCTGATGATTTGGATGTGCATAAAATCAAGATGGAGAATCACCTTGCAATCTCTTGACTCAAAGCCTCAAAACTTTCATCAGATTGCTCCAGAAGGGCTTCCAATGATTTTGAGAGCTTGTAAACTATTTCTGGAAGGGTTGGTCGTGCACCAGGATCTTCCTCGACACAGGCTTTGGCTATGATTGCAAGGCAAAGAACACTATCAATATAATAAAAACCTTTAAGATTTGGATCAATCCACTTTTTCAGTTTCTCTTCTCGGTCTTCCCCTTCCATAAGAGGTTTAATTTGGGTCCAAAGGAGGCCTGCCTTCCCTGCTAATGGAACTCCCCCTTCACGCACTATGGCTTCTTTTCCAGAAATCAGCTCTAGCAGCACAACCCCAAATGCAAACACATCAAGTTTAGGGGTGACCAGTCCGTCTGCAAGGTACTCTGGAGCCATGTATCCCTGTGTGCCTACTATGTGCCTTGTGAGAACATTCATCCCCGATTTGGCCATGCCAAAATTTGCAATTTTAGCCCTGAAATTGCCATCCAAGAGAATATTGCTACTCTTAACATCCTTGTGCACAACACTAGGGTTGGTGTGCTCATGAATGTATTGAAGCCCATTAGCCACATCCAAGGCAATTTGCAATCTGGTTCTCCATGGAAGAAATGTAGAGCTCAAATCAGAAGTAGTCTTGTTCGGAACAGATTCAGGATCATGAAGCCAGGCATTGAGAGAACCATTATCTGTATACTCGTAAACCAAGTAAGATTGGCCCTCTGAGCTGATACAAAGTCCTTCTAGTTTCACCAAATTACTATGATTGACCTTCTGCAAAATCTTCAACTCTTCAGAAACTTCCCCCTTCATCTGCTTTATGGCATAATCCTTACCATCTAAAGTACCTTTGTAAACAGAGCCCTGTATGTTACAGGAAGGGCTAAAATTCTGAGTTGCTTTCTGTAAATTCTCGAAAGAGTACATGTAAGGCTTACCAATGCTACTTGTAACACCAGCCAAAAGTTCATCATGCCCACTCTCTTTTCTTTCAAAAGCCCCTATTCTCTGGGCTGAAGATTTCTTTGGATCTTCGGAAGTGCTGGTTAATCTATATGAGAGTGCTCTGTTCCTCAGAATCCAAAAGACCAATAAAGCCACTCCCAAAAGCACAACGGCCCCACCTATGGAAGCCCCTATAACAACACCTTTATGTGAACCCCCGCTTGAAGGACTTCCCAAAACAGGAGGACCATTATTTGTAGTGGAAGATGGAGATGGTGCGGGTGAAGGAGGTTGTGCTAACGTGGGCTTTTGAGAAACAGGAACCAATAGTGTAGCACTGGGCATATAAGTTTGAGACCTCAAATCTTCGAGTTTTGCACCAAATCTTTTGCTGACGGATTCAGGAGAATCTCCATTTTGTATGACATATGTGATCTGCATTTTGATCCCTTTACTAATTTGGGCTTTGGATGGACATTGACACCTAATCGGGAAGATGACAAAAACACCAATATCGAGATTCGTTGGTACCAAAGTAGGATTTGCAGCTTCTACAGCCTGATATGTTGTCAAATTCTCATAGTACTCTGTTGAAACTATTATAAAAGTATTGCCCTTCTTTATCTGGTAGGTTACGTTGGCCTGAGAATAAATTCCCATGCATCCACATGTAATAGGAATAAGCAAAGATTGCCCTTCGGCAAGACTATGGGTATTATCAGGCAAATCACTGGCTCTTGCTATTTCTAACCTGCTCACACTGCCAAACAAATCGCTGATATTCGCCAGATCAAGGTAATTAGGACCCTGGGCTTTGTAAAAAGCATGTGTCTTGCATGGTGTTGGGTCATCAGGGCAGCTGTAGCCTTTGACATTTGGTTCATCAACTTGGGCTTGGATTTTAACGGCAATACAAAGAAGGAAGAAAGACAGAAATGACAGTTTCCAAGTGGTGTTAAACATGGTGCTCACTGCTCAGGGAATGAAACTTGGTGTAAAAACATCAAGACTGGTGAAGTGGGTGCCTTTAAACTGCAAAATCAGGAAGCATTATGCCTTACCAGGTTATACAAGGCGGAAGCTTCCCTAGGAAGATCGAACACGCAAGTTTGAACATTTCTTTGAGAGTGATTACTGTCTGTTCAAGCCACAGGATTGTCTGAATTAAGACGGCAGTACGTTTGAATGACGTCGAAGTCGAAGTCGTTGTCCTTATTTAAGAAAGTGAGGTGGAATTGGGTGGAAAATTCACACTACTCATCACTTTTAAGAGGTGGATTGGGTGGAAAATTCCCATTTATTCCCTGAGGGTAGCGTTAGGGTTGGGGTGGGGCATTGTGGAAACTAATGAGGGTGCGCCAGGTTTAACTCCTGCATTTGATTTTTAAGCAAAACTGTACTGACACCATACGCTTTCAGATCATTTATCTAAATTCTATTTCATTAAAAAATGCATTATATTAAAGAGTTTAATTTTATTTGGGAACACGGGGATAAAGCATACCTAAGTGCCGATCTTAAAGGTAAAGCTAGGCTCCTAGTGGCACAATTGAAGACCGGTTCACACCATCTTAGGGGTGAAACTGGTAGATGGACGGTTCCCAAGGAAAGGTGGGAAGAGAGGACTTGCATTTTTTGCAGTGAAAGAACGGTTGAAACTGAACGACACTTCATTAGGGAGTGCAATGCATACAAGGATATCTGTATGCAGTGAGATAACAGCGTGAATATGAGCATTTTTAGTGAGCTATTTGAGGAAGAGAGGCCACACAACACGGCCCAACTGTTGGTAAAGATTCATAAGAGGCGGGATGACATCGAAAGGAATATGAAGAACTCCTAATGGTCTTGACACTTGGTCCCATAGACTGTTTGGTCTCGTGGACGTTATTAAAACTCATTCATTCATTGAGAAGATCAAATCATGACACCATTAATTTACTGCACTATCCTTTGCACAGGGAAGATGTCTCTCACTTCTTTGGCGTAACCTATGCAAGTTGTGTAATTTGCGTTATTGTGAATCTGATATGCGATATTCTACTTTTTCTTGTGAATGAATATTCAAGTACGTTACGAAAAGATACCTAGCATGATAATTTGAGTATTCTTGATTTTGTAAAGGTGTCAAGGCCTTCACAAATTTGAAGGGTTGGCTTTCATTTCAAGTTGAAGGTTATTTATGCATCTAATGTTTTGGTGATGAAAAGTTGAAAAAAATAGTCGTCTTTTGATTGACAAGTGTAAATTTAAATGCCCTTCAATTGATAAGAGTAAATTTAGTTGTTATTCAATTGACAAGAGTAAATTTTGTACACGTATCACTAAAAGACTGTGGCATCTTCTTTGTTGTATTTCCTTCTGGAAGAGTATTAATACAATTGGGTATTGTCTCTCATATTCTGTGTTATTTCTGAATTCTAGTTACTTGTTACTTCTGGTTTAATTCTGCATTTAGTTGCTTGTACACGGTAATCAATTGTGCTTTCGGGTCCTAACAGTGGAATCAGAGCATGTTTGTTGTTCTAGATTCCTGACAAGATGGTATCAGAGCTAAGGTTGTAGAGAGCATATTTGTATTTTGATTACAGGTCACTCTCAGGAGTTTCTGATTGAGTGAGAGTATAACAATGACAGAAGAAAGTACACTGAGAATGGAGGAATTCAAAGGCACAAATGGTCAATTACAGTGTTATAGAAAGAAAGAACAAGTAAAGAAATATTGTTGGTTGGTAGAAGATCAGCATGAAGAAACTGAAGAAGTAGATGTTGCAGGGGTTGTTGCACAAGATGCTCTGGGATGTTTCTTGGATAAAGTAGAATCTTGTTTTATAGATTTTGTTGTCTCTTTCCATGCAGCCCCAAATAGAGGGGTTGGTGAGCCTTGTCAAAGTTTTGGCAAAGGGTAAGTGCGGCTAAAATTGCAGGCGGCCAACACATGGGTGTTGAAGAAGGTCATGCAGGTCCCAGTCTTCAAGATGCGGCTAATTGCTTCAAAAAATTTGGGTGATGAGAGATGCATAGAAACTCTCATAGCGGATGCACTTGAATTAGCATGTGGTAAGAAAGTAAGTACTCTTTATCTACCTGCTTGTATTACTAATTTTTTTTCTGTTGCAAGGACGTGGCTTTATAGGCTTGGTCACATGAGCAAGAAGGAGATGCATGTTCTTAAGAGGAAGTCAGATGTGTTTGACAAACTTAAGAACTGGAAAGCCTTGGTGTTCTTGGAGGAGATGATGGATAGAGATCAGTAGAGGAGGCTGGATACTTCTGAGCAGGGCAGGTTGGACATGGGTATGATTCAAAGTAAGCTGGCGGATAAAAAGTCATCACTCACAGAAAAATATAAGTATCGACATTGATCAGGGGTAATCGACGTCGAACAGATAGGTACCGACGTCGGTCATGTGCAGAACAGAGGATTCGGTGGTGTCGGGTAGGTGAAGACCGACGTCGGTAGGATAACCGGCATCGGTGACCTGGACAGTCGCATGGAATCGACGTCGATCGGATGCAGACTATGTGGTGACCGAGGTCGGTCACTGAAATGAATTTTGGGTGGATCGCAAGCTGTCAAAGAGTCTCAAATGCCCATGTGGAGGACTGAAAGGGTAAGTAAGCCTCAAATTTGTTATTCCTCTTCTTTATACTAGTTGCTCATTGCAGAGCAGGAAGGATCCAAGAAATAGTGGGAGCATGGCATGATGAGGAATTTGATTCCTAAGATGCAGAACTAAACGGGAGGTTTGGTAGGATTGCCAGCTGATATGAAAGCACTGAAAGACGAATAGATTTCTTGGTTAAAGAATAGAGAGAATAGATACGTGAGACAGAAGGCCAGGTCATATGGTCTTGAGGAAGCTGCAGGACAGTGGTACAGGTTTGACAGGTGGATGACAAAGCACGACTTTAGTCAATGTCATTGTAACCATTGTGTGTTATTTTACCAAGGGGATGATGGTCGCGACATTATCCTGTTATTGTATGTGGATGGTATGCTTGTTGCAAGTTCGTACATACATGGAGTTGCTGAGCTAAAAGTAAGGTTAGTTCAGTGGTGTGTCATGAAAGATTTGAGAGCAGTGAAATTCTTTGGCATGAGTAATCCTAGAGACAGAAAAGATCAGATGTTGATGTTGTCACATGATGATTGTGTGAAGGTAGTGCAGGGTGTAGAACATGGCAGCACACCTATGAATGGACAGTTCACAGAACAGGGTCTCCAATCACATGATGAGGTTGAGTACATGTGTACTCCCTGAGTTTGTCCAAGCAGTGGGTGCTGTCAGAAAGTTTGTGGTCAATCAGTAGGTTCTCAGGTATCTAAGAGGGACCAGCAGTAGGGATTCATGCTATGCAGGGTCAGGCACTTTGGATATGGCAGGTTACTTGGATGACAGGTGTTGCACCACAGGTTGTGTGGTGGTTGGTCTTCAAAATTGAGCTTAAAGAGGGATACAAGTCAGAAAATAGATTAGACAGTGTACAGGTACAGGTACAGTGTAGCGATTTATCTCCAAGTGAGAGATCGTTAGGTTGTGGAGCTAAAAGCTTCACTGATGCAAACATAGAGGAGGAGGTTGCTGAGTGTCACAGTCACCGACATCAGTCAGGCCAATCGATGTCGGTCAGGTGTAGACAGAAAGTTGCCGACATCGGTTAGGGATCGGCCGACGTCGGTCATCTCTAGGTAGACAGGGACCGACGTTGGTCACCTGTGCAGTTCAAAACTACGAGTTTCACAAACAGTTTGTTAATGAACTAGTTGTTTGCATGATAAAGGCTAATTTTAGCCTTGGAACTGCTGATTTAATTATTGTAATTAGATGTCTAATTATTATTTGCATGAGATCTATATAATAGACTCATGGGCTGTATTGTAAAGTGTGATAGTTGAGTAAGAGCTTGGTTAGCTCCTTCTGAGAGTGAAGAGAGCAAGGGTAGCTCCTCCTAGTTCCACATGGGTGCTGAGAGTGTATGATCAAGTAGAAGATCCACCGGAGTATTAGTTTAGAGAATCATAAAGACTTGGTGAGGTAAGGACAAGGGTTCTTCAGGGTATAGAGAGATCTACATGGTAAGTAAGATCATTGATTTGCAAGTGTGTGTGTGTGTGTGAGGTCAAAAGAGATATGCGGGGTAACAAGATCAAAGGTGACAGCAACACAACAGGTAGCAAGATCAGGAGAGATCTACTTGGAGTACGTTGTGTACTTGGAGTATGATGTGTACTCAGTCGTGGGGTACGTGGAGTACTTGTGTACTGGCAGTAGTGATACTAACTAGTGGTACTGACAGTAGTGATACTGACTAATTAGAGGTGAACAGCAACTATGTGCTTGAGTTGTTGTTAGGACCGTAAGAGATAGAGTGAGCTCTTGAAGAGATTTACTGTTTATGCCCTAGAGGTGTGGGAGCCCTAGAGGTGTGTAAGGAAGAAGACTGTGGCATCTTTTTTGTTGTATTTCATTTTGGAAGAGTATTAATACAATTGGGTATTGTCTCTCATATTATGTGTTATTTTTGAATTCTAGTTACTTGTTACTTTTGATTTAATTTTGCATTTAGTTGCTTGTACATGGTAATCAATTGTGCTTTCGGGTCCTAATAGTGGAATCAGAGCATGTTTGTTGTTCTAGATTCCTGACATCAAATGTAACAAGAGATTCTGCACAATCCTTCTTATCTGATTCTTTATCTACTATAACAAGTAATTCATTTTCATTCTTAAACTCAACCTGATCAACTTTTACTATTTTAGGTCTCCAAACCTTAATTTGACTCTTTTCATATCTTTTAGGGGCTCTGTAACCTTTGACATACTTTGAAGATCTCTTTACTTGTTTTGGACATAATTTAGCAATATGGCCAACCTTATGACAACAAAAGTAAACAATATTTTTCATACCTTTTTCGTGAATGTGACTGAGATCTCCCTTTGACTGATTGCTTCTCCTCATACAGTCTCTTGCCCTATGACCAACATGATGACAAACAAAACAACGGCCATGAAAAGAATTTGAAAACTTGAAAGCATTGGGCTGCCTGATCGGCTTCTTTGATTTGCCTTCAAAATCTACATCCTTCTTTCATTGGACCAATATTTCATGATCTTTTAAAGAACCTAACTCATCCTTCAACTGATTACACTCTTCTTTTGATGTTAAAATTGAATTTGTAACCTCTAACTGATTCTCAAGATCTTGAATAAATATCTTTTATTTTTACTTCTATAGCCAACTTAGAATCCAAGATACACACCTTTTCCTTAAGAGCCTCAACCACATATTTTAACTCTTGATTCTCCTTCTTTAGCTGCTTGGCCATCTTATGTTTTTCTTTGATCTACCTTCAAGCTGTTAAACCCTTTCTGAAAGAACCTGCTCTGATACCAATTGTTAAGCATGAAAAATACTGAGAGGGGGGGGGGTGAATAAGTATATTATATATCTTATAAAACTTTTTCTTTATCAAATTCCACTTAATCAAACATTCAAGATATGCAATAAAACTCATACAATAAACATCATACAAGATAGAGAGAGACACTAGATATAACGTGAAAACCCAATGTGAAAAAAATCATGAAGAAAAATCTCAAGTATATTCGTGAGAAACAACCCACAGGAGCACCATACCCCTTTGCCGAGTACCAACCCAGCTACAATTTGTGAGCACCAACCCACAGGAGCTTCAAACCCCTTTGCCGAGTACCAACCCAACAACTATTCGTGAGCACCAACCCACAAGAGCACAAACCCCTTTGCCGAGCACCAACCCAACAACAATTCGTGAGCATCAACCCACAAGAGCACCAACCCTTTTGTGTATACCACACACCTATCTCTCAATGTTGCTATCTCAACAAATGATAGTTCAATACATCTCTTTCCTCTCTCTCACCTTTGTTCTTCTAATCTAGATATAACAAATACTATTCATCTTTCACAATTGCTCTTCTAAGCTAGATATTATAATATCAAATCAATCTTTCTTAACCATATTATAAATGGCTTCTCAAGCCTTTATTTATAGCTTTCCAAATGACCTTTGGCCTTCCCCCTTTGTGACCCTTCAATCCTCATGGAAAATGGCACCAATCTTGGATGACCCTTCATATTCAAGCCTTTGAAAAGTCATGTGGTGACCCTTCATGACCAAAAACATTCTTACCACTTTTGTCCTTATCTTTGGTGACTTTTCGTATTCCTCAAAGTGTCCCTTCATGAGAAATTGCGCCCTTACTCTTTTGTCTTCACTTGGTGACTCTTGATATTCCTTAAGATGACTCTTCATGGGAAAATGCATCCCATCTTTTTTTGTCTTTACCCCGTGGCTCTTCGACTTCTCCATGGGCCCTTCTTTTGTCTCATATGCAACCAAAAATATATTCGTTAATATTAAATAAATATTAACTCATATTAGCCAAGATATATTTATTACAAACAACATTAAATGCAATGGGGCCTTTATCACCAATAATACTAGACATTTGACATCAATGACAATATTTTCAAATATATATATATATAAATTATCACCAATAATACTAAACCTTTGACATCAATGACAATATTTTCAAATATATATATATATATATATATATCACCAATAATACTAGACCTTTGACATCAATGACAATATTTCCAAATATATATATATAAATTATGTATATATTTGAAAATATTGTCATTGATGTCAAAGGTCTAGTATTATTGGTGATATATATATATATATATATATATATATATATATATATATATATATATATAATTGGTGATAATTAATATATATATATATATATATATATATAAAATTGGTGATAATTTATATATATATATATATATATATATATAAAATTGGTGATAATTAATATATATATATATATATATATATATATATATATATATATATATATATAATAATAATACTAGACATTTGACATCAATGACAATATTTCCAAATATATATATATTAATTATCACTAATAATACTAGACATTTGACATCAATGACAATATTTCTATATATATATAATATATATATATATTTAATTATCACTAATAATACTAGACATTTGACATCAATGACAATATTTCTATATATATATAATATATATATATATATATATATTTGGAAATATTGTCATTGATGTCAAAGGTCTAGTATTATTGGTGATAATTTTTAGAAATATTGTCATTGATGTCAAAGGTCTAGTATTATTGGTGATAATATATATATATGTGAAAATATTGTCATTGATGTCAAAGGTCTAGTATTATTGGTGATAATTAATATATATATATATATATATATATATATATATTTGGAAATATATAATTTGTTGTGAGATTAGTAATTACGAGATTGATTTTATATATTTACAATACTAATTCAATAAAAAGGGCATCAGCAGAACATGTTCATAGTTCAATAATTAAAAATATGTAAATGTAAACATTGTATTAATGATTATAAACTGTTTTAAGTAATATTTTTTTATATATTTGTAAAACTAATTTAAAGTGAGATTAAAGTTGGTAATTAATTTACAATGAGATTAAAGTTGGCAATTATATCAAGATTGGTTTCATATATTTATAATACTAATTCAACAAAAAGGCCATTAGCATTTACATTTATATTTGACAATTACTTTATTTTTGACATTGAATATTTAAATGTGATTTAAAACTATTTATAATCATTAATACAATATTTACATTTATGTGTTTTATTACTGGGCTATAAACATTCACTGTTAATTCCCTTTTTATTGGATTGGGTGTAGATGTAACAGTGATGAGCTAGGTTAGTCTTGGAAGTTTGTTGTGCACTGGGAAAGATAGTGTATATAGGGAAAAACAAAAATATGATGATATTTTGCATTACGTTTTTTTTTAAGTTGTATGCTCCAAGTTGGCTATTGCATTCCTACTTCCATCTCTAACCGATGGTTTGGGTGGATAGGGATTATATCCCCGCTTATAGATGTACTCGGGGGTGCATGGACTAGGTCTTGACAAACAAAGGAATTATCATGAAATGAATTAGTTGAATATGAAAATTATGAATATTCGAGTTGATATTGTAAGTATAACATTGCATAGTTAGATCTTATTCAACCCAATTATCTGATTTAAATGTTTTCTTTTAACTCGTTATTAGAAAATAGAAGTACATTTGATTTGTATAAAGTAAGATGTTATGAATTATGATTGTTGTACCTTTCTAAGTAAACGCTATAATTTCATTGAATAAATCTTGTAGGTTGCATTTCCAAAATTTTATTATGTATTTTATTTTTGTGTTTCAATCGTTCCCATCAAATTGAAATCAAAGTTTTGTTTAGTTCATAATTATAGTGACACATGTACAAAATTGAATGGCAACCAAATTTACTCTTGTCAATTGAAAAACATTTAAATTTACACTTACCAATCAAAAGGCAACTATTTTTTACAACTTCTCATCCCCTACTTAAATACCCTTCAGCGTGAAAGGGGGGCAAACCCTTCAAATTTGACCGCTGCTCGGCACCTTTAGGAAATCATGCTAAGGCATCTTTTCGTAACGTACGTAACTATCGCATATCGGATTCACAATAATGCAGATTACACAACCTGAAAGAAGTGGGAGACATCTTCCCTGTGCAAAGGACAGTACAGTAAATTAATGGTGTCATTGCTAAAGCTGATCTGATCTTCTTAATGAAATTACATTAGGATTATAATTTGAATTTAGATTGATGATTTGAAAGCGTATGGTTCACGTTTTTCTTAAAAATCAAATGCAGCAGTCAATCCTGGCAGTGGCGCACCCCCATTATTTTCCACAATGCCCCACCCCAACCCTAACCTGACGGAATATGTGTGAATTTTCCACCCAATTCCACCTCACTTTCTTGAATAAGGACAACGACTTCGACGTCATTCAAACGTACTGCCGTCTTAATTCAGACAATCCTGTGGCTTGAACAGACAGTAATCACTCTCAAAGAAATGTTCAAACTTGCGTGTTCGATCTTCCTAGGGAAGCTTCCGCCTTGTATAACCTGGTAAGGCATAATGCTTCCTGATTTTGCAGTTTAAAGGCACCCACTTCACCAGTCTTGATGTTTTTACACCAAGTTTCATTCCCTGAGCAGTGAGCACCATGCTTAACACCACTTGGAAACTGTCATTTCTGTCTTTCTTCCTTCTTTGTATTGCCGTTAAAATCCAAGCCCAAGTTGATGAACCAAATGTCAAAGGCTACAGCTGCCCTGATGACCCAACACCATGCAAGACACATGCTTTTTACAAAGCCCAGGGTCCTAATTACCTTGATCTGGCGAATATCAGCGATTTGTTTGGCAGTGTGAGCAGGTTAGAAATAGCAAGAGCCAGTGATTTGCCTGATAATACCCATAGTCTTGCCGAAGGGCAATCTTTGCTTATTCCTATTACATGTGGATGCATGGGAATTTATTCTCAGGCCAACGTAACCTACCAGATAAAGAAGGGCAATACTTTTATAATAGTTTCAACAGAGTACTATGAGAATTTGACAACATATCAGGCTGTAGAAGCTGCAAATCCTACTTTGGTACCAACGAATCTCGATATTGGTGTTTTTGTCATCTTCCCGATTAGGTGTCAATGTCCATCCAAAGCCCAAATTAGTAAAGGGATCAAAATGCAGATCACATATGTCATACAAAATGGAGATTCTCCTGAATCCGTCAGCAAAAGATTTGGTGCAAAACTCGAAGATTTGAGGTCTCAAACTTATATGCCCAGTGCTACACTATTGGTTCCTGTTTCTCAAAAGCCCACGTTAGCACAACCTCCTTCACCCGCACCATCTCCATCTTCCACTACAAATAATGGTCCTCCTGTTTTGGGAAGTCCTTCAAGCGGGGGTTCACATAAAGGTGTTGTTATAGGGGCTTCCATAGGTGGGGCCGTTGTGCTTTTGGGAGTGGCTTTATTGGTCTTTTGGATTCTGAGGAACAGAGCACTCTCATATAGATTAACCAGCACTTCCGAAGATCCAAAGAAATCTTCAGCCCAGAGAATAGGGGCTTTTGAAAGAAAAGAGAGTGGGCATGATGAACTTTTGGCTGGTGTTACAAGTAGCATTGGTAAGCCTTACATGTACTCTTTCGAGAATTTACAGAAAGCAACTCAGAATTTTAGCCCTTCCTGTAACATACAGGGCTCTGTTTACAAAGGTACTTTAGATGGTAAGGATTATGCCATAAAGCAGATGAAGGGGGAAGTTTCTGAAGAGTTGAAGATTTTGCAGAAGGTCAATCATAGTAATTTGGTGAAACTAGAAGGACTTTGTATCAGCTCAGAGGGCCAATCTTACTTGGTTTACGAGTATACAGATAATGGTTCTCTCAATGCCTGGCTTCATGATCCTGAATCTGTTCCGAACAAGACTACTTCTGATTTGAGCTCTACATTTCTTCCATGGAGAACCAGATTGCAAATTGCCTTGGATGTGGCTAATGGGCTTCAATACATTCATGAGCACACCAACCCTAGTGTTGTGCACAAGGATGTTAAGAGTAGCAATATTCTCTTGGATGGCAATTTCAGGGCTAAAATTGCAAATTTTGGCATGGCCAAATCGGGGATGAATGTTCTCACAAGGCACATAGTAGGCACACAGGGATACATGGCTCCAGAGTACCTTGCAGACGGACTGGTCACCCCTAAACTTGATGTGTTTGCATTTGGGGTTGTGCTGCTAGAGCTGATTTCTGGAAAAGAAGCCATAGTGCGTGAAGGGGGAGTTCCATTAGCAGGGAAGGCAGGCCTCCTTTGGACCCAAATTAAACCTCTTATGGAAGGGGAAGACCGAGAAGAGAAACTGAAAAAGTGGATTGATCCAAATCTTAAAGGTTTTTATTATATTGATAGTGTTCTTTGCCTTGCAATCATAGCCAAAGCCTGTGTCGAGGAAGATCCTGGTGCACGACCAACCCTTCCAGAAATAGTTTACAAGCTCTCAAAATCATTGGAAGCCCTTCTGGAGCAATCTGATGAAAGTTTTGAGGCTTTGAGTCAAGAGATTGCAAGGTGATTCTCCATCTTGATTTTATGCACATCCAAATTATCAGGTCCATTAGTCATTGCATGTTTTATATTCTGTGTATTATGTGCTGGCTGTTGAGAGCATCAATGGATGTTAATGGCTGGAAAACGGAACTTATCTTTCCTCAATATCTGCAATCCGTACGTAGTACATTGTGCAGGTCCTGCATGGAGCAGGTCTCAAACTAGTACAAGTATAGTATTTGTAGTCTTATAGCTACGAAGAGAGATGTTTACATTTTATCAGGTATTGTGTCAGTAAATTTTCAAGCATTATGATTAAATGATATAGCGAAGCATCTTAAGAATCGTGTCAGCAAATTTTATGCATGGCTCCAAATTTTGAGCTCTTCTTAGTACGTCTATGCATGGATCTTTTCTAAATAGTTTAAAATATTAATTTGTATTTGAGTATAATTTTTTTTTCATTTTGTTAGTGTTAGTGTATACACAGTAGCTCTGATACCACTTGTCAGAGTCTTAGATCACAATTGATTACTTTTGTATAAGCAATTAAACACGAAATTAAATCAGAAGTAATAAGTAATTAAAAATAAAAAACAACAAAGAATAGGAGATACGAAAAACAATACAATTTGTATTAAACTCTTTCAGAAGGAAATACAATGGAGAAACCTCTCTCTCCTCACACCTCGTAGGTATACAATAATTCTTCCTCAAGAGTTCTCTCTCTCTTAATCAATTACAACAAACTCAAATCTTGAGTTGTTCTCTCTTCATGCAGATCTTCTTGATCTTGCACATTGCAGATCTTCTTGATCTTGCACCTTGCATATCTAATTGATCTTGCATACACCGTGTGTTGCAGATCTTCTTGATCTTGCTACCCTGCAGATCTAATTGATCTTGCACACACACCTTCCCGCAGATCTTCTTGATCTTGCACACCCTGCAGATCTAATTGATCTTGCTTACATTACCATACAGCCCCATGGGTCTCTTAAATAGAACCCAAAGCAAACAATAATTAGAAACGCGGACTCAAGACTAAAATTAGTTTTTACATGCAAACTAACTGTTTGTCTAAAATTAGAACAGTTCTGAAAACACACAGGTGATCGATGTCGGTTCCTGTCTGACTGATGTCGGTCGACCATAATTGATGCCGATTATTATGTAGCTGAAGATAATCGATGTCGGTCGACCCCTAATCGATGCTGATTAGCTCTGACCGATGTCGGTTACTGTGTAACCCATCGACCTCCACATTTGCACATTCGGTGAAGCGTTTAGCTCCACAACTCAACAATCTCTCACTTGGAGATAAATAGCTGCACCTGTACTTGTACAACAACATCCTCTAATTTGTTTTTGGCTTGTTTCTCCCTCTTCAAGTTCAATCTTGAAGACCAACAAAAGTTGAATGAAGATTCAACTTCTCTTTTGTTACCGGCTTTGTTAACATATCAGCAGGGTTCTTATCCGTATGAATCTTTTTCAGTTTCAACTGTCCATCCTCCAATATCTGTCTAATGAAGTGGTACATAAGCTGTATGGTTCTTGAATGAAACGTTGAATTCTTTGCCAAATGAATTGCATTTTGACTATCACTGTACAATTTGCAACTCTCTTGCTCTTTTCTCAACTCTTCCATGAACCGAGTCATCCATATCATTTTTTTGCTAGCCTCTGTGACTGCAATGTATTCTGCCTCTGTAGTAGACAGGCCAACAACCTTCTGCAACTTTGAAATTCAGCGAACCGCCGTTTCACCAACAATGAACACATATCATGTGGTGCTTATCCTGCCATCTAAGTCACTTGCCATATCCGAATCTACATACCCATGTAGAGAAGTGTTTGACTCTCCATAGCATAAATTCCTACTGCTGATCCCTCTAAGATATCTGAAAATCTACTGAACTACTTTTTAGTGTTCTTTTATTGGATTGACCATAAACTTGCTGACAACTCCCACTGTTTGGGCAATATCAGGTCTAGTACATACCATGTACTCAACCTCATTATGTGATTTAGGACACTATTCTTTGCTTGACTTGAACTGTCCAGCCATATGTGTGCTTACCGATTTTGCATCCTGCAAATTGAACCTCTCCAACCCCTTATTCACATAATCCTCTTGATACAAAATCAACCTGTGATTTTCTCTCTCTAAAAATACTCATGCCAAAGATTTTCACTCTTAAATCTTTCATGGCAAATTTTTGAGCTAATTTTACCTTTCGCTGAGTAATACCCTGCATGTGTGAACCTACAACAAGCATATCATCTACATACAGTAATAGGATAAGGTAGCTACTATTATTCAATTTGGTAAAATAAACACAATGGTCAGATTGACATTGACTAAAGCCATGCTCTATCATAAACCTATCAAACTTCAAATGCCATTGTCTTGGAGCTTGCTTAAGACCATATACCCTGGCCTTGTCTCACTTGTCTATTCTCTCTTTCTTTTAACCTGTAAATCTATTTGTTTTTCAGTGCTTTCTTTTCGGTTGGCAACTCTATTAAATTTCACGTTTGATTCTCTTTCAAGGAATCAATTTTTTCATTCATGCCATGCTTCCACTGTTTCTTGAATTCTACCTACATTACCTCATCAAAACTTTTTGGTTCTCCACCATCAGTGAGCAACAAGTAGTATAAAGAAGGGGAATAACGAATTGGAGGTTTACTTACCCTTTCGGACCTCTTCATGGGCGTTTGAGACTCATCGACAGCTTGTTGTCCGCCCAAATTTCGTTCTGACAATGATCGATCCCGATCATCTCTCGGTCTGCCCCTGATCGATGTCGGTTCCACCTGACCGCTCTGACTGACGTCGATTGCCAACAAACCGACGTCAGTTTCTACCTCCCTGACATCACCGACTTCGGTCTTCACCTGAGTGATGTCGATTTCTTTCTGATCGACGTCAATCTTTGTCTGACTGACGTCGGTGTCTGTGTTTTTCTGTAAGTGATGATTTTTACCTGCGAGCTCATTTTGGATCATAACCTCGACCAAATCAAGATTGTTTTGCTCAGAATTATTCAACGTCTTGAGCTGATCACTGTACATCACCTTCTCATTAAAAATTAAGACTTTCTATTTTTTAAATGTGTCAAAAACATCAGATTTTCTTTTTATGCAATAAACCCATACTTTTCTTGTAGCATCATCAATGAAAGAAACATAATACTATGATCCTCCAATAGAAGCTCTCTGAGTTGGTCCTCACATGTCTGTGTGAACAGACTCCAACTTGTGCTTCTTCTTTGTTGACCCAGTTTTGAAAAACTTCACTTTCTTCTGTTTCTCAAAAATATAATGCTCATAGAAATCTTGATCTATGCTTTTCAAATTTGAAAGCTTACCTTTTGACTTAAGAACATTCATTCCCTTCTCACTTATGTGACTAAGCCTACAGTGCCACAACTTTGCATTTACATCTGAAGTAGATAAAACAGAAAGAGAATAATCAATAATACAAGTAGATAGATAAAGTGTACCTACTTTCTTACCTCTTGCTAATACAAGTGTACCCTTAGAAACTTTTCAAGATTCAGTTGTTAGAGTTACTGTGCAACCCTTATCACCTAACTTTCTTGCAGAAATCAGATTCCTCTTCAGGATGGGTACATGCATGACATCCTTCAACACCCATGTGTTGTTATTCTATAATTTCAGCTGCACTTTTTCTTTGCCAACAATTTGACAAGGCTCACTATCCCCTAAATAAACTTTTCCAAAGTCTCCATGGACATAATCATTAAAAAATTCTCTATTTGAAATTGTATGGAAAGAAGCACCAAAATCTAAAATCCATGATTCTCCCTTACTATTCAAAAAAAATATAAGAGCATATTGTGCAACAATACCTGCATCATTTGCTTCTTTATTTTCTTTATGCTGATTTTTTTTCAACCAACAATCTTTCTTTGCATGCCCTTTCTTTCTACAATTCCAGCAGATTATACTTCTATTTCTGGATTTGAATCTACTGTCTATCTTTGACCTTGATTTCTCTTACTTGCCCTTCTCTCTTTGCCATCCTTTGCTTTCAACACTTAAAGCATTACCTGATATTTTTCTTGTGCTTTTTCTGCGAATTTCTTCATTCAAGATTACACTAACAACATCAATTTTCAAGATATTTGAAGCGGATGCAGTATTACTAACTGCCATTATCAAACTATCCCAACTTTCAGGTAAAGAGCATAAGATTAAGAGAGCCTTAATTTCATCATCAAAAACTATTTTGATTGAATTTAACTGATTTACTAATCCATGGAAATCACTAAGATGACTATATACAGTTCCACCTTCTTGCATTTGCATATTAAATAATTGCTTCATAAGATATATCTTATTCGAAGCTGAAATTTTTTCATATAAATTTGCTAAAGTATCCATTAACTCTACCGTTGTCTTTACTTGTGATAAGTTGGAAATCACAAAAGTTGCTAGGGTCAACCTTATAGATCAAAGAGCCTTTCGATCAAGAATATTTCATTCTTCATCTTTCATATTTGTGGGCTTTATTGAAACCCTACTCAACGGTAAGTACAGATCTTTTTGATACAGATAATTTTCTATCTGCATCTTCCATAATTGATAATTTTTGCCATTAAATTTTTTCATTCTTAGTTTACTTTCTTCTGCCATTGCTTTACTCCCACTCAAACAAAAACCCCTGTGAGTGACTTTTGTAATCAACAAACACTAACCTACTTTGAACCCTGTGCTCTGAGCTTTTTTTCAACCTAGCTCTGATACCAATTGTTAGTGTATACACAGTAGCTTTGATACCACTTGTCAGGGTTTTAGATCACAATTGATTACTTTTGTATAAGCAACTAAACACGAAATTTAACCAGAAGTAATAAGTAACTAGAAATTAGAAACAACAAAGAATAGGAGATACGAGAAACAATACACTCTGTATTAAACTCTTCCAGAAAGAAATACAATGGAGAAACCTTTCTCTCCTCACACGTCGTAGGTGTACAGTAATTCTCCCTCAAGAGTTCTCTCTCTCTCTTTCTCTCAATTAATTACAACCAACTCAAATCTTAAGTTGTTCCCTCTTCATGCAGATCTTCTTGATCTTGCACCTTGCAGATCTAATTGATCTTGCATACACCATGTGTTGCAGAGCTTTTTGATCTTGCTACCTCGCAGATCTAATTGATCTTGCACACACACTTTTCCGCAGATCTTCTTGATCTTGCACACCCTGCAGATCTAATTGATTTTGCTTATATTACAATAAAGCCCCATGGGTCTCTTAAATAGAACCCAAAGCAAACAATAATTAGAAACGCGGACTCAAAACTAAAATTAGTCTTTACATGCAAACTAACTGTTCGTCTAAAATTAGAACAGTTTTGAAAACACACAGGTGACCGATGTTGGTCTCTGTCTGACTGATGCCGGCTGACCATAACCGATGTCAGTTACTGTGTAGCTGAAGATAATCGATGTCGGTCGACCCTAACCGATGTCGGTCGACCCTGACCGATGTCGATTACTGTGTAACCTAACAACCTCCACATTTGCACATTCAGTGAAGCTTTTAGCTCCACAACTCAACAGTTATGTTTTAACATTAATTTCGTAATATATAATATAATAAATATAAAATAAATTATTTTATTTACTTTTTATGGGTTGAAATGTGATTAAATTTTTTTTTAAGAAAATTTAATATTTATAAAATTATTTTTTTTAAATTATTTTTAATATTAAAATTGTTGAAGTGATAACTCAAATTAATGTAGAAATGGTTTCAAAGTCTTTATGAATTTATTGTATCAAATGTGATTTAGTGTAGTGATAGTAGTCGCATGTGCATGAACTCTAATAAAGTTATTACGATGGAGTATTACACTATTATATTGAAAAAAATAACATACAATCATATAAACTAGTTATTTTTTTTTAAAATTGGGTGTAAGATTTCACATGGATCTTTAATTTATATGAAACTTATTTTTGTCTCAGTTTGATATTTATTAAAAATTATTGGGATATATATGACCTTGTAGAAATTTGCAATATAACCACAACCTCAAAATTATAATTCTAAATGTATGAAATTTTATGGAGGTTATCTTGAGATGACATAAGTATGTACGAGTAATATTCCATAAAGATTAATAACCTATTTAAATTATTTTTTGAAGTCATCAATTACTTAAGAAAGACACTAGATTAGATTAAAATTTTACTACTATTTTTTTTAGTATAATTTTATAAATTTGTTATAATCAATCAACTAAGATGTTTTCAAAACAACAATTTTTTTAAATTATTAAAACTTAATATAAATTAACATCCGTTAACTAACTTATTCCTACAATCTTAAGTCTTTTACAAAGTTGTAATGACTGTAACGATTTATGTTACACCTTGTCAAAATTTACCATCCTAAGCAATCCATCCTTTAAGAGGATCCACCCATGCACTAAAACAAGGAATGAATAAGAAAGGCCATTTGTAACTCAATATTGTTTTTTATTTGGAAAAAAGACACAATCAAATGTTATTCTTAAACTTATGATTTAACCTTTTAGGGTTTTACAATAAAAATCTTATGTTTAGATTAAAGGGTTGAGATGTCTAAATTAGTTAAATAAATATACAATAATTAAGTACTTATTTTTTGTGATTTTGACCTTCTTTAAGTTATTAAAAATAATAATAAATAGCGATAAATAGAGACTTATCTGAAAATTGACTATCACGAATGATTTGGGTTCTGAAAGTTGAGATCTGAGTAGTTATCTGTGTCATCAACAAGATTCTAATGTTTGTCTGCTCATTGGACAGAGCGCTCAGTATGGACAATAGTGTCATTTGTGTGGTGTTCTCAATGTGGTGTTAATGTCCTCTTTACGAGATTGTTCTTGTTTTCTAGGAGCATCTGCACCTGTGTATATATGTCATGTTCTTTCATGCACAAAATTTGAAACTCTGTGTTATCCCTAAAAACCCAATTAAATGTGTAAACCGTAGTCCTCCTTGCAAGTATGGCATGATCAATAATTTTGTGTGTGTTAGTAGGATGCACTGAACATCCTCAACACCCCACTATGTAGAGAGTTGTCTACATACCAATACTTTGAAGAAGGATTAAGCCCGATATAGTTCTTTCACTAAGTGTTTGATGTAAGTGCAAGTGAAAGTTAAAATGAGAGTGGGCTTGGATGCTTGACCAAACCTTCTAGAAATAGTTAACAAACTCTCAAAATCATTGGAATCCCTTCTGAAGCAATCTAATGAAAGTTTCGAGACTTTGAGTCAAGAGATTGCAAGGTGATTCTCCATGTTGTGTGATGTCCAACTTGATTTTATGCACATCCAAATTATTAGGTCCATTAGTCATTGCATGTTTTATATTATGGTATTATGTGCTCACTGTTGAGAACATCAATAGATGTTAATAGATAGAAAATGAAACTGCTTGCCCCTCAATATCTGTAATTTGTACTAGTATATTTTGAAGGTTCTACATGTAGGGAATCTCAAACTCATACTAGTATTTGTAGTCTTATAGGTACGAAGAGATATGTTTACATTTTATCAGGAATTGTGTCAGTAAATTTATGAGGAAGTACTAGTATAGTATTTGTAGTCTTATCCTATTGTGGTTTCCCTTTCAGCACTAGAAATTTTCTGCATACCTGCATCTATGCTCCAAATTTTGAGCTCTTATACCAGTCCATCTATGCATGAATCTTTTGTAATGAGTTTAAAATGTTAATTTACATTTGAAAATGTGCAAGTAATGTGAGTAGATTTTAACATTAATTTTGTAATATACATATAATATAATAAATATAAAATAAATAAATAAATTTATTTTGTATTATATATGATATAACAAATATAAAATAAATAAATATAAAAAATGACACAATCAAATGTTATTCTTATACTAATGATTTAACCTTTTAGGGTTTTACAATAAAAAATGCCACTTGTAAACTCGATGCTATGTTTTGTTTAAAAAAGGGCACAATATAATGTTATTCTTAAACTCAATACTATTTTTTATTAAGTGGACTCATGTTATTCATTCATCATATCCGCCCTAAAGATTCTCTCCTTATTTTATATTTTAATCCAACCTTCTAGATATATGTCAAAATATCTTCCCAAAATTTCTCCCTCACTCATTTTACATAAAAACATTCTATAAAATATACATTTCTAGAATATTATAAGTGTTATTGTTGTAGGTTGTTTTGGAAATTTGTAGTCCTTTATCAACCATGGAGATGGAGATGGAGCGACAAATATATTTAATATGAGTAAATTTTAACATTAATTTTGTAATATATATGATATAACAAATATAAAATTAATTAATTAATTTATTTTTTATGGGCGGAAATGTGATTATTTTTTTTAATAAATTTAATATTTATGGAATTTATTTTTCATTCTTAAATTATTTTTAATGTTAAAATTATTATAATGATAGCTTGAATTAATGTAGAAATGGTCTCAAAGTCTATGAATTTAATGCATCAAATGTGCTTAGTGTAACGATAGGAGTCACATGTGCATGGAAATTCAAATTTCAATTATGGAGCAAGTCTATGACAACATTTTGTGCAAGATTAATAACTTAAATTATTTTTTGAAGCCATCAATTACTTAAGAGAGACACTAGATAAGGCTAAAATTTTACTACTACTTTTTTTACTATACATTTTATAAATTTATTATAATCAATCAACTAAGATTTTTTCAAAACAACAATTTTTTTAAATTATTGAAACTTAATATAAATTAACATCCATTAACTAACTTATTCGTACAATCTTAATTCCTTTACAAAGTCATAATGATCGTAATGATTTATGTTACACCTTGTCAAAAATTGTCATCCTAAGCAATCCATCCATTCAGGGGACCCATCCATGCACTACAATAAGGAATGAATAGAAAAGGCCATTTGTAAACTCGATATTGATTTTTATTTGAAAAAAGGACACAATCCAATGTTATTCTTAAACTCAATACTATTTTTTATTAAGTCAACTCATGTTATTCATTCATTATGTCCGCCCCTAAAGATTCTCTCTTTGTTTTATATTTTAGTCCATCCTTCTAGCTATAATATTATAAGTGTTATTACTGTAGGTTGTTTTGGAATTTGTAGTCCTTTATCAACCATGGAGATGGAGATGGAGCGGTGACTATATTTGTCCACACACACACACACAACACACACACATACACACATTTCATATTTCCTCATTTGTAGTTAAAGAATGCGTGGGTATGGTGCTGTAAAAACTTAATGCTCAATGTTAATACAACTTTTATCTTTTTCATTTCATATTTCATATTCTTAACTTGTGTAAATTGTTGGCTATGTGGATATCTAATGAACTACATCATGATTAAATTTTTAAAATAATGATAATATTATGTTTTGGAAGTTCAAACATCATATTCCTAGACCAAAACTAATGTAATATATTGATCCACTATACTATCTTTTATATTATTCTTTTGAATAGTAGGTACTAAATCCACATCACGATACTTGTTTCCCTTGAGCAGAGAAATACTCACACTAGATAAAAAAATATGAGATTTTTTTTATAAATACCTTAAATCATGTTTGAGAAGAATCTTTTCTTCTATGACTTTTTGGGTTATTCATTCCATGATCACACAAATTTTTATTTCATTTCATATCTAATCTTCCTCTGAATGATTTTAAGAGACTTAAAATTAGGTGTCACTATCCATTGCCATGATCAGAAGTGTTGTTTTATAATTTTTCCTTGACAGTTGATTTTTTGGGGAACAATTTCCTTAATGGTTCTATTCTTTTGAGAAAAGACATATCCTTCTTGGGAAGTTGACCATAATTTCATAATCTCAGTTGAAAACATGGATGTACATTAATGAGTGCATGACAAAGTTCATAATGAGAAGCCCCATAGTTCAGTGATAATGGAGTTTTACCCTATTTTTTATAGAAAATAAATGTTTATGTGAATATATACATGTAAAACTAAAAATATCAAATTGCTAAAGATGTACAATAATTAACTATTCTGATGTTGAAAAATTGCTAAATATAGAAAGTTGTTATTCTAGAAAAATACTAACAATAAATATATTTAGCTTGCACATTGATTTTTGTTCATTGAACTCTAATTGTATACAAGTGGAAAATAGGATAAGAGGTGATTGTACAAGTTCAAATGAAGAATCAAGGACATAAATAGAATATGGATAGATGCATTGTAAGTAGATGATAGTGTAGTGTGTTTTAATCTATTGACTATGATAAAATGTTAACAAGAAAAAATAGAAAGTATGAATCTATGAATGACAGATCAAAGGCAAAAGCAAAATATATTTCTAGACATGTCTGTCATAGATGGATAGTGGTGTAGTGCACCCAATTCTATTTACTGTGGACTTGTCCCAACTGACTGTGCATAAAATTTGATTGTTGCTCCTATAGATGCTGATAAATATAATATATTAAAATTAGAGTTTAGTAGCACATAAATCATTATTTGCATTCTATTGTCTTTTAAACCCTTGGGGCACTTTGATACCAATCTAAAAAGTTATTAGACAATTGTCATTTACCAGAACCTGATGTCTCTTCAACAACCATGAAATTCAAATACACAATTCTATTTAAACCAAAGTTATCTACAATTTCTTATGAAATAATATTATCATTACTGCCATTACCAATAATTAATTTGTAGCACTTACCTACATATTTATAAATGGCCATGAATAAATTCTTTTGCTATTATGACTATTCTCATCTTTTGTAGGATTAAGCAATTCATTCTTCATCACAAGAGAGTCTATAGTTTTAGATTCATCCACAACATTAATAGATACAACAATTTTTTCATCAACTTGTGTAATATGTGCACTCGCATAAGTTTTCCTATCATTTTCATTATGTGCATGTGGACACTCAAGTGCTCTATGTCTAGTCTCACTACATCTAAAACATGTACCAAGGAATCCATGACCTATACCTCATCCGTATTATCCTCTACCTCTATACTTTCCTCTGCCTTTGTAAGCATTATCATCATTACCCTATAAATTACTTGCCTCATCTTCTTGTGCTTGAAAATTACCACCTCCTTGTCCACATCCACGAGTAAATTTTCCTTTTCCTCACATCGTTCCTTGTTGTTCATGTGATAAATTCTCCTATATATTTAATGCACAATGATAGGATTCCTTAATAGATCTCAATATGATCATACCAAATTTATCTTGAATCACTTTGCATAATCCATTTACATACCTTGAGATATTTTTAGCATCATCTTCAATATGACCCACTTTAATGGTAAGTCTATAACACTCTTCAATGTAATATTTCACACTCAACTCCCTTTGTCATAAGTTTTTAATCTTTTTAAACAAACTCATATTGTAATCCACAAGAATGAATTTAAATTTCACCTTTGTGATAAATCTATTCCAAGTCTTAATTATATCCTTACCTTTGTGCAATATTTCAATTTGAACATGCTCCTACTATAAGGATGCATGACCTTTCAAATTTGTGCTAATGAACTTAACTCATTTAGGATATTACATACTTTTGTATTCAAAGTAATTTTATGACTTAGTGATCTAGTCAATGAGCTCTTCTAAACTCAAACTACCAGAATCACTTCTAAGGTCCTACTTTGGTTTAATATTCATTCTAAAAACAACTCACAAATTCAGGTTTTTCAACCTCTTCTTTTTTGTTTTGGTCCTTAGGTGCTTTTTCTAGGACTTCGATATCACTTTCATCATCTTCTACTAGAATACCTTGGCATTTTACTATCTCCATACCCTTTGATTAGGCTTGCATATCTATCATAAATCTAGCCAATTATGAAAGTCTTAACACTCTATCTACTCTTGGCAATTTGGCATGCAAACCACCTTTGCGTGCCTTTTCCTTATAAATCTAATATCAAGCACTCAAACCTTATACCCAAAAATATCGCTGGAAGATGTCTACAATAACTTTCTATCCACACTTGCAAATGCATAAAATAATAGTAACCAACAAGGACTACAACCTTACTCCAATACCAAATGATACAATCACAGTTGAGGTCTTAATTAAGAAATGTAAAAGACCACATAACCCTTTTAATACATAATGGAATTGCAATAAATGGATGTTAAATTCCAAATTAGTCATTGCATGTTTTATATTTTGGTATTATGTGTTGATTTTTGAGAACATCAATGGATGTTAATGGATGATGATGTGGCTAGAAAATAGAACTTATTTTTTCTCAATATCTGTAATATGTACATGTATATTTTTTAGGTCCTACAACAAGTCTCAAAATAGTACAAGTGTAGTATTTTTAGTCTTATAACTACAAAGATATATGTTTACATTTTATAAGTAAATTTTCAAGCATTAAATGATATAACTAAGCATCCTATTGTAATTTCCCTTTTAGCACTAAGCATTTCCTACATGGCTACATCTATGCTCCAAATTTTAAGCTCTTATTAGTACATTGATGCAGGGATATTTTGTAATCAGTTGAAAATATTAATTTGCATTTGAGTAAAGTATTTTTCATTTTGTTAAGTTTTAACATTGATTTTGTAATATATATGATATAAAAAATATAAAATAAATAAATAAATTTATTTTTTATAGGTTGATATATGTTTAAATTATTTTTTGGGAAATTTAATATTTATGGAACCTATTTTTCATTCTTAAATTATTTTTAATTTTTAAAATTGTTGAAATGATAGCTTGAATTAATATAGAAATGGTCTCAAAGTCTTTATGAATTTAATGCATCAAATGTGAGTGTAGCGATAATAATCATGAATTTAATGCATCAAATGTGAATAGTGTAGTGATAATAATCACATGTGCATGGAAAATTTGATTAGGAAGCATGATTATGACAACATTCCATGCAATAAGAATACATTATTATCATTAATAAGGTTATTACCATGGAGTATTACAATATTATATTAAAAAAAATAGCTACTATTTTCTTTTACTATACATTTTATTAATTTGTTATTATCAATCAATTAAGATTTTTTCAAAACAACATTTTTTAAAAATTATTGCAACTTAATATAAATTAACATCCTTTAACCAACTTATTCCTACAAAATCTTAAGTCTTTTACAGATTCGTAATGACTATAATGATTTATGTTGCACCTTATAAAATATTATTGTCCTAAGTAATCCATTCATTTAGGGGACCCCCCCATGCACAAAAACAAGCAATGAATAGAAAAGGTCATTTGTAAACTCGATACTATTTTTTATTTTAAAAAAGGGCACAACCCAATGTTTTTCTTAAACTCAATACTATTTTTTATTAAGTGAACTCATGTTATTCATTCATCATATCTGCCCCTAAATATTCTCTCCTTGTTTTATATTTTAATCAAGCCTTCTAGATATATGTAGAAATATCTTCCCACATTTCCCCCCCCCCCCCCTCACTTGCTTTACACAAAAATATTCTATGAAATATACATTGCTATAATATTATAAGTGTTATTGTTGTAGGTTGTTTTGGAAATTTGTAGTCCTTTATCAACTGTGGAGATGGAGATGGAGCGATAACTATATTTGTCCACGTATATATTTCATATTCCCCATTTAGAGTTAAAGAATGAGTGGGTAGGGTACCGTAAAAATATAATGTTCAACATTAATATAACTTTTATCTTTCTCATTTCATATGTCATATTCTTAACTTGTGCAAATTATTGGCTATGTGGATATCTAATGAACTACATCATGATTAACTTTTTAAAATAACAATAATACCATGTTGTGGAATTTTAAATATCATATTTCCATACCAAAAATAATGTAATAAATGGACCCACTATACTATATTTTATATTATTCCTTTGAACACCAGGTACCAAAGTCGCATCATGACACTTGTTTCCCTTGAGTAGAGAAATACTCACACTAGATAAAAAAATATGAGATTTTTTTTTATAAATACCTAAAATTATGTTTGAGAAGAATATTTTCTTCTGTGACTTCTCAGTTATTCATTCCATGATCACATAAATTTTCATTTCATTTCATATAGATTAGTCTTCCTTTGAATGATTTTAAGAGACTTAAAATTAGGTGTCATTATCCATAACCATGATCTGAAGTGTTGTTTTATAAATTTTCTTTGTGAGTTGATTTCCTAGGGAGCAATTTCCTTAATGGTTCTATTCTTTTGAGAAAAGGCACATCCTTTTAGGAGAAGTTGACCATAATTTCATAGTCTCAGTTGAAAAGGTAGATGTACGTTAATGAGTGCATGACAAAGTTCATAATGACAAGATCCATAGTACAGTTATAAGGAAGGAGTTTTAACCCTATTTTTATAAAAAATAAATGTTTATGTGAATATATGTGTAAAACTAGAAATATCAGATTGCTAAAGATGTACAATAATTAACTATTTTGATGTTGAAAATTATTAAATATATAAATTCTTTATTTTGTAAAAGCACTAAGAATAAATATACTTAGATTGCACATTGATTTTTCTTCATTGAACTTTAATTGTCTACAAGTCAAAAATAGAAGAGGTGATTGTACAAGTTCAAATGAAGAATCAAGAACATAAATATAATATAGATAAGTGCATTTTAAGTAGATGATAGTGTAGTGTGTTCCAATTCATTGACTATGATAGAATTATTACAGGAAAAAATAGAAACCATGAATCTAGGAATGACAAATCAAAGGCAGAAGCAAAATATATTTCTAGACAGGTCCATCATAGATGGATATCAGTGTAGTGCACCCAAGTCTATTGACTATGGACTTGTCCCAACTAAATTTTCATAAAATTTGATGGTTACACCTGTAGATGGTGATAAATCTAAGATATTAAAATTAGAGTTTGGTAGCACATAAATCATTGTTTGCCTTCTTATCTTTGAAACCCTTGGGGTACTTTGATACCAATCTGGAAAGTTACTAGATAATTTTCATTTACCAAAACCTAATGTCCCTTCAACAACCATGAAATTTAGATGCACAATTCTATTTAAACCAAAGTTACCTACCATTTCTTATGAAATAATATTATCAGTACTACCATTATCAATAATCAATTTATAGTACTTACCTACATATTTATAAATGGTCATAAATAAATTCTTTCACTACATAGGACTATTCTCATCTTTCATAGGATTAAATAACTCCTTCATCATGAGAGAATCTCTAGTTTCAGATTCATCTATAATATGAATAGATACAAAAATTTCTTCATCAGATTGTGTGATATGCGCAGTCGCATAAGTTCTCCTACCACTTTCATTACGCACATGTGGACACTCAAATGCTCTATATCCAATCTTACTACATCTAAAACATGTACCAAGGAATCCATGATCTCTACCTCATCCATAGTATCCTCTACCTATATAATTTCCTCTACCTTTGTAAGCATTATCATTTTTATACTACAAATTACTTGCCTCATCTTCTTGCACTTGTAAATTACCACCTCCTTGTCCACATCCATGAGTAAATTTTCCTTTTCCTCACATCACTCCTTATTGATCATGTGATAAATTATCCTATATATTCAATACACATTGATAAGAGTACTTAATAGATCTCAATATGATCATACCAAATTCGTCTTGAATTACATTGCATAATCCATTTACATACCTTGAGATATTTTTAGCATCATCTTCAACATGACCCACTCTAATGGTAAGTCTATAACACTCTTGAATGTAATATTTCACACTCAACTCCATTTGTCATAAGTTTTTAAAAATTTTGAACAAAATCATGTTGTAATCCACAAGAATGAATTTAGATCTTACCTTTATGGCAAATCTATTCAAAGTCTTAATCATATCCTTACCTTTGTGCAATATTTCAATTTGAACATGCTCCCACTATAAGGATGTATGACCTTTCAAATTTGTGCTAGTGAACTTAACTCACTTAAGATATTTCATACTTTCATACTCAAAGTAATTTTATAACTCGGTTATCTAGTCAATGAGCTCTTCTGAACTCAAACTTTTAGAATCACTTCCAAGGTCCAACTTTGGTTTACTATTTATTTTGAAAGCAACTCGCAAGAATAGATATTCAAGTTCATCAACCTCTTATTTTGAATTTTGGTCCTTAAGTGATTATACTAAGACTTCAATATCACTTTCACCATCTTCTACTATAATAACTCAACATTGCACTAAAAATCTAGCCAATTATGAAAGTCTTGACACTCTAGACATTCTTGGCCTTTTGGCATACAAACCACATTTGCGTGCCTTTTCCTTAGAAATCTAAGATCAATCACTCACACCTTATACCCAAAATATCATTATAAGATGTCTGCAATGACTTTTTACCCACACTAGTAAATGCAAAAAGCAATAGTAACTAACAAGGACTACAACCTTGCTATGATACCAAATGATATAGTCACAATTAGGGGTATTAATTAAGAGATGTCTAAAACCACACAACCCTTATAACACATAGTGGAATTGCAATAAATGGATGTTAAATTCATTTAGTCATTGCATGTTTTATATTTTGGTATTGTGTGTTGGCTATTGAGATCATAAATGGATATTAATGGATGATGGTGTGGCTAGAAAACATAACTTATTTTTCCTCAATATCTACAATTTATACATAGTATATTTTATAGGTCCTACAGTAAGTCTCAAACTAGTACAAGTCTAATATTTGTAGTCTTATAGCTATGAAGAGATATGTTTACATTTTATAAGTAAACTTTTAAGCATTAAATAATATAACTAAGCATCCTAATGTGGTTTCGCTTTGAGAACTAGGTTTCAAGAATGGCTACATCTATGCTCCAAATTTTGAGCTCTTATCAATACATCAATGCAGGGATATTTTGTAATTAATTGAAAACATTAATTTACATTTGAGTAAATTATTTTTTCATTTTGTTAATTTTTAATATTAATTTTGTAATATATATGATATAACAAATATAAAATAAATAAATAAATTAATTTTTTATAGGTTGAAATATAAATTATTTTTTTGGGGAAATTTAATATTTATGGAACCTATTTTTCATTCTTAAATTATTTTTAATGTTAAAATTGTTGAAATGATAACTTGAATTAATGTATAAATGGTCTCAAAATCTTTATGAATTTAATGCATCAAATGTGATTAGTGTAGTGATAATAATTACATGTGCATGGAAATTTTGATTAGGAAGCATGACTATGACAACATTCCATGCAATAAGAATACATTATTATTGTTAATAAGGTTATTAACATTGAGTATTACAATATTATATTAAAAAAAAAAACATAAAATCGCATAAACTAAGTTTAAAAAAAAAAATTGGGTGCAAGGTTTCATATGGATCTTTAATTTATATGAAATCTATTTTTGTCTCAGTTTGGTATTTAATAAAGATTATTGGGATATATGTGTTCTTGTAGACATTTGTAATTTAATCACAACCTCAAGATTATAATTCTAAATGTATAAAATTTGATGGAGGTTATCTTGAGATGAATTAAGCACACACGAGTAAAATCCCATGAAGATTAATAGCTTAAATTGTTTTTTGAAGCCATCAATTACTTAAGAAAGACACTAGATTAGGTTAAAATTTTACTACTATTTTTTCCTACTATACATTTTATAAATCTATTATAATCAATCAACTAATATTTTTACAAAACAACATTTTTTTAAAGTATTGAAAGTTAATATAAATTAACATCCATTACCAACTTATTCCTACAAAATCTTAAGTTTTTTACAGAGTCATAATGACTATAACAATTTATGTTTTACCTTGTAAATAATTTTTGTCTTAAGAAATCCATCCATTCAAGAGACCCACCCATGCACTAAAATAAATAATGAATAGAAAAGGCCATTTGTAAACTTGATTTTTTTTTTTTTTTGAAAAAAAAGACACAATCCAATGTTATTCATAAATTCAATACTATTTTTTATTAAGTGGAATCATGTTATTCATTCTTCATATCCATCCCTAAATACTCTCCTTGTTTTATATTTTAATCAAACCTTCTAGAGATATGTCAAAATATCTTTCCAAATTTTCCCACCTCACTAGTTTTACAAAAGAAATTTCTATAAAATATACATTGCTATAATATTATAAGTGTTAATGTTGTAGGTTATTTTGGAAATTTTTATTCCTTTATCAATCGTGGAGATAGAGATAGAGCGGCGACTATATTTTTCCACGTATATATTTCATATTTCCTCATTTGTAGTCAAAGAATGAATTTGTAGGGTACCATAAAAATTTAATGCTCAATGTTAATACAACTTTTATCTTTCTCATTTCATATTTCATATTCTTAACTTGTGAAAATTGTTGGCTATGTGGATATCTAATGAACTACATCATGTTTAACTTGATAATACCGTGTTGTGGAAGTTCAAACATCATATTCCCATACCAAAAATAATGTAATAAATAGACCCACTATATTATCTTTTATATTATTATTTTGAGTAGGAGGTACTTAATCCACATCATGACACTTGTTTCCTTTGAGCAAATAAATACTCACACTAGATAAACAAATATGAGATTTTTTTTAATAAATACCTTAAATCATGTTTGAGAATAATCTTTTCTTCTGTGAATTTTTGGGATATTCACTCCATGATGACACAAATTATTATTTCATTTCATATCTAATCTTCCTCTGAATGATTCTAAGAAACTTAAAATTAGGTGTCACTATCCATTGCCATGATCTGAAGTACTGTTTTATAATTTCTCCTTGAGAGTTGATTTTTTGAGGAGTAGTTTCCTTACTAGTTCTATTCTTTTGAGAAAAGGCATATCATTTTGGGGGACATTGACCATAATTTCATAATCTTAGTTGAAAAAGTAAATGTACGTTAATGAGTGTATGATAAATTTCATAATGAGATGCCCCATAGTTCAGTTATAAAGAAGGAGTTTTACCCTATTTTTATTAAAAAAAATGTTTATGTAAATATATAGGTGTAAAACTAGAAATATTAGATTGCTAAATATGCACATTAATGAACTATTTTGATGTTAAAAAACTACTAAGTATAAAAAGTTGTTATTTTGAAAAAATACTAAGAATAAATATACTTACCTTGTACATTGATTTTTGTTCATTGTTCTGATTGTCTACAAGTGGAAAATAGAGGAAGAGGTGACTGTACAAGTTCAAATGAATAATCAAGAACATAAATAGAATATGGATATGTGCATTATAAGTAGATGATAGTGCAGTGTGTTCCAATCCATTGATTGTGATAGACTGCTAACATGAATAATTTTTTTAAATAATGATAATACTGTGTTGTGGAAGTTCAAACATAAATTTTTTAGAGAAAAAATAATGTAATAAATGGACCCATTATATTATATTTTATATTATTCCTTTGTACAACATGTATCAAAGTTGTATCATGACACTTGTTTCCCTTGAGTATAGAAATACTCACACTAAATAAATAAATATGAGTTTTTTTTCATTATAAATACCTTAAATCATGTTTCAAAATAATCTTTTCTTTTGTGACATTTTGGGTTATTCACTCTGTGATCACACAAATTTTTATTTCATTTCATATCTAGTCTTTCTCTTAATGATTTTAAGAGACTTAAAATTAGGTGTCATTATCCATTATCGTGATCTGAAGTGTTTTTTTATAATTTTTCCTTGAGAGTTGATTTTTTGTGGAGTAATTTCCTTAATGGTTCTATTTGTTTTGAGAAAAGGCATATCCTTGTGGGGAAGTTGACCACAATTTCATAATCTCAGCTAAAAAAGTAAATGATTGTTAATGAGTGCATGACAAAGTTCATAATGAGAAGCCCCACAATTTAGTTATAAGGAAGGAGTTTTACCCTATTTTTTATAAAAAATAAATGTTTATTTGAACATATAGGTGTAAAACAGGAAATATCAGATTGCTAAAGATGTACAATAATTAACTATTCTCATGTTGAAAAATTATTAAATATAGAAAGTTGTTATTTTAGAAAAACACTAAGAATACATACATTTAGCTTGAATATTGATTTTTATTCATTGGTCTGATTGTGTACAAGTGAAAAATAGAATAAGAGGTGACTGTACAAGTTTAGATGAAGATTTAAGAACATAAATAGAATATGGATAGGTGCATTGTAAGTAGATGACAATGCAGTGTGCTATAATCTACTGACTGTGATAGACTACTAATAGTAAAAAATAGAAAGAATGAATTTTGGAATGATAGATCAAAGGAATAATCAAAAGATATTTCTAGATAGGTCTATCATAGATTGATAGTGTGTAGTGCACCCATGTTTTTTAACTGTGGACTTGTCCCAATTGATTACGCGTAAAAGTTGATGGTTATACCTCTAGATGCTAATAAATCTAAGATACTACAATTAAATTTTGGTAATACATAAATAATTGTTTGCCTTATCTTATCTTTGAAACCCTTGGGGAGCTTTGAAACTAATCTAGAAAGTTACTAGACAATTTTCATTTACCAGAACCTGATGGCCCTTCAACAGCTATGAAATTTAGATGCATAGTTATATTTAAGCCAAAGTTATCTATCATTTATTAAAAAATAATATTATTAGTACTACCATTATCAAAAATTAATTTATATCACTTATATACATATTTATAAATGGTAATGAACAAATTATTTCACTATGTAGGACTATTCTCATCTTTTGTTAGATTAAACAATTCCTTATTCATCATAAGAGAATCTCTAGTTTCAGATTCATCCATAATATAAATAGATACAAAAATTCATTCATTTCCTTGTGTGATATGTGCAATCTCATAAGTTATCCTACCACTTTAAATATGTGCATGAAAATACTCAAATGCTCTATGGCCAGTCTCACTACATCTAAAACATGTACCAAGAAATCCATGACCTCTACCTCATCCATAGTATCCTCCACCTCTATAATTTACTTTTACTTTGTAAGAATTATCATCATTACGCTAAAAATTACTTGCCTCCTATTATTGCACTTGCAAATTACCATCTACTTGTCCACATCCATGAGTAATTTTTCCTTTTTCCTTTTTTCTTTCAATTTTGCTAACTACCACTAGTGTCTAAAACATGGATTTTAATCTAGAAGTTATGCTAACTACCGTATCTAAAACTAGATTTTTTGATCGATAGGAGTTTTGATCTCTATAGTAAAATCCTTGTTTATTTCCCCCTCTTTTGACGGTAGTAATAGGTACCTTACAATGATTGACCTCAAAATAAGAAGCCTTATAAGTGTGTTAAGCTAGAAATATACATGATATAACAATGATAATCAACAAAATATCTCAAGATATAGCATGGTTTGATTTGAGATATTATTAGATCAATAGAGGTATGCCTAGATAGATGTAATAATGTAATAGCATGTGTAATGTACTGAATTGGAACTGACAGTGTTAGTTATCAATTTGTTAGATGTTGGTTTGTTAATTAAAGGTTTGTTAGTTAGAGGCAGAGAGCATGATGTCCATCACAACATCTATGAAAATAGAAAAAATGCATGATATGGATCATGACATTTCAACAATAGAAGATGCAATCAAGAAAACAAGCACACAAAGTAATAAGCAAGATGCATACAAGGGTGGCCAAGGGGCCATGCAAACAAGGGACATGGGCACATGCCACTCAAACTAGAAAACAAACATACAAGACATGTTCAAATGCCATATACACATATAATTGAAACAAGTAGGTTGCTTTGGAAGCCATAATCACATAGAGTAGTACAGGTAAAGGACATTCGCAAATGTCCTAAGGCACACACATGAATAGAAAAAAAGGACATTAGAAAATGTCCTAAGGCACATACATGAGACAAGAAGGAAAATGAAATGTAATACAACAAGATATGCTAAGTAAGAAGAGAAAGCATGTAATAACTGAAAAGATAGAATCACATCTAACTAATCAAATCAAGATTAAAAGTATGCAAGACATGTTTTGTACAAGACTAGATATATGCTAAGAGATACACAAGTGCTAGATACTAGTGAAATGTTGATATGGTAATCTGCATAATCTATTAAGTAATATACATCAACATGATAACTTGGAGTGTGTAGTTTAGGAATGACATAACCTAGATAGTGTAGTCATGTAGAAGATGCCCATAGTGGGTATGTATAGTAATGTGTGTCTCGAATGTAGAAGTAGGATGCCCCCTCAATGGGTAGAGTGAAGCAATTAGAGAGCTGGATATCACTGCATATACTCAAATAAGATCAAGTGAAGCATGGTAATGTAAATAAATCAACTTATAATGACATGAAATAGCAAATGTAAGTCTTAGAATAGTAGTAGCAGTGTAACACATGGATGATGGATACAATTGAAATGTTTTTGGTGTTTTGACATTTTTGAATGTTCTTGGATTTTGAAATGTTATATTATTTTTGTATTTTTGGAAAATTTGAACTATGTACAATCAATGTAGAAGAAACTATGTACAATCAATGATGAGGAGAAATGATACTAATTGATAAGTCCCATGCGAGACTCCCTATTATAGTGTCATATATCAAGGAGTATAAATCATGCATGATCATGAAGCACGATGAAAATGTTGAGGTTGTGGCTCTAAAATATGGATATGCTATAAATGTTTTGAAATATCTAAATTAAAAACTAACTGTGTGGTCCCTCTATAACTCTAAAAAGTGGATGCAACTATAGTGCTCTTATGGACCCATCTAGAAGTAGGATAAGATCTCTGAACATGTGCTTTATATGCAGATGCATGAGATCTCAATGAAATTTCTATGGTTGTGAATACTATAAGTAGAAACTATCTAGAATCCTAAAGTTGTGGAGGTATATGAGCCATCTGTATTGGTGATGGATGCCTCAACTATGTCTAATTCTAAAGTAGAATAGGAACTAAAACTAGAAGATAAGCTAAAACTGATGGTAAAATTGAAAATGGTGGTGAAACTAAAACTGGTCACTACAAACTGGTAGATGGATCTAAAGTGGGGAGTGATAACTCATATAGAACTCCATTGACTATAACAACTTGATTAGCATGAATGAATTTCATGCATTTATGAACTATAGAAGGTACTACTCTAAGTTTTTAAATCCATGGTCAACCAAGCAACATGTCAAAAAATCCTACGCTGGGAACTATAGTGAATGGTGTGGCCACATGTATAGGACCAACCTATAGTGGAAGTACTATCTCACCCAATTAACTCTATATATTCCCACTGAAACCATTGATAACTATGTCTATTGGAGTGATATCCTACTTTGAATAACCCAAATGTTGTTGTAGTGTCAAGGTGCACATGTTAAGACTAGAACCATGGTCAATAAGCACACTACATATAGGTTGATTATGGACGTGAGATTTGATAAAGAGTGCATGATAATATGAATCATCCTCGATGATCTCTTATTCTAAGAAGGAGATAGAAGGTCTAGCTATAACTCTGGAATTATATACACCAATCATGTTGATCAAAGGATGTAACTCAAATTAAGGTGCCCTATATGTATCTGGTGGTGGATGTGTATGATATACATGATGAACCCTTGATGTGTCCCTTGTATCCTATTTTAAATATTGTGGAAATCGATCTGAGAATATTTTCAATGCTTTATCCTATGTTTGCTTTGCTAATGGAGGCTCAATTAAAGTTCCAAGATCAATAACATTTGAATCTATTAGGTACTGTTTATTATGCTTTAAACTGATACATCTATTTGTCATATGGCCTGGTGCCTTATGGTAGTCACAAAATGCTTGCTGATCATATCCCTTTAAAAGAGGATTTGTTGGATCAACTTCCTGAATAAGAGGGAGAGATATGATATTACAATCCAAAAGCTAATGTAAAACCCTAGCTAGAGGAACTGGAAGATGTGAAAAAGTATGTTGAGGGGGTGATGAGAAAACTATTCGCTAAGGAGGCTTTGAAGCTGCATTAACTATAGGTTGATTCTGCCCTTTAGTATCAATGAACTTGACCTTATATGGGACTTTACTATTGCTCTTATTAGTTGTGTCTGATGTATTAGTGTACTTTAGTTTTCCCATTAAAATTAGTTTGAATTCTCTTTCCTTTAATGTGTGACATAATTTATTGAAGGAAGAGAATCTTTTGAACATGATTGATTCATGAAGTGATGGTATAAGACTTTGTTTGAAAAGGTCTTGTAACTCTTGATCTGCCATGGGACTAGTCATCTTAACCAAGATGGTCTTATACCAAATAAGATAATCTATTAGATGCTCATTTGGTTATTGTTTTTGTTGAGCAATTTGAGCATATGAAACCTTATCACCAATGTTAATACTGAAGTTTCCTAGGAACATGTCAGCTAAAGGATTGAATGCATTGATTGACTGATTTAGTAGACTATAGAACTATTGTAAAGCATAATCCTTTAGACTCTATAGAAATAGCTTGGTAAATAGCTATTCATTTAGTACATAATCCAAGCATGCTACATGAAAATATCTCAAATGTGTTTCTAGATCACCCTTATCATCATAAAAAGTAAGCTTGGGTTGAACAAAACCTTGTGGTAAGGGTGTAGAAAAAATGTGACGTGCCAATGGTGTATGCAAAAGAGCAAAAGAATTCAAATCCTTTATAGGTCTAGTGGCACCTTGCTCAAGATGTAACACCTTGGATTGAAGAGATTTTATCTCTTGCACAAGGGCTATCACATGAGAAAAATAGGGATGTACTAGCTATAACTAGTGGCATAGAGGTAGGTTGGGATGATATAGGGGGTTGTTGAGACATAGTTACCCCTGTAGTGTCATTTGCAATAGGTTTCTCTATAGGAATGAAAAACTCATCTTGTTTTGCCTTTTTGATTTCCATGAGAGATTATAATATAATAGTATGATCTCAAGGCTGTTCCTTGAGTCTTTCTCTAAAACTTTGGAGGATCAAATCTTTGTTGATTACAACTTCATTATCAACAATGGGTGGAAGTGGATCAGTAGTCTAATGTGGTGGAGCATGAGCATCGGTGTGTACATTATCATTGGTATTTTTATATTACTCCATTTTTGAATCATTGTAATTAAAATTGGTGTAATAAAGATGTGTAGAATCTATAGATGGAGTCTCAACTGGTTGTTTATCCATAGTATATGGTTGAGTTGAAGGAATTTGGGTGAATTCAAGAGGATTTCCACTAAGTTTTTCACTTCATCTTGAAGGAAGTGTTAGGATCTTGCTCCTCAGATAGAGCACAATATGATTACCAAATATAAGCAATTATAAATGCAGAAATAACCAGAAATACAAGTAACTAGAATTCACCAATAGCACAGAATATGAGAGACAATACACTATCTTGTATTAACACTTTACAGAAAAGAATACAATAAAGAGCCGCCACACTCTTCCACCTTACAGAGGCTTCCCACACCTCAAGTGTACAGTAATTCTTCTACAACACTCTCCTACCAAAAAAATGGTCCCAACAACCAACTCACAAACAGAATTGGTGTTCACCTCTCCAACTAGTCAGTAATAACCCTGCCAGTTCACCAAGCACTCTATAGTACTTCAAGTTGATCTCCCATGAACTTGCTACCTACAATTCAACAGACCATACTCACACATGTAGATCTCCTATGAGCTTGCAACAACCTGCAACTCAATGATCTTACACTTAGAAGGAACTTCTTTGCCTTCCTTATCTTATATGAATTACAATACATGCCAATGGGTCTATAAATAGATCCCAGAGTTAAACAATAACTTAGACTCTTAATTTAGACAATTATCCTCACAGCTCAAAACTCTAACTGGCCTTTACATGTAAACACTTCGTTCACTTAACTAACTGTCTGTGCAACGAACAGTTCTGGAACACACAGGCGACCGATGCCGGTCCCTGCTTGCTTGGTTCTGCCGACGTCGGCCGACTCTTTGCCGTCGTCGGTGGTCTTCTACACTGGTCATGACTGACATCGGTCCTGCTAACGATGCCGGTGCTCCTGGATCTCAACAACCTTCTGTTCCTTCTGTTTGCAAAGAGTTGAAGCTTTTAGCTCCACAACCTAACAGGAAGAGATGCAAGGAACTTAGGTGGCATAAGGAAAATAACTTGGATAATAGTAGAAACTATTAAACTGATATAAGTAAACAAGGAATTGTAATATGAATAGAAAGGATATGGAGATCCCAAACATGTAAGGTGATACCTCAAGAAGAAAAATAGGAGCTAGTACATGCTACTAGGGATTTTTCAAAAATATTTTTGTAAAATATTATGAATTTTTGAAATTGAAAATGAATTTTTGAGTTAAGTATTCAAGAAAAAATTTAAAAATTTATGGAAAAATTCTTATTTAATGGGACCTAGTAGATACAACTAGGGTTTTGAGAAAAATAAATTTTTGAAAATTACTATGAATTTTTGAAATTTGAAGTGATTTTTTGATTTTAATATGCAATTAAAAATTCATAAAATGATTAGAAAATTACTGGGAGCTAGTTGATATAACTAGGGTTTGAAATAAAATGGTTTTTAAAATTACTATTGAATTTGAAAATTTGAATTAAACTTATGGTTTATATGTGCAAGCAAAAAATCAATAAATTATTGTATTAATGCTGGAAAATTATTGGGACCTAGTGTATGCAACTAGGGTTTGAAATAAATTTATTTTAAAATTTGCTAATTTTTTTTAAAATTTGAGAGGAATTTTTGATTTTAATATTCAAGAAAAAAATTAGAAATTAATGGGAAAATTCATCTAGGAATTTACCCTAGGGTTTCTAGGGTTTTTATGCACAATTCAAAGTAAGTCAGGTTCACCAAATGATTTGTTATTTTTGGGAATAATGGAGTTTTATTATTATTTAATAAACAAGTATGAGTAGGATAAACCAATAAATAATATTCTTAATTAAATCTACTAATTTTTAAAATTAGATTGTAATTAGACCTTTTCTAAAAATAGTAGTAAGAGAGAGAAAATTAAACTTAGCTTATTCTAGACTATTTCGACTAAGATAGGGTCTAGAAATTTGTGTGTAAGGTTGGGACACTATCACAAATAGGATCTTGGACTTCATTTTATGATTGGACAGGAGTACCAAAATTGGACACCCTAGTCTCTAGTGCTATAGTCTTTCCTTAACACTATTATCCTCAGGATCTAAACTTTATGGGTTTTGTTTGCTTACTCAGTGTGAGTCTACGTAATAATTTTTAGGTTCTCATTGTGAATATAACTCACTATAAATTTGATTATTCATGTACTTATATCTTTTATGCAATTGAAAGAAACTTTGGCAAATAGGGAAAAGGGGTTAGTATGTGCAAGATACATTGGACGTGCTTCACTTCCCGTGTGTGGGAATGCTACTTACATATTAATAATTTGAAGAGGGATCAAGCTATATGTAGTTCTCCCTTTAAGAGTGCTTGGCGTAATAGTGAATGAAATGCAAGAAATGCTAAAACTGAGTATGCTTTAGTTGACTAGGGATTGGTGTAAGGACTTGAATTGGCTTAAAAGTGTATAGGCTAGCTATATGTAGAGAATAGGGAATATTTCTTGAGTGGTCTTGATTGTATTCTTGCTTGCTTGAATGATACTTGCCAACCCTTTCCAAATTATCTTTGAATGGGATTTTATAAAGATCTATTGGTCATAGATTAGATGAAACTAGACTAGGCTGACATAATGAACAAGAATAATCAGGGAAAAATGTTAATCTAGGCTCAAAATATGATTGGACAAGAGCACTAAAAAGGGGACACCCTAGGGTCTAGTTCTATAGTCCAACTTTGGCTCGTTTGTCCTGAGTAGATGAGACCTAAGGGATGTATTAGTCATGAAAAGAGGGTCTTGGATTAGCTAGGGTAAAGTCTAAAAGGCCATAGATGATTGGGAATAAGTGAAAGTAAGCTTAAGAGGGTCATGAGAGAAATCAAGAGGAAAATAAGGATTGGGTGTCATTATCCATGCTTAATTTACCAATTTTTACATTTTATATGAATACATTTCCCCCATTTTATTCTAGTGATGCAACAAAGTGAAATACTAGGATAAAGGCAAATAGAAAGCATACCTAAACTTACCTTCAAAGGTGAAGCCCATGAAGCTTCTGATGTTGAGTAATGATGGATAGTGCATAGAGAGCACATTGTTTAAGTGTGAATCTATGCAAGGAAAATAAAGAATATATCAGTGCTTATTATATGTGATATAAAATAAGAACTTACAAAATTGGGTAAGAGAGAATAAGAGAAAGGAATGAATACATCTCATTGGGTACATGAACCAATACAAAACTTATTGTGATACTAAGTAAGGTTGAGCAATGCTAGATGTGTTAGATGATGCTGTACCAAAAGTTATATCATAAATGAAGCTGAGTGCTTAATTCCCTAAAAAGTGGCTCAAGAATACAAAGGCTAACCCTTTTTCTCCACAATCACCTACTAAGTGAAGCTAGATGATCATGCATGTGTTAATCGATGTCTGGACTGTGTGTCTAATCCATTTGAATAGGTGGCTCAAGAATACAAAGGCTATCCCTTTGGCTCCATCATTTCCCCATGAAGTGAAGCTATAAAATGGTACCAGTATGAAAAAGTATGTCATATGGGATGGCTCTTGAGGCCCATAAATGTTCTATAAATATAACAATGTGGCATGGATAGCTGAATATGTGTTGGAAAATAGGCCAATGTTGGCCAACTCAAAAAAGATGGAGATTAGGATTGTATGAAAGCCACTCCAAAACTAAAAATTTGGCTTATGTGGAATCCACTCAGGAACTCAGGAATGTGGAGGTTAGGCTTGTATGAAAGCCACTTTGAAATGATACCAACCACCTATAGATGGAATAAGGCACATAACTATTAAGAATTCTAAAAACCAAAAGAAAAGAAACAAAAGTGTTATGCAATATACCCCCGACCATTGGTATCTAAAACATGGATTCTGATCTAAAAGTTATGCCAATTGTCGTATCTAAAATTTGATTTTTTCATCGACAGGAGCTCTGATCTGTCCAAATGTTTTATTATTTTTTGGAATCTATCGTTTAGATTCTAAATAATAAGGGTTTAGAATAATAGGAAAAAATTAGTTTAATGGGAAAATTATAGATTTTAAATAGGTAATTTGACAAGAGGAAGAATAATAAACTTATCTTGAATCAGGTTGAAATAAATGATTTCAGAGCTGGTAAGTGAAAAATAGGACTAAGACACTATTAAGAATCTAAACCTAGCTTTCATTTTCTAATTAGATAGGAGCACAAAAATAGGATGCCATAGTGTCCAGCACTATAGTTCTTCCCTAGTGCTATTGTCCTCAAGATCTAAGATTTTTGAGTTTTATTCATCGGGTCAATGTGAACTTGTGTACCAAATTTTAGGGGATGGGAGTTAATAAAGCTTGCCATAAGTCCATTTTAGTCTTTAATACCTATATCCATCTACACACATATAAAAAATGAATACATCAAAAGCAAAAGGGGGAAAAATTAGGTTAGGGGAAGAATGATCGCATGATCTAGAACCCCTATTATCCTGATCGCTGCCTATATTAACCCTCAAACTAGGGTCTTAGATCAAATGTAGTTCTCCCTTAGGGAATGTGCATAATCAATTCACGTGATAGATGTAAGAATGAATTTTGCTTTGGCCCTTCCTTGATCAAGCATGCAAGTCTATGTGTGATGTAGAGAATTTGAGCTATACTATTGACTAATTTTTATTATGTCTAATGTGCTAAAGTATTAAGTGTTAGATATAAAATGCCTTATGTAGTCCTTTATATAGGATGCTCATTATTTTGAATTTAGGAGCTTTATTTGCATTTGGATGAAACTAGAAAACTTAGGAACAAAGAAAAAAAGGGTAAGACCCATCCAAGAGAAGAAAATGACTGTTTAGGCTCAAATTGGCTTTGGACAAGAGCATTGTAAACTAGACACCCTAGGTTTCAGTGCTATAGTCCAATCCCAACACTCCTGTCCTAAAAGATAGGGACCAGGGAGGATGGAATGAACATGAGAAATCTGACTTGGCTGAGGTGGAATGACCATTTGAAAGGCTCAGGGTGATTATGAATGGGTAAAAAGGTGATTCAAGCTTAGAACCAGACCCAAATGGATAAAATGAAAGACATGGCCAAATGTGAATAAAGCTTATATTCTCTAGTCAAAGTCTTCTATGAAAGGACTATGAAAAGACATGATATGTGTGGTTGCTTGACTAATTTAGGGTGTATACATTTTCCCCCCTTTTAATCTAGTGATGCAATGAAATGAAGTACTAAAGTAAAAGAAAGAAGATACATACCTAAACTTACCTAGTAGAGATAAATGTGTTAAAAAAGGGTCCAACTTCCTAGATAAGAAAGTGGATGGAGAAATAAATAGTGCTTAGAGGAAGAAGGAATCCCTAAAATGGATGCCCCTATACTAAATCTAAATAGTGCCTGAATAAAGAAGGAATCCCTAAAATAGATGCCCCTTATACTAAATCTGACTAGAAATGAGATATGCTTGAAGGCCCAAAACCAATGTCTACCCTCTATCCTACATAAACTCATGTAATATGGAATGTTTGTATAGAAACTATATGCTATAAAGATCAAGATCTATCATGCCCCCACTCTAAATAATCTAAACTAGAACTAAGAAGTGCTCAGAGTTTGGGTGATGCTATGGACCAACTGATATAGATGATCATATGATCCAACTTGGTGACAACTTGGGTATGCCTAGGTGTAATATAATTTTTTTGGTACATGTGTAAGAAGAGAATGGCACGTCTTGCCATTCCAATCTATATAATCCTAGATGATGAAGAACAGGAACATCTATGCCATACTCCCAAATATGGTTGTGAGTGATGCATCTGTATAGTTTGGAAATCTATATAACCATATGTGAAATGAGCTATCATGTCATGTCCTATTTTCAAAATTGGAGATCAAAACAATGTGCTCTGTACTATGCCTATAATCTACTATCTAATATGTAACTACATCATGATGTATGAAGCTATATGTGTGAGATATGTAGTGATGTACATGCCCCTAAATTTGATATCTAGTCTGAATCTGTATCGAAGTCACTATGAATCCATATGATATGAACCACTATATATCTAAGTAATCTATGTATCTATAAATTGAAGGTATGTCCTTCTGAATGTCTTAAGTAATGTTCAATGACCCATGTAATATTAATCACTATATATCTTGACTTATCTGAGCTAAATCTAATAATTATGATTGTTGAAGGTGTAAAAATCATGTTAAGTGACCCATGTAGTCTGAATCACTATATATTTCAATTGATCTGAGGTGAATCTGATAATTCTGAATGCTAGAGGTGTAACAACCATGGTGTATCCAACTATGAGAGTGGATAGGTGTGGTGGGTAGGTGTAGGAATAATAATAGTAAGAATGATGCCCCCATTTTGGAAAGAGGGACAAAATTTGTGATGAAAGAGGTTGAGCCAAAAGTGATGACTAGTGGCATAATGCTAGGAAAAAGGTTTGTATAGTTTTGAATTGATTTGAGAAGTTGATTAATTATTGAGACTAAGTTATTTGAAAGTTGAGTGAGTTTTGATTGGTGAGGATGAAGTTGTATAAAACTTGAACAAGTTTTTATTGGTAAGGACCAAGTTGTATGTTTGGGTATGAACTAGGCATAGAGATGTGTGTGCCATAGAAGGCAAATGATATAATAAGAGATTGAGGTTTGCTAGATATCAAAGGTGCTATCATCACAGTTCGATGGAATAAAATAGTTTATAAAATGGAGCTATGGGGTTCAATTTATGGGCAAATGGTATTTTGCTTTGAATGAAAAGTCATTTGCTAAAGGAAAATTTGGATTGATTCTTGATTCATTAGTACATTGTGCATAGGAGAATGAGGTGAGAAGTATATTTCCCATTTATCAAAATTATTTTCTTTAGAATAAAAAATAAAAGAAATGGGTTTTAGAGAAAAAATTCATCTATCTGTGCTTCACCTTCATCATTACATATATCATCATATCCTTCATTACAACAATAATCATTATCTTCACTGTAAATGAAATCATTTTCTACATTCTTAGCCAATGTGAAATTTTGCAAGTTTGTCCAATCATTGTCATAATTATAGGAAAATTTTAGAAATTTATCTATGGGAAGAGAAGGAGGAATTGCCTTTGTGTCCATTTTATTTCTTTCACAAAAGAGAATTTTGAAAATTACTATGAAGCAAATACATGCACAAAGAACCACTACATTGAAATTTTGAAATTACTTTTGATAATTCAAATAATTTACAAAATATTCAAATTATTTTTATAAAAATTGTAAGGGTGGAAAACTTGAGGTTTGAGGACCTAGTTTGGAAATCTAGGGTTTTTAGCTAGGGTTTTAGAATTTTTGAAAATTATGAAATAATTTTAAATTTTAAAAATAATTTTGAATAGAAATAATGCACAAAAATTGATACAAAAATTAGAATTTGGAAATTAAATTTTTGCACAAGAAAACTACTAATTTAAATTTTTTTTTTAACAAAGTAATCAATTTACAAAAATTCCAAAATAGTTTTCTAAAATTTGCAAGGAAGTAAGGCTTGAGTTTTGAGGACCTAGTTTTGAAATCTAAGGTTTTAGATTTTTGGAAAATTATGCAATAATTTTTGATTCTAAATATAATTTTGAATAGGAATAATGCAAAAAAATTTATACAAAAATCCAAATTTTTGAAATTAAATTTTTACACAAAAATATGAAGGAAAAACCCCAAGTGTAGCTAAGGTTTTAGGTTTGTTCGAAGTAAGTCAAGTTCACCAAATATTTTATTATTTTTGGGAGTCTAGTGTTTAGATCTTAAAAATAAGGGTCTAGAATAATAGGAAAAAATTAGTTTAATGGAGAAAAATATAGATTTTAAACAGGTAATTTTATAAGAGGAAGTATAATAAACTTATCTTGAATCATGTTGAAATGAATGATTCTAGAGTTGGTAAGTGAAACATAAGACTGAAATACTATCAAGAATTTGAACCTAGTTTTCATTTTTTGATTAGACAGGATCACCATAATAGGACACCCTAGTGTCCAGTGTTATAGTCCTTCCCTGATGTTGTTGTCTTTAGGATCTAAGCTTTCTAGGTTTTTTTCACCATGTAAATGTGAGCATGTGTACCAAATTTTAGGGAATGAAAGTTGAAAAAGCTTACCATAGGTCCATTTTAGTCTTCAATACCTATATCAATCTACACACATGCAAACAAAAAATAGATCAAAATTAAAAAGGGAAAAATTGGGTTAGGGGAAGAATTGTCACATGATCTAGAACCCCTGTTGTCCTAACCACTTCTTACATTAACCCTCAAGTGAGGGTCTCAAATAAAATGTAGTTCTCCTTTAGGGAACATGCATAATCAATGTGCATGATAGATGTAAGAATGACTTTCACCTAGGCCCTTCCTTGATTAGTCATGCAAGTTTATGTGTGATGCAGAGAAGTTGAGCTATACTATTGACTGATTTTTATTATGTCTAATGTGCCAAAGTAGTAAGTGCTAGATATAAAATGCTTTGTGTCTTCCTTTATATAGGAGACTCATTATTTTGAATTTGGGAGCATTATTTGCATTTGGTCAACATTGGAAAACTTAAGAATGAAGAAAAGAAAAGGGGTAAGACCCATCCAATAGAAGAAACTGACCATTTAGGCTCAAATTAGATTTGGATAGGAGTGATGTAAATTGGACACCCTAGGTTTTAGTGCAGTAGTCCAATATAGATGCTCTTATCCTACAAGCTAGGGACCAAGGGGGATATAATGAGCATGGGAAACTTGACCTGGCTGAGGTGGAATGACAATTTGAAAGGCTTAGGGTGATTGAAAATGGGTAAAAAGGTGATTCAAGCTTATAACTAGAACCAAATGGATAAAATGAAAGACATGGCCAAATGTGAAAAAAGCTCATATTCTCTAGTCAGACTCTACTATGAAAGGACTATTAAAAGACATGATATGTGTTATTTCTTGACCAATTTAGGGTGTATACATTATGTCAGGTTCACAAAATGATTTTTTATTTTTGGGAATAATGGAGTTTTATTCCTATTTAATAAACAAGTTTGAGTAGGATAAATTAGTAAATAATATTCCTAATTAAAGCTACTTATTTGTGAAATTAGATTGCAATTGAAACTTTTTTAAAAATAATATCAAGAGAGAAAAAAAATTAAACTTAGCTTATTCTGAACTATTTTGACTGAGATAGGGTTTGGAAATTTGTGTGCAAGGTTGGGATACTATCACAAATAAGATCTTGGACTTCATTTTCTGATTGGATAGGAGAGCTGGAACTAGACACCCTAGGCTTTGGCACTATAGTCCTTTCTTGGTGATATTATCCTTAGTATCTAAGCTTTTTGGGTTTTGTTTTCCTGCTCACTGTGAGTATGTGTACCAATTTTTGGGTCCTTTCTATCAAAAAATATCCCTATAGAGCTGATTATTCATGTACGTGTATCTTCTATTCAATTTAAAGAAACTTTGGTAAATGGGGAAAAGGGGTTAGTGTGTGTAAGATGCACTAGACGTGCTTCACAACCCATGTGTGGGCATGATGCCTACATACCAATACTTTGAAGAGGGATCAAGCCATATGTAGTTCTCACTTTAAGAGTGCTTGGGGAAATAGTGAATGAAATGCTACAATTGAGTATGCTTGAGCTGACTAGGGATTTGTGTAAGGACTTGAATTGACTTGAAAGTGTATAGGCTAGCTGTATAAGAAAATAGGGAAGATTGCTTGAGTAGTCTTGCTTGTATTTTTACTTACTTGAATGATATTTACCAACCCTTTCTAAATGATCTTTGAATGGGATTTTATAGGGATCTATTGGTCATGGATTAGATGAAACTGGACTATGGTGACATAATGAACAAGAGGAATCAATGAAAAATGGTAATATGGGCTCAAAATTTGATTGGATAAGAGAGTTGAAAAGGGGACACCCTAGGGTCCAGCACTATAGTCCAACTTTGGTGCTATTGTCCTGAGCAGATGAGACATGAGGGGATGGATTAGTCATAAAGAGAGGGTCCTGGGTTAGCTAGGGTAAAGTCTAGAAGGCCACATATGATTGATAATTATTGAAAGTAAGCCTAAGAGGGTCATGAGAGCAAGTAAGATGAACATAAGGATTAGGTGATATTAGCCATGCTCAAGTTACCAATTTTTCCATTTTATATGACTACACATTAATAAGGTTATTACCGTGGAGTATTGCAATATTATATTGAAAAATTTAACATAAAATCACATAAACTAGGTTTTAAAAAAAAAAATGGGTGTAATTTTTCATATGGATTTTCAATTTATATGAAACCTATTTTTGTCTCATTTTGGTATCTAATAAAGATTATTAGGATATATGTGTTCTTGTAAACATTTGTAATTTAATCATGTAACCTTAAGATCAAAAATCTAAATATATAAAATTTTATGGAGGTTATCTTGAGATGACTTAAGCACACACAAGTAAAATCCCATGAAGATTAATAACTTAAATTATTTTTTGAAGCCATCAATTACTTAATAAAGAAACTAGATTAGGTTAAAAATTTATTGCTATTTATTTACTATACATTTTATAAATTTGTTATAATCAATCATCTAATATTTTTTCAAAATAATAATTTTTTAAAATTATTTAAACTTAATAAAATTAACATCCATTAACCAACTTATTCCTAAAAAATCTTTAGTATTTTACAAAGTCATAATGACTGTAATGATTTACGTTACACCTTATAAAAAATTGTCATCTAGGTAAGCAATCCATCCATTCAAGGGACCCACCCATGCACTAAAACAAGGATAGAATAGAAAAGGCCATTTGTAAACTTGATACTATTTTTTATTTTTAAAAAGGGAACAATACAATGTTATTCTTAAACTCAATACTATTTTTTATTAAGTGAACTCATGTTATTCATTCATCATATCCGCCCCTAAATATTCTCTTGTTGTTTTATATTTTAATCAAACCTTCTAGATATATGTCAAAATATCTTCCCCAATTTACCCCCTCACTCACTTTACACAAAAAAATTCTATAAAATATACATTTCTAGAATATTATAAGTGTTATTATTGTAGGTTATTTTGGAAATTTGTAGTCCTTTATCAACCGTGGAGATGGAGATAGAGTGACAACTATATTTATCCCCGTATATATTTCATATTTCCTCATTTAGAGTGGAATAATTATCTTTTATATTATTCCTTTGAATAATAGGTACTAAAGTTGCATCAAAAAACTTATTTCCCTTGAGCAGATAAATACTCACACTAGATTAACAAATACGAGTTTTTTTATAAATACCTTAAATCATTTTTAAGAAGAATCTTTTCTTCTACATGAATTTATGGATTATTCACTCTGTGATCACACAAATTATTATTTCATTTCATAACTAGTTTCCTCTGAATGATATTAAGAGACTTAAAATTAGGTGTCACTATCCATTACCATGATCTATCATAAATACATTAATATTCAAGATTCAGATATCTTACTCAAATAATTTGACTCAGTTTATTCAGCTATCAGATGGGTAATATATTGTGAGGCATATCTTTCTCATCTCCCATTTTTTCACTAAATTTCATATAAAGAATATGAAATCACACCATTCTCTATATTATTACACCATACTCACTTCATAATTATGCTTACTCTAATTTTTCACCAGGATGAATCTTATATCCATGTGAAGTAACTAACTCATAAATGTTACACCAGTACCCAGTATATTTGAGTTGTGTGGGGATGAATTTAAATAAAATTTGACTTCTAGGCACATCTTTACTGAGATATCAGACTAAGGGAAAACATAGCTTGGTTCCTCATAACATAGTTGTTATTCATATTCAGTACATGGAATCCACATCATGGGTTTATATTCAAAGGCATCATTTGAAGTCTTGTTAAATTCTATAGCCAAGAAGTGAATTAGATTAAATCCTGTATTCTCTCTATGTGGGTTAACCACATCAAACACATGGCACCTCCATTGGAAGTAAGCACATGCTACACAAGTAAGTATAGGTGAACATTCTTCCTTTTACCCTAGTACTTTCATTTATTACATTACTAGAATAAAATGGGAGGAAAATGTATACACCCAAATTTGGTCAAGCAAAAACAAGTATCTGAGTGCTGCCTACATAGCCCAATATGGCCTTAGGATGATGTAGTTGTCCCTCTTAGAGTGAGTGTATGAATATTGATGTTTACTCTATATGAAAGCAAATAGTAAATTGACTTGAATTATTGATATTGTATTCCCTTGACCTATAATAAAATATATTTAGACTTGGCCTATGTCTATTAAAATAAATCAAAACTTGAATTAGAAAAATTAGTTCCATTTTTCTCAATGTGTAGTAGAATTTTTAAGTGATTACCAAATGATTGATAAGTGTTGTATTGAGTGACATTGATGTGCTTATATAGGGATAAATTTAAAATATTTACATTAACCAAATGTACTAAAAGTGCATGAGAGTTAATATTAAACTTATCAAATTTGAAAAGTAACCATTAGAGTGTGGTGGACAAGGGTGTACAAGTGGACATGGCTAGGTTGCAACCCTATCCAACCTAGTGTGATATTGTCTAAGAAGGATGGAGACTATTGTAAATTAGCTGACAAGAATCTATAAGCAAATTAGGGATGTTCAAATTATGTTTTCATTAATTTCAATAAAATGAGTATAATAGTGAAGGCTCTCATAGATATTTCAAGTTAATAGAATGGAGAATAGGTCAAGTAAGGTAAGGATGCCAAGATAAAACATTGTCAAGTACATAGTGATTAAATTTGAGTGTCTTATAAGCATTTATCAAATCTTGTATATTATGTTGTAATCTGATGCATATATTTGTAGTATGGCTGAGAGGCTCATGTGATAATCAAAAAATGCATTAGGATCATAATTATTTTGAATATGCCTAGTCATGTCAAGCTATTTGATGGGATGGAGAGATATGATGTTGTATTCTAAGAGTTGTTGGAGAATGTGTGCTAGTGATTTAGGAAGATTTGTGAAAGGTATTCTTGAAAGAGATGATAAAACTACATGATGAGATGGCTCTGAGGTTATATTAACAATTATCTTTTTCCCATTCTTATTTGTAGTGGGCCTCACCTTATATGGGGGATTATTATAGCTCTTACTAGTTGAATCTTATATAGTTACATACTTTAACTTGCTTATGGAGGGAATATTAAATTTTTATTCTTTAAATGTATGGCATATATATGTGAATGATGATTTTTTTAATAGTATAGATTCATGCAATGTTGGTAATAAACTCTGCTTGATTTTTTTTAGAGTTCTCTATCTACCATGGGGCTAGTCATATTTACTAATATAGTTTTATATCAAAAGATATATTCAGCTATTAGCTCATTATATTTTTAATTTAGTTGAGAAACTTGAGCATAGGAAACCTTGTCACTAAATTTGATAAAAAACTTTGCCAAAAACATATCTACCAATGGATTAAATGTTGTGATGGATTGATTAGGAATATCATAAAATAATTTTAATGCATAGTATTTTAAACTATGGGGGAAAAAATTAGTCAAGAGCTAATAATTGGACACATAATCCAAACATGCTACATAAAAAGTGCATAAATGATGCTTTGGGTCACCCTTACCATCATACAAATTAATCTTGGGTGCCATGACTCTATATGGAAAAGAAGTTTCTACTATAAGCTATGCCAATGGTGTATGTAGGAGAACATAAGAGTCTAAGGCATGAGATGGTCTAGTAGCACCCTAATGAATATCTAATAAATTAGATTATAGATAATGGATATTTTTCATAAGGGATTATACATATGAATAGGAGGGATGCGTACTAGCCACAAGAGGTGTTTCCACTAGTGAGATTTGGCTAGTTGTAGTAGGTTGTTATAGAATCTAAGTTACCCTCATAGTAGGTGTAACAATATTAACATCTGTGGGCTTAGAGTATTGAGCCATAGTGGAATTTTGAATCTCTTATTAAACAATATCAATAAGGTCATCTTGCATATCTAAATGCTTATAAACAAATCTTTGTAATTTTCTCTTTGGTTTCATTAGATCGGTTATTAAATTCTACCATTGTAGGTTAGAAAGTAGTAAAATAAAAAGTTATATATTTTGAACCTTTAAAGAAATTAAATCTATAAAATATGGAAAAAATAAAATAATTAATTAGATCTAAGATTTTAAAATTAATTATTGAGCATATAAAATAGAAGGATATGAACCCTAAGAGCATCTAGGGTTTTGGGCACTATTTAAAGTAAGTTAGGTTCACCAAATGATTTAAATTTTTAGGTAGCTTATAGAATAAAAAACCCTAGGTTGATAAAGTGATGAAATAATAAATTAGGGAATAAATATAAAAAATCAACAACCAATAATTTGTAGAACAATTTATTTGTTTGATTTTTCTATGAATAACAATGAACTATAAAAGGTGTACTTAGAGAATTGACTAAGATAAATAAGTGGTAGGTTAGAAACTTATGTAGGAATAGTTGAAGGTGTTGATAATAAGAAACATGAGTTAAAAACCCTATTAGATAGTAGCATGATCCTCTAATCAATAATGCACCATGTTAGTGTCTCCTGTGCCATACTAGTTTTTCTGTGCAATAGAGACAATGAGTTCTTGGGTGGACCTTCACTTGGTTCTAAAAATCTTATGACTATGTGAATGAATGCTAGATAATTTTCTATTCTGTATTTTGATTGATTTAAATGTGAAACCCTAAGCCTCCTTATTTTTTAGGGTATTTGAGGAGCACAAGTAGAAAAAGAGTGATGTTAGTAGGGTAGGCTAGACATGAACTCAACACCCCATGTGTTGAGCATTGCCTACATACCAATCCATTAAAATGGGATCAATCTCAATTTATTTATCCCAATATAAGTGTTGGTGCATGTGAAAGTGAATGCTAGTATGAGTGCTAATTTGAAAGATTTGAGTGTGACTTGAAACTAGAAATCTAAGTAATATGAGATTTGGACTGATGTATATGGGTGTATGCATAAGTAGGGAAGAATAGGGATAAATGAACTTGATTTTAATAAATGTTTCTAAGTTTATTTATGAGTATTTTCATATGATTTCCATCTAGGGGATAAATGAATGAAAGTGGTCTATATATAGTGTTATGGTGCTTGTCAGGACATGAAATGGGTCTAGGCAAACCCTAAAGTACTTTGAGAAAAAGAAAGATATTCATTGGGGGTGAAAATCATAAGGGGACATTAACATTACCTCTTTACCAATAGCATAGTGAGATGTATTCCAAAGGATGACTCTAATGTCTAGGTGGCAAGAATAGGTGAAAAAGGGACCTAGGTGCATACTTGATACTTTTGGTAAATCTAGGGATGGGTTGGACTCACATAAAATTGGAAAATGATCAAGAGAGTCCCTAAGATGGATCTAATATAAGTTAAGGATAAGGTGGTTTCAAGTGATAATAATTACACTAACATGAAATTTTAGATGAATACAACTACTTATATATCAATACTCCAAAGACGGATCAAGCCTCCATGTAATTCTCCCACCTAGGTGATTTGTGAAAGTATGCTCCTTCGACTATATGAATGCATCCATAATAGGATTAAATACTTGATCATATTTAGTTAGGGATGTATAAAATTGAACTATGTCTTTGATGAGGACTACCTAAGGTGATTAGAGCCTAATTTATAAAGAATATGGAAATTTTGCTCAATGTACACTTGTATATAAGCCTCTAAATGGAAATTTTCTAGTTTTTTAATAAGTGAATTGAATGTGCTTTTATAGAAATTCCAAAGGGATGACCACATGCTATAAAGCTTAAAATTGTGAAGGTAGATCTAAGGGAGGGTTTCATTTAAAATATGATCATTTGTATGACTTAGATAGATAAGGAGGATGAGGTTAGAAATGCATGACGATTTTAACCCTACTTTATATTCCTATCCTTAAGGGTAAGTGCTATGTTTTGGGTCTAGTTTAAGGCATACATATGCATAAAGATGTTTTTAATAATCATAATATTTATATATGTGACATATGATGGTATTAAGGTAAAATAGATCTTATCTTGTATTTAGGATAGAATGTGGTATCAAAATAGGTACTGATTAAGTACTCAAGTTAATTAAGGATAAAAGAGACTAAATCATACATGATCAAGTATTTGTGGCCAAATTTTAGTTACTACATTCCCCCTATTTTAGTCTAGAAATAAAATTGCTAGATTAAAGTAAAGTATATACCTCAAAATATAAGAAAAACTTTATATTTGAGTTTTTATTTAAATATGCAAGGCACCATATGATTGGGAAAACCTTGCAAACACATGAAGTAGTTACTTCATTCATTTTGAAAATTGAAATATGAAAATGCTTAAATCTGAAAATTTGATTGAACCTTGGAATAATTTTAAACTTGTTTGAACTTTTAAAACTTTTAAAACTTGAGATAAGAGTGTGAAAGGAATACACATGTATGTGTAAAACTTGATTATTGTTATTTTATAAATTTACTTTGTTATGATGCTTCCTTGAAGCATTGGAGAATTGGTGCCTCTCATGAAGCACATGGTGTATATGGTTCCTTAGCTTAACGATTGGATAATATTGGGGTGATCAAAACCCAACCTATAAAATAGTAGTGACACCCATTGATGAATGTTGAAACCTTGATTTAACTCAACTAGTCATTGTAAACCTAATATGTGAAATAGGTTAGAATCCACAATGTATTCTCTCACATAATGCTAGAGTTGCAGTAATCTCCATAATATGTACTATGATCTATGAATTGAATCAACCACTATAGATGACTTATGATTAAATTTTAAATTCAATTCACAATTAAAATATAATGGTGTCTTTTATACCCCTACCATGTCCACATATAACGTATAATATGTGTGGACATGAATCAATATCATGTACCATTTGAAATTGTAGAGTTTGTAATTATATATTGTGAATCTAAATAATATAGTGACATAAGTCTATATCATAGTCCCTCAATATAATTTTATAATGTTTAAACTTAAAACGGAGTGAATACACATGTCATATGCCCCTATAATATGTGATAATGATTATTTTTTTCAATTTATGAAATTGTATTTATGTCAAACTAATTTTTGACACCCTTTTTAGAAAGGATTCATGCATGAAGAGCCCACTGAAATTCCCCCATTTTGAGGTGATGGAATGGATCCTAAAAAGTCACTCATTTTAAAAGAAAATTTAACTTATAATATGTGTAGCAAATATGTATTTGTGAAAAATTAGTATTTGTAAAAGAGTTGTGCTTACATAGTAATATTTGTACTTTGTATGTAATTTAAAAGGAAAATCCTATAAGATATATCAATGAGGTTGATTGAGTGAAAATTTATAATTAGTATGTCATGTTAGGAGTTCATGATATGAATCATGACACTTATCAAATTGAACAAGCTCAATAAGCACACACATAACAAACAAAATGATAAAAATGTCAAGTGACAAGGCCAAGGGCTACATACATGGGACATGTTCAAAATTTGTAAAGTGAAATATTGAGCACATGAAAAGACATGAATAATGTCAAGAAAAGGGACATATTCAAATTCCACACACTCATAGGGTGAAGGCCCAAAGAAAAGTACATGCTCAAATGTTTCACACCAAACATAGGGCCAAAGGCCAAGACAAAAACATGTTCAAATGTTGTACACCAAACATAGGTGTAAGGGCAAAGAAAAATACATCTTCAAATGTCAGACACCAAATATAGGGCCAAGGGACAAGACAATGTCATGTTCAAATGTTTCACTCCAAATACAGGGTCAAGTTACAAGACAAATACATGTTCAAATGTTGAATAAAACATGTAAGATCTCATAGAGATTCATCAATAAATTCTTTAACACAAGGCCAAGGACCAATATAATACAAAAATATCATGTAATAAATTATGTACAAGTAAACAATATCAATGGAACATAAAGCTACATATATTGTCTAAACCATTGAAAATGTCATGTGATCACATCCTATCAAATAAAATGTTCATATACACTATGTAAGATATAAATGTTAGCAATACATGTGTAGATAGGATATATCTCAACATTATAGTGGTTGTAGAATAATACCACTTGCATACCATCACCTTATGAATAAAATGCCCCCAACTTAGCATGAATAATGGGTAGAGGGAGTCAAACACATTAATCCATAAAATAGTTTTTATGTCTTAGAAAACACTCATGTATACCAAAGAAATGCATGTGTGATATAAAAATAATATATTATGTACTCATCATGAGATACATAACATATTTCAAAAGATGTAAACTAAATTGTTAACCTTGTTCAGGTCCTAATTTTGAAATTTTGAATGTTTTTATATTTTGGTATATATGACTATTTTTGTGTTTTGATTTTTTTAAAAAATAACAAGGCTTACAATAAAATTAATCAAGGTGTCAGAATTATAATAAGAGGAAGAAGATCTAAATATATCACAACATGTGTCTATGATAATAATGTTCTTGGAGAGGTTTGTAAGGTGAAACATGAGCAATATGTCCTCATTGTGATATTTGGAAATATGTGGGAATAATAATATTATAAAATATATTTTATTATACATTCTCAATTTTTCAAATGCGTTTTTGTCAAAAGTTATTTCATGTGTAAGCAATGTGGCTTAAAAAGAGAGATTTTGCACGAAAAACAATGTTTTTGCATACTGGAACTGATTGAAAAATATAAAAATTAAAAATATTGAGGGTCAAGATCTGAAAAAATGATTTCTAAGAAAAAAAAGGAAAAGTATAGGTTCACCCAATTTGGATAGTAACATTGGGTGGTTCTATCCGAGTCTGGTAAAATTTTTAGGGATGAAACATGAGTTTATGTTAGTATAAACTATAAAAATGAGGAACATGGTCTATTTAAGCACTACTTATTCTTATTTTGAGGTAATTAGATCTAAAATTTGAAAATAGGAGGGCCAAAATGATAAAAATTAAGTGAAATCCAAGGGCATGGAAGAGAGGATCAAGTAATCATAAATGCAAGCAAATGGAAGAAGAAGATGCAATGGTCCAGAAGCTATGTATAGTCAATTTTTTATTATTTTAAATGGTATTGAATTTTATTTTTAGAATGTTTGAAAATACAATAAGATACCCAATGATTATGTCTGGATATGAATGAAAGTAATCAATGATTATCATTAAATGCCTTACCTTTTTTGGATGAAATGTTGCAGGTGTGCCAACATTAGAATTAGAGCATGTATCATATTTAGTAACAAAGCTATCTCTATGAATACTCATGTGATATTTTATGGAAGGAGTAAATATATGATAATGATTTATAATCCCATGAGGTCATGTAGAATATTTTTCCACTTATTTGGCCTTTTGAACATCATGTTGATTTAAACAAATAACCCCTTTAGATGATTTTGCGAGTGTTTGATCTTGTTGAGGAGTAGATGCCTTTTTTATATAAATTGATTTTGATTTTTTTAAAACTCCCTTTGTATTGATAGATTTGTAATTTTTTTCTTAGATTCTACCATTGAAGACATGTTTTGATTTATCATAGATTTAGCATTGGATGGTGGTAGTGGATGGGGAGGAGGAGGCACCATTGATTATACATGGTGTTCATACTTAATTTATGAAACTTAAAAACCTTATTGTAATAGATATACTTGAGGCATTTATGTACCATTGAAAATAAAACACAAGTATTTTATAATTGTGGGCATTTTTATATCATATCAAATACCCCATTATGTGGTTAAACTATGAAAGAAGTAGATAATATTACAAGACCTAATTGAAGAGGTAATATAATATGTTCCAAAGTAACTTGTTTCTTTCCATTGAATGATTTAAATTTTTTGGTAGTTGTTTGTATATCATGTCATGTGTAACCTAATTAATTAAGTAATGTAATTATGTATGTATTTCCTCTTGATCCATTGCTAATAAGGACACTATAAATATATTATAAATAAATGTAAGATCTATTACATAATGCATGAAAACTTGAATCTTCATCCGTAATTTTGGTATCATCAAAATTAATCATGGGACATGGTTGAATATTTTTAATTTTACCAATAATCCCATCTAGAAGTTGATTATATGATGTAGGATGTGGGTGAGCCTGATAGGTTTGATGCAGTACTAAAGTGGCCTATTAGTATCATGATTAGTAAATGGATTACTGAATTTTTTTATTTTTTCGTTGTCATTTTCTTGAGTCTTAAATTCCTCTATAGTAATATCAAATTAAATGACATTTTCATCAAGTAAATCTTAAATTAGATGCTTTAGTTTGAAACATCAATTTATAGAATGACCATTTGCATATATGATAATAAAAAAATGCAATAGTGTCAATGACCATTTGCATATATGATAATAAAAAAATGCAATAGTGTCAAATAATTTGCTTAGTGAATTATTCATATAAACCTCACATGGAAGATTAAAATAATAATATTACATTAAAGTAACATTTTCAACAAATTTTTAGGTGGTTGTGGTAATCTAATAAATTGACTTTCTGGTTGTTTTGATAAAACAATTTTATTAGCAGATTGAGAAATAACATTGACGGTCATCTTAGCATATGATTTGGTATCTTTAGATTTGAATTTATAAGATGAAATTATTTGAAATTTTTTTGTATCTATGGAAGAATTTGGTGTATATTTAACTTTTTCAAATCAATAATCTTGACTTATCTATATCTTATAACATGACAAAGTTATTCAATGACTTAAATTTATTGAATATGATAGATTCATGTAATGGTGAAAGAAAACATTATTTGAAAATATCTTGTATCTCATTATTTAAAAATTCATTAGTCATTTGGAAATAATTATAATGGAGCACATAGTCAATGATAGGATCACTATACCCTTGTCTAAGCTTTGCAATTTGTGTATAAGAAAGTTTCTCATTAATGACTTAAATTTATTGAATATGATAGATTCATGTAATGGTCAAATATTTTTTTTTTTGAAAATATCTTGTATCTCATTATTCACCAATGCATTATTCATTTTTGAAAGCATTGTATTATAATGGAGAACATAGTCAATGAAAGGACCACTATACCCTTGTCCAAGCTTTGCAATTTGTGTATAAGAAAGTTTCTCATCAATGTTTGAGAAAAAAACTAGTTAATGGATTAAATGATTTCATAGATTGAGATATCAAGTCATAAATCCAATGTAAAGCATAATATTTTAGGATTATTGGGAATATTTTAATTTACATTTTGTCATTGAAGGCATAGTCCAAACATGCTATGTGAAAAGATCTGAGATGTTGTTCCAGATCTCTTTTTCCTTCATACAAACAAATATTTAGATCTACAAATCTATTAGGTAAAGAATGTTATGTAATATCATGTACCAAAGGATTATGAAGAAAAAAATTAGAATCTAATGAGTGACCAAATTTTGGAGTACCTTGTTCTAATCGTATCACCTAAGCTTATAGAAATATATTTGCTTGCTCAAGGGAATGTACATTAGATGAGGTATGTGATATAGTATGCATGATGATAAAAGGGTATAAATGAGTTAGTTAGGAAAAGGTACATGAATATGTGGTATACCATGTGTTTCCCCCAAGCCTAAAGATGTAGGTGGAATAGTAATAGTAGTAACCTAGTTTGTAGGATTTAAAACATGAAAGAGTGGATCTTGTTGTGAATTATGAGTCAAGATTTTGGGTTTGTGAGCTTGTTGAGAAGTTATAATGACATAAATTACCTTAGGTATATCTTTTTGGTATTTCACAGATACCATTTTAGAATTAAGATATGCAATAAACTTGTTCTAGATCTACCCTATTGAGTTCATTAGGATGAATCCTATCTAAATCATGAGTATCTTGTGCATTTTGATTATCTTGTTTAATTTGGTTATCTTGTTCATTGTAATTTTCTTCTTGAAAACATTCATTAGAAATTTCATCATCAAAATAGGAACCAATATGTGCATTAGTAGGATCCATTTTAAGTTGACTATGCTCAATAGGGATCTTATATAGCCTAACACTTCTCTTTAAAGGAGTATTAAAGGCAAGTTTATTAGGTGTCATGGAAAAATAAAATAAATAAGATAAATGAAAGCAAGGGGAAATATGTAAGACCCTATGAAAAAAACAAATTTAAAACCTAAAAGGTTGGAACCATAAGGAAAACTTTAGGGCTTGAAAAGGTTTGATCAATATGTAGGTTCACCAATTGTTTTATATTTGAATTAAATTAACTATGGTAGATTAATCATAATTGTGATAAATTTATATAATATATTAGGGTACTATAAATACCCTCATAAAAAATAAATTGAAAGTAAAAACTTTAAATTAATGAAATAAAAAGAATAGCAATAAGATAAAACTATGCAAAAGAGAAATTTAATTAAATTTTTAACATGTTCAATTGATTATGTTTTTTGGAAAATTTTAGAAACAATGACAAAGACAAAAACCCATAATGTTCCCTAAAGATGATATTGATGTGCTACATGGACATGTACACCTAGTAGGGTCAATAGTGATGGGTATTTTTGTCCAAGTTTGGTATTTATGTCCTTTTTAAGAATGCTAAAATCTAGGGAATATTCCTATATGACTATGTAAAATATTCATGTGTAAGATTATTTTGTCTTCTATGATGTGTGCAAGTCTAGATGAGAGTTATTTTAAGTTAAAAACCCTAGCTTATATGACACAAAGAAAATAAGCGATATGAAGGATTAAAAATGGGTTAGTGGTTGGAGTTGTGGTTGACCTCAACACCCCATTGTGTTGATCATTTCCTACATACCAATACTCAGAAGAGGGATAAAACTTCCATGTATTTATCCCACCTAATTTATTTGTGCAAGTATGCTCCTTTGACTATGTCCATGCATCTAGAAAAATCTTGAATACTTGATCATGTTGAGTTAGGGCTTACATAAAATTAAACTAAGACTTGGTTGAGGTCTACTTGAGGTGCTTAAAACCTGATTTGGAAAGAATAGGGAACTTTTTCTCAATGTGCACTTGTGTATACACCTTCGAATGGAATTTTTACTAATTATGTAATAAGTGAATTGAATGTGATTTTATAACAATTTCAAAGGGATGACCACATGCTAGAAATCCTAACAATGTGAAGGCCAACCCAAGGTAGGGTTTCATTTAAAAATATGACCATTTGTGTGATGTGGAAAAATAATGAGGATGATGATAAAACTACCCAATGGTTTTTTAACCTACCTAGTGTTCCTATCCTTAAGGGTAAGTGTTAAGTTTTCGGTCCAGTCTAAGACACACATATGCATAAAGGTGTTTTTATAAATTCAAATGTTACTATATGTGATAGATGCTCATCTTAAGGAAAAATAGGTATTCACTTGTAATTATGATAGAGTGTGGTAGAAAAATAGGTATTGATTAAGTACACATGTTAATTAAGGATAAAAGGGACTAAATCAAACATGATCAAGTATTTGTGGCCAAATTTTAGCTACTACATAAATATTATGGGAGATACATTAATTGTATATTTGGGCATATTTGAAATATTGATTATGGATTATTTGTTGTGTGTGGTTAGAAATTTCCATGTGGTTCTAGTCTCAGATTTCCATGATCTAAGGATAACCCATTAGGTAACGGATAGAAAGTAGGTATAAATAGTGTAAAATTAAAAAAAACACACACACATAACTACCACATGTATTTGAACATAATTAACTACCACATAAAAATTTATGAATGAAATGTAGTTTCATGGAATGCAATGATTACAAGATATCATTTTGTGTTTTATTTTGAAGTAGCCATGCAACTTTAGTGGATGAGGAATGCAAATAATTCAATAGGATAATTGACACTTATTTTCACTATGACTATAATGGATGAGATGTATGTTTGTAATTCTTTATCGATACCTCTAAACTTCATATTCAATATGAATTAAACCCATTTTGGTTATGTGCATGGGTTTGAATATATATATATATATATATATATATATATATATATATATATATATATATATATATATATATATATATATATATATGTATGTATGTATGTATGTATGTATGGTTTTGATGGGAAATAATTTAATTTTCCATTTAATAATCTTTTACATGGAGTATAATTGAATTCTTCATTTCTCTATCAAAATTATCCAAATTGACATCTTGATTTATATATCTATTGCGTAAATACATACATACATGTATATGTTTATGTATGTATGTATGTATGTATGCATACAAAATACATATACACATGTATGATACCTAAAATATGAAATGAAAAATAAAACTCAAAATTGTAAATATAAATAAGTTGATGGGATTTTGTACTATGAAAATTGTTAAGAAAATAATTATTAACATTTTAAAAAGTTTTCATTTAACACTGTCTATGTCTAAATATGGTATAATAGTTGAATTATAATGGTTATGAATTTTAAAATTTAGTTTTAATTTAAATATATATGTATATTATAAATACAATGTCCACACTCTTTTCCAAGAGCTTGTACTAAAATAAGAGCTTTAGAATAAGCTATGGACATTCATCAAAGCATGATCAAAATTTTAGTCGTGTGATGACGTAGTTTTGTTGGCCCTAATATACATGTATGCCAATTGTGAAAGTATACATAAGGCATGAGAAAAGTTTGAAAAAATTCATCATAGAAAAGTGGTCTCATGGAAATGATAATTATAAGATATGCACATAATAGGTTTGATGAAAATGCCTCGAAATTTTTTATGCAAATGCAATTTGCAGTTGTAAAGATAGACTCCATCATAACTTCTACCAACATTTTCTTAACCTGTTCCAAAATGGAAACTAAAATATGTTATGGAGTTACATCAAAGAATAATCAAAAGCATATTTTTGTAATATGTATTAATTGTAAATGCCTTGATAGACATGTATGCCAAATGTGAAAGCATAAAACATGTATGTGAATTATTTGATAAAACGTATGAATGAAATGCTGTCTCTTGGAATGTAATGATTGTATGATATATTTTTGTGCTCTATTTTCACTATGCTTATAATGGATCACATGTATGTATGAATTTATTTGATGGTAACACTAAACTTCATATTCAAAATTAATTACACCTTAATTCATAGAAATAAATCAAATTTATCTCATTAATGGGTCAAGGGTTGATTTTAAAACAAAAAGTATGGTTATTAACTCAATTAATGGGATTCAAATATTGAAGAGAAGGGTATATGTTGATTATTTCTAAATATAACAGTAATTTTGATGGGGCTACTAGAGGAAACCCTAGGGATTTTAGGGCTAGTTGTATCATCTGTGATTGTTGTGGATGCCTCATTAGGGCTACATCTTGGACACTAGTTGATGAGACAAACAATGAAGATGAGGTAGGGGCAATAACCCTTGGACTTGAATAAGTACAGTCAAGGGTTTACTCTGATCTTTAGAAATAATCAAAATGTGAGTGAGAGGTTACAAAAGAAGCCAAATGTTAAACTTGAGGTGGAATGTGAAATGGTTGAAGGGTCTATTGTGAGAATATATAGGAAGACTCCCTTTGGGGGTGGTGATTGGGATGTTGGAGATTTTTATAACATCAAATATGGTGAAAGTGTTGTTGTTGTGTCATCATATTATGTGGGTGAGGTTGCTAAATAGGAGGTGGCTAAAACCAATTATCCCCTAAATATAATGGATTGAAAGGCTTTTGTTGATGACTTCCTCTAGGATAATATCTCACCTTAGGATGGTGTTTTCATTCTTAAAAATCTAATTTTTTTAATGTTTTTTTGTATATGTTGTACTTTGTTATGATACCACATTACATAGTGGTGGCTCCTTTTTTGGATTTTATCCTTTTTTGATAATAACATAAATATTCTAAAGTATGGATATTTTTATTATATTTATTTTTAGAGTTTAATAGATGGGTGAGAGACCCCATAACCCTTATTATCAATCAAAAACTAAATAAATAAAATTTAATGATTGCAAGTGGCATCAAGTATGGCATTCAAAGACATGTTAGAATGCAATACAGAGCCCTAAATTTAGAGTGTTTGTTCTAGTAATTAAGGTTTTATTTGTTTTGAGTATGGAATAAACTAGAGCCAATTTCACCTACATGTGATTCATTACAACCATGAGTGTAAATTCCATTTTCACATAAATATGTGTTTGATTACAAATAAAAATTCAAACTTTAAAACATAAAACCAAACCTGAACAAACATTTCAGTGAAAGGCATAGAAAAACCACAAGTGATGGATAAAAAACTTCCTGACATGCATTTGAAAGGGACATCTTCAATGGAGATGAAATGTAAATTGAAATATTCATTCCCATATGTAACTTGAAAAATGATAAAAACTAAATAAATACAAAAAAACCACATCTTACCTAGTTTTTTTTAAATTATAAATTTGTAAGATTACTTTGACCTAACCCTGATCATGAAATAAAAAATCTATTCACCTACTCATGAATATTACATTGGATCCTAAAATTAAAATTAAGGTTTTTTAATGAAAATATATTTGATAAAAAGTTATATAATCAATAAAAAACCACATTTCATGAAGTTGTTTGAGGCTAGTATGATCAAACTATAAATTCTAGCGTCTTGTATTAAATATGAGCATGTTTGTCAACACCTCTCTAATAAAATGTCTAATTTTTTATTAAATACCAATACCTATCCTAGTTAATAACATTAAATGCCATCCTTGATTCCACTTACCTTTTATTTTTCATGCCGCTTGGTTATTTTACCTTTTTATTAAATATATATTATAGTATATAATAATTATACATATACAACTATATTATATTAATACTTAAAAATATATTATATTAAATAGTTTTACTAATAATATATGATTAATATATAATATATTTGAGTATTATATATAAATTTAATATATAATAAATATTTATAATAATTTTTTTGTTAATTGAGGTATCCTGCTATTCTCGGATGGAATTATAACCGTTGTGGACCCAACAACCTAGTGCACACTTAGATACAAAACTTGTACGATGAGTTCAATAAACTAATCCTAGAGAAATGTACAAGTTCCCCACCCAATGTATCGTAGATCAATCAGGTTCGAACCCGTGACCTAGTGGTCACCATTATAATGACATACTATTGAGGTACTACCCTGAGAGAAAATATTTATAATAATTATATATTAATAATAATATACTTTATACTATTATATTTTATTATATATATAGTGATATTATATATTATTAATATATAATTCATAGTGATATTAATTTACATATTTACAATTTGAATATTTATATTTATAAATATATATAATATATAATATAATATTTTAATATATTAAATTTATAATTATTATATACAAATATAGACTCTATAACTTTGATGTCTTGTACCCATGTTAGTGGAATTGTAACATTTTTCTCAGTCACACATTGGATGTGGAGCCCCATCACAATCAAATTATCTCTCATGACATCATCATCCACCCTTGACAATAGAAAATTACCAATAAAATATGCCACCACCTTGAAAATTATAGACCAGTTTGCAATGGGTGTAGGGCATGTAAATCCACTAGGTGCTTTGAATTTGGGTTTGGTGTACAATGGACCCTCTAGTGTATAGTATCACCAAGAATACCCTACCATTTCCCATTAGACACCCTCACTTCCCTTCTCACCATGAAATATGTAATCACTTTCATGTTTTTTTATGGCCTTGCCCTTCCTTGAGTTTACTTCACCATTGCTCAAGCTCACTTTCATAGTTGCTTCATTTTCCACAATCACTTCCACTAAAAATAAAAGAGTATTGTTTCTATTTGAATACATATTTTCAACATGCAGGGAGCATTCATGGAAAAGCTATAATTAGGAGGCATGGATTTGATATCAAATCAATTCTCTATAGGAAATATGTATTGAGCATACTATTTTTTCTAAATGATCACTTGTTCACATAAATTCATAGATTATTGAAGAACATTTTCATGGATATTTATAATATGCCCAAATTATTATATATAATTAATAATTAGCACTAAACATAGATCAATTAGTCTTTACTCTTGTATCTAACACCTCTTAATTAGTTAGCCTAAATTTTCCTTCCACTTAATTACTGCACCATCCCTATAATGACTAATAAAACCCAAACATAGTTACATATGTCAAGTTGAATATATCTGGTGGAAATGTAATTATTGGGTAGAATCTATGGTTATATTTATGTGAGTTTACCTATAATTAGTTAGCTTTAGATAATAAATCTGTTAATGTCTCATTATTTTCATGATATTCTAAGGCTAGTGATGCATTGGATGACATGATTTGTTTTCACATATATGAAATCATGATCATACTTTCTTCTTCATTTTATATATTACATGTTTATTTCTAATAACACATAGAATATCCTTATAATATAATTTAAGACTTGGATTAGTACATTTATATACAAAATTGATTGAATCATTTCACATTTATTTTTATTTCTTTGATAATATTTGATTATTATGTTTTACATATTTGATTTCATCTCACATTTATTTTTTATACTATAGCATCAATATATATTGCATTTGGAGAGGATTATTAGTGGGACTTATTTTCAAAATGCACGAAATTTATAGAGAGTAGAGTGTATCCAAACATGAGGACATTACATTGTATAGATGTGGGAAGAAGATTTTTTGTTGTCAATGTTAACATGGTATTAGATGGAAAAGTGTAATTACATTTTTTAGTTGATGAATTTGAAACCTAAGTTTAGGTAGATATTAAGAGTAAAGGATACTACATTTCCAAGGAAGTCTGAGAGGCATTTGTCAAAGCACATAGATTCATCAATTCCACCTTCACAATGATCACATTTTGTAGCATCTTAGAGGATTTTAGTACTACAAAAGAGAAATATTACAATGATGACACTAAAATCCCCATAAAAATTAATACCTTGAACCACTTGAACATGGTAATGAATGTTGACTTTGTGAAACTAATGAAGATCATAAATTAATATGTAATACCATCTTAGCCTGAGATGTGGGTTTTTTGAAATTTATATTTCAAATAATGCTCCAATAAGACTTTAAAATTTCTCTATTGTTTAATATATTTTGAATGGAAGATTGAAATTTATTTCATCAAATTATCTTTCATACATTTGAAAGTATGTTAAGACCTTAATAATTTAGCTACATTTTTTATTGAATATGAGAGAAATATTAATATTTATTTTAAAAATTTATTTTTAAATCATAATTTTTGTACTAAGACTATATTAAGATTAATGTTTAATTATGTAATCAATTTTTTTTCAAATTATAACTAGCATTATTCTTCCTAAGTTCAAGGGATATGTGCTGGTAGTAATGTTGCACCATAAGTTTGGGCATTCACACTTGTTGATGACAATGTGGTTTAATCACATAATATAAGATGGTGATACAAAAAGAAGAGGGATATGAAGTGTTGATCCACAAGGAAATTATATCAAGTTTAGTTTTAATAGGAATTTTTTCCTATTTTTAAAATTCAACCCTCTTTGTAGCACCAACTTTATGATTATGTGGCATCATTCCAATTAGATGCAATAAAAGAAAGAATGGTCAGAGACTTAGAATTTTGACATGATAAATGAATTTAAGGTGAAAGGTGTAGACATATGTGGATGTGGTTGGTAATATCTCATTGTATCATTCTCATGGAGTCTTGAAACTTTTAAATGACTTTGGTCAAAGTTATAAGAATCATTTGTTAAACCTTAATTATATTCTCTTTAACATTGCTTCACATATGTGTCTTACCTATAGAGAATAAATAAATATACCATATTTAAAACATTAATAAACACATAAAATACTTTTAAGAGGTCTAAAAAATTATAAGATAACATGTGGAAATCATCACAATGCTATAGAGTCATGGAGGTCTTTTTAATTCTCAAGATCACCTCAACAAACTGTGCATGTCAGTTGAAATTTTAAATCCAATTTATCTCTCAATATGTTTAGTTTTTTTGTGCACACAATATATCAACACACCATGATCATATCATAAAAACCAATTAAAATCACAATTTAAAATGTTTTAAACAAACTTGTGATCATAAAAAAATGAATACGTGTGGTGATTATAATGAGCTCATCGAGTCATGGACTCTCTTGGATCACATATTAAATATAAATTAAAAGGGACCTTCATGGATCTCATTATAATTTATGAAATTCAACTTACACTAAAATTGGGTCAATTATCTATGAAGATATGTATTTGACATGAAAATAAGCATGAAACCTGATTTATGACATTGATATAATGTGGCTATGAAGTGATTATTTATTTCACAACCTGGTATATCAAATGTGAACATTAGTTTTACAAGGGTATAATGGGACTATTTTGTAGCTGATAAAAATCATTATCCAATACTTGGGTTTCATGGTATCAATGTGTTTTGCATTGGACCAGTGTACTAATATTTGTGAATCTTACATGCCATGGTGTGATTGGTTAATATGAGATAAAATTTTTTAATGAATATTAGATATTACTATGACAACTATTAGGTGGTACTATGAAAACTATGGGGTATTATGTGATCAAAACTAATTAGGATATAACTGGAAAATTCATGAATTATTTTTTCTCCAAGTCTAGTTAGAATCTAATATCACACTAATTAAAACTAGTAATATAAATATTGGAATTTGATATCAGACTAGGTGAAAACCAGTAATAAAAAATATATAAATCTGATATCACACTAGTTTAATAACCAATAATAGCAATATATAAATCTAATTTCATAATAATAAATCTAGAAATGGAAATACTATATATATATATATTCTTGACAAATAAGTCTAGATTTAATGAAATGATGGTTTATAATATTGGTTTACTTCTAGACAATCATAGATATTACAATCTGCTTTATGTATTATGAAACAACTAATTATTGTTATCTTTCTTTGTATATTGATGTAAAAAAATTAATCAAATTAATTTTGATTCATATAAATGAATGGTTATAACAATTTTAGAAAATAATTTAAATTGTATATCACTGTGATTTTATTATTTCATATTATGTGGGTTGGTTGGATAACATGAATTGGATAACTATCTTTTGTTTGTCTATTTTTGATGAAGGTGCACAAACTCCCTCAGTGCAAAGGAGTGTATCATTGAAGAGAAAGAACTAGATGTAGATTATCAGCAATGGAGAAAAAATTATGTGTATTGTTATCACTCATACTAGTTTCATTTTAGATGTATGGTTTCTCCATGTTTGACATGGGAAGTGACCACTGATAGGTGATAAACTTGTTTGTTATTTTTTTTCCTCTCATGAATATTAAAGTAGTTAACTCTAAGTATTTCTAGAGGTAATAATCATCAATAATAAAATGTGTGTGATTGTTAGCATATTGAACATGTAGAATGCCTTCTCCCCTTGATATCAATTAATGCACATGTTTGTAATGAGGTATCATCCTCCTTGAGTTTCAATTACATGACCCATCTTTATAGGTATTTTAGTACACGATAAAGACTATTTAGGTCTTATATGACTATCTGGCCATGTTACCAATAAAAATAAATAAAGTCAAAATATCATTGTGAATTATGATCATTAGAATGGGTATGTGGCTATTTATCAAGCACTTTCCTTAATTTGTGTGTGCATAATAAGTCCACCTATGCATTTTGTGACTTTACGATCATAATATTAACCAAAACATTAAGTTACCCAATGTAGGTAATAATTATTAAAACCTATATAAGAGGGTCATGTGTAGTAAGGGAAATGCATATCATCTCTTTCAATGGAGCCTCTCTATATAATTATTCGAGATTAATAATTAATGGTATATAATGATGATGTTTGAAATATATAATTTTATTTATTTAAAACATTAAAAATGAGGATTGTATTCAATTTATTTATACTACAATGAAAATAGAAATCTATCTAAGATTTATCCTCAAAAGATCTTATTTTTTACCATTAACTATCCTAACAATGAAACTCTATCAAATATTTATCCTTGAAAGACATCACATTTTTTACCATTAACTATCCTAACATCAAATGAATTTGTTTAATTGACAAACATCATTAAAAACTATTCACACAAGGTAGTTGATGGGTCTTGTTTTTATCTGGTATTAATATTTGAGATTTATAAATATATTCCAAATAATATACACAACAAATAAAGTATTGGGAAATGAAATAATATGCTCACATGGGCTGGTACACCTTGCATTTAAGAAAATAAAATAAAGTCCCTTTTCAATTTTTTTGAAAAATCTAACTCTCCATTCATAATTTTGGACATGGATATTTATTGCTCAGAGATGGAAAATACCAAGTGTTGGGGAAAGATTAATGTTGTAGTTGCATGTCAGGTCACAATAAGAAGATAAAATGAATTTAGGCAGTCTTATTTGCATCCTATAAACCTTGAGGAGCCATCTTTAACACTTAAAAATCTATACACATGGCATCACATTCCCAAGTGCCCTCCACAATATTTTAGATTTTTCATCAAAATAATATTGCTATAGGTGTGGATTCAAAGGCAAGGAAAAGAATAATGGGATTGGTAAAAATTTAGGTGTAGTCCTATTATGAATTCATAAGTTTGTATTTAACATAATATTGTATTTTGAATATTAAATTGATGTATGATATCATTATGATATTATCCAATCACTGTACGACTGTATTATGAAAATTGGATCATTGTATGTTAAAAATACATTTTCATTAATGTTTATTTAAACTCATTATAACAAATCCATTATATGTATATGCTAAAGCATGATGTTATTTTTCTTAACTAGGGCATTCCATGAGATTTATTTTTCAATAATCTCATTATATATATGTACTATAATCATAACAATCCATGAGGAAACATTTATTTAGATGTTTTTATTACTATTTCTTATCATGGTTAATCATGATATCATATTTGTGAAGAATTTTGTAAAATAATACATGCTCCACACACACACACACACACACACACACACAGAGAGAGAGAGAGAGATGAGAGAGAGAGAGGAGAGAGAGAGAGAGGAGAGAGAGGAGAGAGAGAGAGAGGAGAGAGAGGGAGAGAGAGAGGAGAGAGAGAGAGAGGAGAGAGAGAGAGAGAGAGAGAGAGAGAGAGGAGGAGAGAGAGAGAGAGAGAGAGGAGAGAGAGGAGAGAGAGAGAGGAGAGAGAGAGAGAGAGAGAGAGAGAGAGAGAGAGAGAGACACACACACACACACACACACACACACACACAAAAATAATACATGCTCCACATACACACACATATAATAGGTATGTTCCCATCATGGAACAAGCTATCAAGGTTAAACTAATGAAGTTGGACACTTGTTTATTTCATTGGTAAAAAATGTCAATGCCTTATGACTTTGTTAAGCTACGATGATTTTCATTTCATGAGACTTCATATCATACTATCATATTGTTAAAAACATTATGAACATCCACACTTGAAATCATGCTGATAACCTTATATTAGGAATAAAAATGTAAGGCAAATGAAAATATCATTAATGAAGTAAGATGATTTTGAGTTTAGATTTTTTCTAGGCATGTTTTAAATTTGAATTCAAATGATGGTTTTTAAAATTTGAATGCAAGTGATGTACATATTATTGATTAACACCATATAAGATTTGTGACACTTATAACTTTTAACTTCAAATAAAGAAACAAATGAAATTTTTAAAAAAATGACAAATATTTAAATAAATGCATTTGGTAGGTCTAGGGAAAAACTCATCTATATATATGATAAGTGATAAAACTTCATGTGTGTGCACGTATGCCATGGAAGTATTTAAACCTTAAGACATTTGGATACCAATTTGGATGTGTGAGATTCACCTTAAAGATGAATATTTAGATGGATATGTATAATTTATATGTATGTGTATATGTTTGTAGAATGAAAAAATGGAATACATATATTTCAGGACTATTTTGATATCCTAAAATATTTGTATATATGAAATTATAACCTTGAGTTAAGAAGTGTTAATGTCTCAAACATGTCTAGAACTCTATGATAAACTAAACTTAGCATTTTTAAAATGTTTTAGATATTTTTAATACCATGTGATGTGGAAACTAATATTGGTGATTTGAAAACCTACGAGTCTACAAGATAATATATTGGGTACCTTAAAATTAAGTTTGAAAAACAAATTATATTCTTTACCTTTGATGTATCAAAGGTATGAATGTTAAACCTACCAAAATCTATAATCCCTAAACTCTTGTAAGAATATTGTTATTAATTTACCATGCTAAATATTAAATGATAATGCTAGATTAAAAAGAGTAATATTCATATTAATAGGTTTTTATTTTTTAGTCTTTGGGTAAAACATCCTTTTAATATCATTTGTAAGTGTGAATCTCATAAATATAACTCTTGATAATTCAAATAATTATGGAAATATTTTAAGATAAAAACAACATAGTAAATATTGGTATAATTTCATTTTGATCTAAAAGAAGCCTTGCTTAATGATTCAACAATTTTGAGAATATTGGTGTATTATTCCTAATTTAGTTAAGGGTCTAAGTTAATTAAATTAGTAAATAATATTAATATATTTAAGCTATTTATTTGTATAAATTAATTATAATTTTAAACTTTCTAAAAATAGTAATAAATGTGAAGAAAATAAGACTTAGCTAGAAACTAACTGAGATGGTTGTTGTAAGGTTTGAAATTCACTATGTAGGACTAAGACAATGTCATAAATTAGGATCTAGCCTTAATTTTATGAAAGGATAGGAGCATCAAAATATGACACCCTGGGGTCTAGCACTATAGTCCTCTTCTACCATTGTTGTCTAGGAGACCTGATATTTTTAGGTTTTGTTCATCATGTCTGTGTGCTCCTACTTATAAAATTTTGACTGTTGGATATCCACATAACTCTCTATGGAGCTGATTTAGTCTTCAAACCCTATAATCCATTATGCTTTGAAAAAATTTGGGAAAAAGAGAGGGGGTTGGTGTGTATAAGATGTAATGAACATGTATCCACACCCCTTATGTGGGCACATTGCTTACATACCAATACTCTGAAGAGGGATAAATCAATATGTAGTTCTCTCACTTGATGTGCTTTGTGTAATAGTGTATATGAAAATTTAGAATGTTAAACTAGGTGTGTTTGAGGTGGATAGGGACTAGTGTGAGGATTTAAATAAGCTTGTATTTATATTTTCTAGCTATATGTAGAGAATAGGGAAACATTCTTGAGTAGTCTTGCTTATATTATTTCTTGCTTTGTAATATTTGTCAACCCTTTCTAAATGAACTTTGAATGGGATTTTATAGGGATCTATTGGTCATGGGTTGAATGCATTTGTGTTAGGATGACAATAAGGAGGATAAGAACTAGAAGGAAATGACCATTGTTGGTAAGAATTTACTTAGACAAGAGTGTTAGAAATGGACACCCTAGGGTCTAATGCTATAGTCCAAGTTGGGCGATATTGTCCTAAAGGAACAAGACCTAGGGGAATGGAATCATCACTAGAAATTCTACTTGGAGGAGGTGGAATCACTATCTAGAAGGTATGGATTATTAGAAATCAGTGAAAATGTGCCTAGGAGGGTCATGAGAGCAAGAAAGAGGGACTTATGAGTTGGGTATCACAAGCTACACTCAAGTTTCCAATTTTCACATTTTATATGACTACATTTACCCCTCACTTTATTATAGTGATGCAATAAAGCAAAATACTAGGATAAATTAAAAATAGAAAGTGTACCTAAACTTACTTGTAAGGGTAAAGCTCATGAAGTTGTGTGATGTTAGGTGTGCATAGAGAGAAAATGTCATGAAGTGTAAACCTATAAGAGAAAACAAAGAGTAAATCAGTTCTTACTAGATATGCTATATCTAAAATAAGAATGTATAAAGCTGGGTAAGAGAGAGGAAGAAAAAAGAATTAATATATCTCAATGGATACACAAACCAATACAAAATTTATTATGGTGATAAGTGATGCTATATGTGTTGGATATGCTAGGTATATACTATACCAAAAGTAATATCATGAACAAAGCTGAGTGCTCAATTCCCCTAGAGTGGCTCAAGAATGCAAAGGCTAGCCATTTGGCTCCATTGTCACCTATTAAGTGAAGCTATGTGATCATGCATGTGCTATTCTATGTTTGGAATGTGTGTCCAATCCCTCTGAGTACGTGGCTCAAGAATAAAAATGTTATCTAGTTCTTTGGCTCCATCATTGCCCCATGAAGTGAAGCTATGAACTGATACTGGTATGAAATGTGTGTCATATGAGATGGCTCTTGAAGCCCATGAATTTATTATAATATAAAAATGTTGGTGTGGATAGTGAAATGTATGATAGAAACTAGGCCACTCTTGGCCACTAAAAAAAGGTAGAGATTAGGCTTGCATGAGATCCACTTTAAAACTGGGCAATAGGCTTATGTGGAAGCCACTAAAAAATGTGGAGGTTAGACTTGTATGAAAGCCATTCTGAAATGATGCCAACCACCTATAGATGGAATAAGGCATATAAATACTAAGAATACCTAGGTAATATATTTAATTTGGAAAGAAAATAAGACCAATGTGCCATGCACATTTCCCCTAATCACTGGTGTTTATAACATGGATTTTGATCTAGAAGTTATACCAATTTCCATATCTAAAAGTAGAAGTGAGATCCATCATGCTAGGCATGATGCCCCCTATATCTATATTCTCTATGAAAAATTATACTAAAACTATTAAATCTAAACTAATTTGTATGTGCAAAAATTGTAGCTAAACCTACTTTTATGCTTGTTTTTGGAAAGTCTAGTTTTTTTGCTGTTTGGATAGGAGCACTAAAAATAGGACACCCTAGTGTTCTAGACTATTGTCCATGTTTGATGCCATTGTACTTTACTAAAACTGATGACTATTCTATAATCATCACTAATTTCCAAATTTTTTCTACCTAGTTTTATGTTTAGATACTATTTTGGGTGATCTAAAAGCTAATTTTTCAATCGGTAGGAGTTTTGATCTTTGTGACAAAACTTGTATTTATTACCCCCTCTTTTAAGGGTAGGAATGAAGAACCTGTAATGAAAATCCTCAGAATAAAGAGCTCTACAAGTGTTTTATGATATTAAAAGACATGATATAGTAATAATAATTGACAAGATATCTCAATATATATCATGGTTTGAATTAGAAATTGTTAGATCAATAGGGGTATGCCTAGAAAGATATAACAATGTAATAACATGTGTAATGTACTGAACTAGAATTGGAAGTGTTGGTTTTTATTTTTTAGTTTTTCAAGGAGGGATAGAGCATGATGTCCATCATGGCATCTAAAAAATCAAGATAATGCATGATGTGGATCATGACATTGTAGATAATGAGAAACAAATAAGCAACAAGCACATAAGGTAATAAGTAAGAAGCATACAAGAGTATCCAAGAGGCCAAAAAAACAAGGGACATGGGCACATGTCACTCAAATTAAAAAGTAGATTTAAAAGGCAAGTTCAAATGCCACATACACAAACAATTGAAAAAAAAAGGTTGACACAAGGGCCATAGGCACATAGAAGAGTACAAGCAAAGGACATTGGAAAATGTCTTAAGGCACACACAAGAATAGAAGAAAAGGACATTGGTAAATGTCCTAAGACACATATAGGAGATAAAATAGGAAATAATAAATGTAATCACATATAGCTATGCAAAGTAAGAAAGGAAGGCATGTAATATACTATAAATACAATCAAATCTAAATAATCAAAGCAAGAAATAAAAGTATGCAAGATATGTAGTATAAGCCTAAGTATATGCTAAGAAATACACAAGTGCTATATATTGGTGAATGCTGATAGATTAATCTATGTAAGATAGTAAGTAATGTACATCAACATGATAATTAGAGTGTGTGGTGTAGGAATGACATAACTTGAATGGTGTAGTCATGTAGAAGATGCCCCCGGTGGGTAAATATATGGATGTATGTCTTGAATGTAGAAGTAGGATGCCCCCTCAATAGGTAGAGTGAAGCAATCAAGGATCTATATGTCACTACACACACTTAAATAAGATATAGTGAAGCATGGTAATGTAGATAAATCAACATACAATAGCATAAAATAACAAAATGTAAGTCTAGCATGGTAGTAGAAATATAAAGCATGGATAATGCATACAATTGAAAAGATTTTATGTTTTTGAATTATTTGAATGTTTTTGTATTTTTAAATTTTGTATTATTTTTGGTATTTTGGAATATGTTTAAATGTGTTTGGTATTTTTAACTTTTGAGCTATGTACAATCAATCATGAGGAGACTATACACAAGAAATACTAAGAAACTATGTACAATTAAGAAAAAAGAAACTATGTACAAGAAAGAATAAGAAGAAACAATACTAACTAATGATTCTCATGGGATAATCCCTATCATGGTGTCTTGTATGAAAGAGAGAGAGATCTTTCTTGATCATGAAACACGGTGGAAGGGCTGAGACTATGGCTTTGAAAGCTATATATACTATAAATGATTTGAAATAAAAATTGACTATGGGGTCCCCCTATAACTCCAAGAATTTGATGTAACTATAGGGTTCATAGGGACCCATTTGGTAGTAGGATAAGATATCTAAACATGTGCTCTATGTGTAGAGGCATGAGATCTCAATGATACTACCCTGGGTGTAAACATGGTAGATAGAAGTTGTCTAGAATTCTAAAACTATGGTTGATTTACAAGAGACCTCTATGGAAGTGTATAAACTTTCTATGCTAGTGATGGAGATCTTAACTGAGTCTGAATCTAAACTAGAGGAAAAGTTGTAACTAGTGGATGAGGTAAAACTAGTGGAGAAGTTGAAACTAGTGGTGGAACTAAAACTAGTGACTACAAAATTGTGGATGGCTCTAAAGTGGGGAGTGGTAACTCATATGGAACTCCACCAATTGTAATAACCTAATTAGTGTGAATGAATATCACGTATCTATGAATTTTAGAAGGTATTATTCAAAGTTTTTGAATCCATGGTTGACCAAGTAACATATTAAAAAATCTTGCACTAGAAAAAATAGTAAATGATGTGGCCACATGTGTTGGACCAAACTGTAGAGGAAGTACAATCTCATCTAATGAAATTTGTATGTTCCCAGTGAATCCATTAATAAATATGTTTGTTAGGGTAATATCTTACTTTGAATATCCCAAATGCTATAGTAATGTCATAGTGCACATGTTCATGCTGGATTCGTTGTCTATGAGAACACTATGAATGTAACTTTGATAAAGATTGCATGATAATCTGAATCATCCTCAACTATCTCCTATTATAAGAAGTAGATCAAATTTCTATATAAAACTCTAGAATTGTATACACCAATCGTGTTAATTAAAGGGTATAACTTAACTAAAGGTACTTGATATGTAGATGGTGAAGGATGTGCATGGTATGCATGGTGAACACTTGATGTATCCCGTATCTCTTATTTAGGATGTTATAGGAAGGGATCTAAGAATATTTTCAAAGCTTTTCCCTATGTTTACTTTGCCTATGGAGGCTCAACTAAAGTTCCAAGATAAAAAATGTTGCCATCTATCAAGTCCTGTATCTTATGTTTCAAACTAATGCATCTATTTATTATGTGGCCTAGTGCCCTGTGAAAATCACAAAATGCATTTTGATCATATCCCCATGGAAGAAGCTTTGTTATATCAACTTCCTAAATAGGAGGGAGAGATATGATATTACATTCCAAAAGATGCTATAAAATTTTGGCTAGAGACACTGGTAGATTGGAAAAAGTTCACTGAGGAGGTGCAAATAAAACCACTCACTGAGGGGAATGTAAAGCTGCATTGATTATAGGTTAATTTTGACTCTTGCTATCATTGACATTGAATTTGTATGGGAATTTACTATTACTCTTGTTTGTTGTTTATGATATAATTGTGTACTTGAGTTTTCCCATTGAAATTAGTTTAACCTCTTTTAAATATTATTGACACATGTAAAGCTGGTAGAAGAATCTATTTGAATAGATCTTGAAACTCTTAATCAATCATGGGGCTAGTCATCTTAGCCAAGATAGTCTTATATAGAAGAACATAATCTATGAGATGCTCATTTGATCTTTGTTTCTATTGTGCAAATTGGGCATAGGAAACCTTATCAACAATGTTAATGCTGAAATGAGCTAGAAACATCTTAGATAAAGGGTTGAATACATTGATTAGCTGATTTGGTAGACTATAGAACCATTTTAAAGCATAATCCTTTAGACTCCATGAAAATAGATTGGTTAGTAGTTAGTAATTTGGTACATAGTCCAAGTATGCTGCATGAAAATTTCTCAAGTATCACCTTTGCCATCATATAAAGTGAGCTTGGGTTGAACAAAACCTTATGACAAGGGTGTAAAAGTAATATGACATGTCAATGGTATATGTAATAGAGAAAAATAATCCAAGGTCTATGTAGGTCTACAGGCACCTTTCTCAAGATGTAGCACCTTGGATTGAAGAGATTTTATCTTTTACATCAGGGCTACCACATCAAGAGACATTTAATTTTTGTAATAATTAAGGTGATATAGTAGGAAATTACTGAATATAGGAGATGTAAACTCCTAAAAACAACAAACTAAAAAGTGCATAAAAAGGATACGATGCTCACAAACATGTAAGGTGATACCTTAAAACAATGGAACCTAGTATATACAACTAAGGTTTTGAAAATTGATATTTATAAAATTACTATGGAATTTTAAAATTTGATGTGAATTTTTGATTTAAATATGGAAGTAAAATAACATAAAAATTATTGGAAAATTCTTGATTTAAAAGGACCTAGTGTATATAACTAGGGTTTTTCAAAAAAATAATTTTAAAAAAATTACTATGGAATTTAAAAATTTGATGCTAATTTATGATTTAAATATACAGGTAAAAAATTAAAAAAATATTAGAAAATTCTTGATTTGAAAGGACCTAGTGTATGCAACTAGGGTTTGGAAGCAAAACAATTTTTTAAAATTACTATGGAATTTTAAAAATTAAATTAAATTTTTGATTTAAATATGCCAGTAAAAAATCAAAATAATCTTGGAAAAATCAGCAAAAAATTTTCCCTAGGGTTTCTAGGATTTTTATGCACAAATAAGTAATTCAGGTTCACCAAATGATTTAACTATTTTGGGAATATTGGTGTATTATTCCTAATTTAGTTAAGGGTGTGAGTTAATTAAATTATTAAATAATATTAAAATATTTAAGATACTAATTTGTATAAATTATTTATAATTTTAACATTTCTAAAAATAGTAATAAATGTGAAGAAAATAAGACTTAGCTAGAAACTGACTGAGATGGCTGTTGCAAGGTCTAAAATTCACTATGCGAGATTAGGATAATGTCATAAATTAGGATCTGGCCTTTATTTTATGAAAGGACAAGAGCATTAAAATATGACACCTTAGGGTTTTATGTTATAATCCCCTTTTGCCATTGTTGTCTAAGAGACATGAGCTTTCTAGGTTTTGTTTGTTATGTTTGTGTGAGCCTACCTATGAAATTTTGATTGTTGGATGTCTATAGAACTCACTACAGAGATTATTTAGTCTTCAAAACCTAGACTTCATTGTGCTTTGACAAACTTTGGGAAAGAGAGGGGGGGTTAGTGTGTGTAAGATGCACTAAACGTGTATCCACACCCCTTGTGTGGGCATGCTGCCTATATACCAATACTCTGAAGAGGGATCAAGCCATATGTAGTTCTCCCACTTGATGTGCTTTGTGCAATAGTGTATATGAAGATGAAGAATGTTAAACTAGGTATTCTTGAGGTGGATAGGGATTTGTGTGAGGGTTTGAATAAGATTTTAGTTATATTGGATAGTTGTATGTAGAGAATAGTAAAATATTCCTGAATAGTCTTGCTTGTATTCTTGCTTACTTTGTGATATTTTACAACCATTTATAAATAAACTTTGAATGGGCTTTTATAGGGATCTATTGGTCATAGGTTAAATGTATTAATTTTAGGCCAGAAAGAAAGAGGATAAGAAATGAAAGGAAATGACCCTTGGCAGTAAAAATGCACTTGGATAGGAGCACCAAAAATGGACACCCTAGGGTACGGTGCTATAGTCCAAGTTAGGCACTATTGTGTTAAAGGAATGTGACCCATTGGGATGGAATCATCACTAGAAATGCTGGTTAGAGGAGGTGGAATCACTATTTAGAAGGCTATGGATGACTAAGAATCAATGAAAAGGTGCCTAGGAGGGTCATGAGAGCAAGCAAGAGGGACCTATGGGTTGGGTATCACAAGCCACACTCAAGTTACCAATTTTTACGTTTTATATGACTACACTTAAAATTTGATTTGAATGCACCCATCATTTTATTTAAGGTTCTCTAATTATGTAATTATGTGATGGACCCCAATCTAAATAATTTAATAATTTTTGTTCATATGAATGTTTTTTTACACTTTTAAGTGAAATTTGGACAATACACCTCTTAATAATTTTTAAAAATTATTGAAAGTGGAACACAATATGTGTAGGATACTAAGAAGACAAAATGATAAACAATGTTAATCAATAAGTTTTAAATCTACATACATACTTGGGCTTGTTATAAAAATAATGTTTTTATTATGGATTAATTAACATTTAATTTTCATCATCATGTATTAATGAGACCTTGGTACCCATATGCTTAGATAAAAATTTAGGTTATGCTCTTAAGGAAATTTAAGGGTAAATTGAATGGAAAAAATATTGCATATAAGAGCTTAAATCATGTACAAACATAGGTGTTATATTTTATGGTTTAGTCAGTTTTAAATGTGATCTTTAGAGTTATAATTTTGCTTAAATATCATAAAACTTGTTTAAAGTACTCAATTTTATTGTGTGGATGATCCTTGTAGTAGAACCTTATGATAACACTTTTTTTAAGTGGTATAGGACACTTATAAATTGTGTTATCATTGTGTACTATACATAGATCAAAGCATTATCTTTTGAATGAATTCATTTTAATCAACCTTGAGTTACAAAAAAATGATTTTTTATCATGGACAATCGAAAGATTTTAGGTGGAATGATAGTGAATATTTAAATTTAGAATATCGATAATTTTTTGGTAGATAAATCAATATTGATATTGTTAAATTTAGTTTATTTTGAACCCCTTTTGGATGAAAAACTCATATAATAAATGTTGAGGCTTGGAATAATTATTGAATTATGTTGGCTTGATTGAGTCCTTATTAAAATTGAATATTCATCGTGGATGAGGAACCTTATTGGATTATTGTACCTTCATGCACCTTGGATTTGGGAATCAAGATTTGGAGTTGGGTAAAATTTACCCTGTCCTAGTTGATTACCATTGTATCTTGAGAAATGAGATCTTTCATTAAAATAAAATCATAGTGTGACACCTTAAAAATTAGGTGCCTAGGTATTTAAAATAATTTATATAATAACTATGTAGGCTAATCATTTATTACTTTCAAAGATGTATTAAAAGATATCCATTTTTGGAATAATAGTCACCCTTTTGTAAATTGATTCCATTTTTGGAAATAAATATCTATATAATGAATGTTAAACTTATATGAAACCTTGTAAATGTTAATATCATTAAAATAAGTCCAATTATTTTGGACATTAAAACACACTTTCAAATCTAACAACTTGGGTTAAAATCTATTTCTGGTCTTTAGATCCTATTCTTTGGCTATGCCTTGGTTTGGTGATGTACTTCATGTATAATAAATGTAGACCCTTATTTTTGAATTAGCATTGAGACCTAAGTTATATGTTATAGTCATATCATATGATAATTGATGAGGTAGTAGCCTATGTGAAGATTTATTAATCTATAAATTGGGTTAGAATTTTTGGCACGATCACTAATTATTTTTAGTTACCAGACCTACCATAATACTAGAGATTGGAATGCATATGCCACTTTATATTGAATTCTTGTGGGGAGTTTCTAGATAACTTGTTTCATCCACATGGATTATTTATTATACTATCAATATTTAACATCTAGTACCCTCATGGAAGTATAAGGCTAGTTTTAGTGGATGAGAGATGTGTGGGGGGATACAAAAAGATCTTTGGTTGGAGGAAAATCCCTCTATTGATGTTCTCCTTATTTTTTTATAAATGATATTTCAAGATTAGTGATGATATTAAAAGTTCTTATGAATTTCCTCATGAAGAAATATTAATATATGAATATTTTGATAGATGACTATATTAAATATTATATTGTTATTAGGAAAGATGAAATCATGTTTTAACATTGATGTTGTAAACAATTGTAAGTTGTTATTTAGTTTAATATGGTTTGTAAATTATCTTGAGACTAAACTATTAAACTAACAAAAGATGAATGCTGATTTGTCCTACTCAGTACATACTTAGACATGGTTTCATATGAAGAAAAGATGTGGATTCAATTATTGTGTTTAACCACTTATTGTGAAGGTTGTTCACACTTTTGTAAATGAATATAAACCTAAATTGTGAATATATCATTGATATGGTGCAATTGTAAATATCACAAAGGAATTAATATTGAAATGTGATCACATACTAATAAATGTGTAATTTATTACGAAAATAATTAATTGAATTTATAGTGGCATAGAACAAAATGAAGGTTTTTTATCAGAATTTGGAATGGATTGAGGTATTAACTCATATTAAGATAAAACTAATTAAAGGGTAGCATATGCTATAAATTACTTTTAACTAGAAGAATGAAAGTAAAGTAATGAAATGGGGGTCTTAAGTGGACATATTTTTCTTGAAAAATAGGAAACCGCAACTTGTACTGATTATTTGAAATATCTACACTCACAATTTGAAGATGTCATATGAAGAAGAATTGTATCATTTTGAGTCTAGTTTCTAAACTACAATTGTTTTTGAAATGGTTAAGTATAAGTAGGTCAAACATCAAAAATTTAAATATATTGTAATTTTTTTTAGAAAAATCATACTAGATAGTTGTTCGTGTGCCCCACCATTTTTTGAGCATCATTTTATTTTTATTTAAATCCTTTGGTAGAAAGATAGGTAGGATCATCTAGATTGAAACCTATATTAATTAATGAATATTTTTTTTACTAATTTTACAAGTCAATATACCCTAGAATATGATAAAAAATGTATAGTTGACTGTGCACCCCGCTAACTACCTCAAAAATATCAAAAATTAGATTTTTCTTTTTTTAAATGTATATAGAATTAGGTATAGTTTGCAACCATATGATTTTTTTACAGTTTGGATCAATGAATCAAAAGGTACATAAATAAAGATGAACATGAATAATCATGGTATATAGTGATATAAATTACATAATTAGTCAATAAATATAAATAACAACCTTAAAGCAATAAACATATTAAAAACACACACACACACACACACACACACACACACACACACACACACACACACACACACACACACACACACACACACACACACACACACACACACACATAGACACACACACACACACACACACACACACAGATATGGATATGAGACTTAGTTGATTTTATAGTACTATTTTCAAGGAAAAATTAATAAAATGGATAGTGTATAGCATGAGTGAAGTTGAATTTTATTATTGTTGGTAGAAAACACACATTCAGTTATGTGTTGCAGGTCCATGCTTGAGTCTCAGAAATCCAAGCCATTCTTGAGCCTTAAGGCATGTGTTTCAAAATTTAAATATAAGAACCATGTACATGGTATGTACCACGTACATGAGACTACCATGCATGTAGAATATTTTTCTACTAGTCTTTAAGAATGCATACACATTTTTAGTCTTTAAAACTACATATGTAGTTTTAGTTTTTAGAACTGTGTATATAGTATTGCTATTAAAAAATTGCATATGCAGAACAATTTAGTATTAGATTGCCATGCATGGTATATAAATAAAATAAAAATTTAATATAAGTTTATGTTTAGATATGGAAATTTAGTTTCTTATACTTTAAGTTATATTTTATTTATATACTTTTAGGATTTTTGAGAGTGGTTTTAGACCTCTTGGAGCTATAATGCAAATTCTAGGTTTTGGAGGATCATATCATATTTTAGACTCAATCAAATTTTAGGGTTTAAGGGTTTTAGACTTAGTCATATTTTAGGGTTTCAATATTTTATGGAGACATCATAAGAGGTATGAAGGTTGTCTGAAGGGATTAAGTTATGATATAATAGTATGAGAACATCTCTAACGAAATACCACAAGTTGATCCCATCCCATTCCATCTAGACCCCTTAAGGTATAGACTCTATGAAAAATGAATCGATGAGCCCCTAATGCATAAAAAAACCATCTAATGAATGAAGGCATACACAACATGATTTATAGTTATGAGGTACATTTATAACAATAATGCCATAGAGAATACATATTCATCACTTCTTTCATTTTATAGATCATGGATATTTTATCTATATTTTGATAAATTTAAGCATTAGTCAATCGGGGTAATTAGTGATGTGATTTGGGCCAAATTGATCCTTGTGAACCTGATTATTAATCTAAATTATGTTAATTGGGGATAAAACATTTGGTTTAAGGTTTAAAGAGGATATGATTAAGGGTTTAGGGTTTGAGGTATATGGTTTAAGGTATAGGGTATAATCATGAATGTAATTGAGGCCAATTTGAGATCGTTAAACCTTCTTAAGAATATATAATGTGATTTTGGACATAATTATCCCCAATCTCATCATAGGTTGATATAATTAGTTAATTAGGGTAATGAGTGATGAGATTTATGATGAATTGAGCCCTATGAAAATAATTATTACTCTAAAGGATGTTTATTAGGGATAAATTGATTGATTTAAGGTTTAGGGTTTATGATTTATAGATCAAGGTTTAAGGATTAGGGTATAATGTATAATATTTAGGTTTTAGGGTATAAGGCCCAATCATGAAGGTAATTGGGACCAATTTAAGCTCGTTAAACCTATTTTTGACTACATAATATGGTTTTGGGCTCAATTAACCCCAACATCATCATAAATTAAACCAATAAGTCAATTGGAGTAATCGATGATGTTATTTAGGCTAAATTGGACCTCATAAACCTAATTTTTACCCTAAAGGATGTCAATTTGGGATAAATCAATTGGTTTAGGGTTTAGGTTTATGATTTAGTGTTTACAATTTAGGGCTTAGGTTTTAAGGTATAGGGTTTAGTGTTTAGGGTATAAGGTCCAATTTGAAAGACAATTGGGGATAATTTAAGCTTATTCAACATATGTGTGAGTGTATAATATGATTTTGGGCTCAATTAGTCCCCATGTCATCATAGACTATGCCAATTAGTCAATTGGGGTAATAGTGATGTGACTTTAGCTAGATTGGGTCTTATGAACCTAATTCTTAGTTTAAATGATGTTAATTAGGGATAAAATGATCAGTTTAAGGATTAAAAAGTTTATGATTTAGGGTTTAGGGTTTGGGGATTAGGTTTTAAGGTATATGGTTTATGGTCTAATCATGAAGGCAATTAGGGCTAATTTGAGCTTATTAAACCTACTTGTGACTATAGAATGTGATTTTGGGAATAATTAACCCCAATTTCATCATGAGTTGAGCCAATTAGTTAATTTAGGAAATAAGTGATGTGACTTGTGCTAAATTCAACCTTATGGACATAATTATTACTCTAAAGGATGTTACTTGGGGATAAGTTAATTGATTTAGGTTTTAAGGTTCATGATTTAGGGTTTGGGATTTAGTGATTAGGGTAGGGTATACGGTTTAGGTTTTTAGGTATGGGGTCCAATCATGAAGGAAATTGGGGGATAATTTGAGCTCATTAAACCTATTTATGATTATAAAATGTGATTTTGGTCTCAATTAGCCCCAATGTCATCATAGATTGAGATGATTAGTCAATTGAGATAATTTGTGTTGTAATTTGGGATAAATTGAGCACTATGAACCTAATTATTACTTTAAAGGATGTTAATTTAGGATAAATATATTGTTTTAGGGTTTAGAGTTTATGATTTAGGGTTTAAGGTTTAGGGTATACTATTTAAGGTTTAGGGTTTACAATTAAGGATTTAAGGTTTAGGGCATACTATTTAAGGTTTAGGGTTTAGGATCTAATTTCAAAGGCAATTAGCATAATTTGAGATTATTCAACCTATTTATGACTAAAAATGTGATTTTTGGCTCAATCAGCATTAATGTCATCACAAATTGAGTTAATTAGTTAATTGGGGGAATTAGTGATGTAATTAGGGCCAAATTGAGCTATGTGAACTTAATTCTTAGTTTAAATGATGTTAGTTAGGGCTAACATTATTGGTTTAGGGTTAAAAAAGTGTATAATTTAGGGATTAGGTTTTAAGGTATATGGTTTATGGTTTAGGTATAAGGTCTAGTCATGAAGGCAATTAGGGCCAATTTTAGCTTGTTGAACCTATTTGTGACTATAGAATATTATTTTGGGCATAATTATCCCTAATGTCATCATAGGTTGAGCCAATTAGTCAATTAGGGAAATAAGTGATGTGATTTGGGCCAAACTAAGCCCATTGAAATTAATTATTACTCAAAGGATATTAATTGGAGCTAAATTGATTGATTTAGGGTTTAGGGTTTAGTGCTTAGGGTATAGGGTATAAGGTTTAGGTTTTAGGGCATAAAGTTAAATTACAAAGGTAATTGGGGAAAATTTGAGTTCATTAATCCTATTTGTGACTATAAAATGTGATTTTGGGCTCACTTAGCCCCAATGGCATCATAGATTGAGCCACTTAGTCAATTGGGGAAATCAATGATGTAATTTGGTCTAAATTAAGCCTTATGAACCTAATTCTTACTCTAAAGGATGTTTATTTGGGCTAAAGTGATTGGTTTAAGGTTTATGACTTAGGATTTAAGGTTTAGGTCATAGGGTTTAAGGTATAGGGTATAGGGTGTAGGGTACAAGGTCCAATCACAATGTCAAGGATTTTTTAACTAGATATTAATTGATAAGGGTGGTCAATTAATTGAGAATAACTAATAAAGTAAAAAATACTTAAATTTATCAAAATATGGTAGAAATATCCATGATCCATGGAAATAAAGAAGTGAGGTGTGTGTTTTCTCCATGGGATTATACTTAGAAATGTATCCCAAAACTATAAATCATATTGTGTATTATTTTATGCATTAGATGGTTCATGTATGTATTAGGGGCTCGCTAATGCATTTATTTGAGAGTGTATACATTAAGTGGTATATAAGGAATGGGGTGGGATTGAATTTTGGAATTTTTTGAGAGATATTCTCACACTATTATATCATACCTACATCCCTTCATTCATCCTTCATACCTCTTATGATGTCTCCTTGAAATATTGAAACCCTAAAATATGACTAAGTCTAAAACCTTGAAACCTTGGAATCTGACTGAGTCTGAAATATGATAGGATCCTCTAAAACCTAGAATTTACATTATATCTTCTAGAGGTTTGAAACCACTCTCAAACATCCAAAAAGTATATAAATAAAATATAACTTAAAGTATAAAAAACTAGATGTAAACTTATACTTAAATGTTTATTTTATTTATATACCATGCATGTCAATCTAATACTAAATTATTACACATACAGTGTTTTATAACATCAATACCACATATTTAGTTCTAAAGATTAAAATTGTGTACATGGTTCTAATGATTAAAACCATGTACATGGCTCTAAAGAATAAAACTTCATACATGGATCTAAAGACTTAAACCATGTACATGGTTATAAAGACTAAAATCATGTACATAGTTTTGGATCTATAATTATCAAGCTTATGTGCTAAAAACATATATAAAAAAATCTTGAAATCTATTTGAATGAAAAATGTGTCCACTTTTTCACCCTCCAACTCTGTGCACTTACCCATGGATAAAACTTAGATGAATGAAATAAGATAACTATGAAAATCACAAAGAGAAAAAGAAGACTTAGCTAAATACTAATTATTAAGTTGAATGTGTATGACTGAAAGATAGTTGGAAATGATAAAATTGGACCTAATTGTTCATGTGTAACTAAAATAATACTTGTCACTGTTCTAGGTCCGATTCAACTTGAAATAGTCAGGATTGATTATCACTCTTGACGCTAGTGGGTTGATCTTGAACTACATGGGAAAACATAAAATTGATGTTACAATCACCTTTACTTACTTTAAATGTGATTGTAAGTGGAATTTCAAACTTTTATTTCACACAAATGATATACAAATGACTTATTCAAGGTAAAACCCCAATAGGGCTTGTGATAGTTGAAAAACTACAAAAATAAAGGAGGGATTGTAATGGGATAAGCTGATCTAAATCACTCCATTATGATTGAATGTTTCCTATGTATCTAGAATACTCTAAATAAGGAATCAAGCCTCATGTTATTCTCCCACCTAGATTATTTATTACAATAGTGTTCTTTTTCTACATGAATGCATCTAGAGATGGTTTGAATACTTGATAATTATTTTCTTTAATTAGATATAATAAGATTATAAATTGGATAAGCATTGATTTAGGTGAATATAATTAAATTTTAAAATAATAGGGAAGTTTTTCTTAGTGTGTAATAGTATAATTATGGCCCAAATAGTGAAATTGCCAAGTTGTAGAATAAGTTGCTTAGATGTGTATTTATACTAGTCCAAATGGGTGAAAACACATGATACCTATCCTAAAAATATGGAACAAACTATAGCTTATGGTTTAAATTTGAAAAATATTTTTTTTGGGGTAAATCTAAATATCAACTTGTAAAGGTTAGGATCGATTAGTGGTCTTGACCCATATAGGTCAATTTTGACCTGGGAAGGGAAACATTTGATTTTAATAATTAAAATTTTTAGTACATAGGCTTAGAAGGTTTTTAATAATTTAATAATATTTATGTAGGTGTAAAATAACAACTTGGAAATGATGGGCTTAAAAAAATACTTAGGATAGAGTAAGGTGGAAAAAGAGGACGAATTTAAAGGCTCAAGTCAAGTGAGGTAAATGTGGGTCAAAACTAAACTTATCAAGTATTAATGACTAAATTTCTCCCCCCTTTGATCTATAGATAAAATTAATATAATAAAATTAAACATATACTTGAGTGTGCATGACACACTTTGCCTTTGGGAGGAAGCTCCAATCACACAAGGTGTTCCATAGTAAATATTATATGTGTGGATGTGATGTTCTCTTGTAAATTTTATTGAAGATGATGATTTCTTAAATAATTAGGGAATTGGATCTTCCCATGAAGAACTTATATAGATTGGTTCCTTTATTGAATAATGGAGAATTGATTGTGATTAATCCCTAATTTAAAGTGAACATGTTTAGAAAATAGAACCCATTAAAGAACAAAAAAACCTCAATTTACATTTTTGGTATTTGTAAACCCAAAATGAAAATAAGCTGGAATCCAAAATAGATTTATAGGATATAATGATGAATGGAATTTAATTTCTAATATGTATTATACACTTAACTAAATCAACCATTGTAGATGGCATATAGATAATGTTATCACTTTAATCCTTAGTTCCTATGATACTTTTAGTAGAAGTTTGAAATTGAAAATGATAATATAAGAAATAAAAGGGAGTCCTTACCCTTATCATGGATTTGTAATTAGAGAAAAATGTGTTTATGAATTAATATCATGCCCCATGAATCTAAAAAATAGTACAGTGTGCATAATTCTATTTAATGCCCTCATGTGATAAATGTAAAACCTCTAACTGTATGTAGATGTAATCTTTGAAATTTTTGTTTTAAGATTGTGTGCATATGCCTATTATAATCACCTAAAATTGGTATTTTAGTGCTAAAAATGCTGATTGAGACTACCTATCCCTAGTTTATCCCTAAACATATCCTTGAGCCTATTGTCACACTTATCCATCCTTCATGTGGGCCACATGTGTCCCTAGTCAGCTCTAAATTAGTCCCAGACCCTCATTTCATAATATTGGCCCTTTGTACCTAGTATTCTACTAGATGGATAGTAACACCATAATAAGGACACTAGTGTCACATGCTGCTAATGCCATTTGCCTTATCTTTTCTGAAACAAATATATTTTCAAAATTAAAGCCTCCTGGGATTGGCCTAGACATATTTTATCATCTGTAAAAGCAAAAAAACAATAAAAATAGATGAATTTTATTAATTTGACCACTAGATGTAAATTAAATTTAAAATACACATTAAGACATAGAAAAAGTTGATCATAATTAAGGTTGTCAATCCCTATTCTACCCTACTTTTACATACTACCATCTAAAATAGCCTTAAGCTTATATTTTCTAGATTTATAGTCTCAAGCACATTTAAGGCACTCAAGGACACTATCATACTATCATCAATTGAACTTGAACCAAAATTTAGGTGGGGATAATTGAATCGAGCTTGATCCCTCCTCAAAGTATTGGTATGCATATAACTCTCTTCACAATAAGGTATTGAGGATGTCCAACCTATCTTACTAATGAACACACTTTTTAGTTCATGCCCTATTTATATGGAGGATTTGGGTTTAAATGATAAATTAGTCATTATAATAAAAATATAGGGTTCTAAAACTCATGTGATTAGGAACATATCCTAAAGATCTAGACATAGGTGTGCCCAGAATCCTAAGCCATTCTTGCACAGAGAACACTATCACCAATATCAAGATACTAATGTGACTTTTGTAATAATGTCTCTACTATCCAATTATATTTCTACTATCTAGGAGGGGTTCTAACATTATGATCTAATTTATGACACTTAGACTAGCTTTTATCTTAGTTTCTAGTACCTAGATCATCTGTATCAAGTGTTTTCAAGCTAAGCCATTACTTGCACTATTTATTAATATTTCAAGAAAATTCAAACGTAGTCAATTCTATAAAAAATTAGTGGATGTATTTATTGAATATTGTTTCCATGATTTAATCTACTCAAATTTGTAAAAAATATAGGATTTACACTCACTAAGTCCTAAAAGGTTAAAATATTTGGTGAACCCAACATACTTTGAACATTGCTCAAACCCTAACCCTAGTTAACCTTAGGGTTTACATTTATAGCATTCATATTTTAGATGCATATATTTTTTGATTTTTATTTCATATAATCATGATAATAATTATATAAGAAGGCACTCACTTTTTGATACAAAGTCTAATACTTTGATTTGCATGCTTGTTCCCTTTAATTCAGAATGAACTTAGAAAAGACATAAACACATGTATAGATGATGATTTTTATCAATTGTAATATATGTCATATTTCATAGCATGTTATCTTTATATTATGTGGAATTACATTAACACACAAACCCTTACACACATAGAGTATTTGGCACATAAGCTAATAACTAGGTTTCAATTTTTAATGTCATATCTTATGACAAAAAAGAATGTCCTGTTCTAACTCATCTCCATGAGGGTGATAGTTACTTTCCTTCTAACCAAGTTTATGATATCACTCCTCCACAAGATGAATAAACCTATACCATTTTCACTAATACCTATACTCAACCTATTCACACCTCTTCCCTATAGGGTGTGTGCCTACATATTTAATTAGAAGCAACTAGGGTTTTCATGTGTGAGAATCTAAGGGATCAAATTATCATTATGAGTAAACTAATATCATATTTATGTAATAAAAATTAGTTATTAAATGAACATTTCACATTATTATCAAATCACATTACATGTACATAGTCTTCATAATATGCTAGCATAAACCATGTATATGCATTTACACATAGGAAAGTTATGTCTAACACTCTTTCATATCCAAATAAAAAGTAAAAACAAAGTATATATACTAGTGATTAAAAAATAATTTAAATATAAAATAATAGTTCAAGTGAGGTACTAAGGGAAATTATTAAAGCTAAGTTGATTAACCACCCCGTTTATACCTAGTGAAGATATCCAAATATTATTGTGCATATCATAGAATGCATGAGCACCACACTAATTCATGTTTTGCATTGAAGAGGAAAATACAAAAACTAATGGATATAAATGAATCAAATAATGATACATCATCTAAAAAACATAAAATGGCACATCTATAAGTTTAAAAAGGGTTAAATTCAAAAACAATACAAAATTCATTACCAAAGCATCACTTATAACAACAACAGGTTCAGAAAGCACAAGTAAAGTAATAAATAATACAAAAAGCACAAGTAAAACAATTAAAATATGTAAATATACCTATCCAAAATGAGGATAAAATTTTAAAGTAATATGATTTTTGTCAAAAATATCTACAATAATTTGATTCTCATGGTTAGGGTTTGGGTGATCAAGCCCAAGGCATGACTTCTCCTATTGTAGTAGTTGATAATGATGGTCAATAGAGTTTGGGATTTATTGAACATCTCAAGGCACATAATTAAAATATATAATTTATCAAGGCATAATATCTAGATACACAAGACTTTTTATAGAAAGATCAAGAACTTAAGTTACAAATTTAAAATCATGCTAAACCAACAAGCATTTTGAAAAAATGATTTCTAATAAAAATTACTCCACAACACCATATTTATACAATAAGCATAGTTTCAAAGGGAAAAATCACAATCAATATTCCAAATCATAATTCACAAAGGTCAACTCCATAGTATGAGGCAATTCCCTCTAGCATTTAGGTTACTATGATTATGATGATAAACAATACTCAAATTTATATTAAAACACCATTTAGCTACAACATATCAATCACATTGCATGAGAGATGACCATTCTTATTTTTGACACAGGTGACAATGATAATGAGTATCCCATAGAAATCATTGATCAGTATTGTTACTCCTTTCTTGCACATACTTTGCTTCTTTATTTCTCCTTGTAAATAGTTTCATTTTCATGTTGCTTATACATAGCTTATATCCATAAAATATAAAAATAATAAAATATTTAAAAAACACAAAAAATTCAAATAATTATTCAAAAAACACAAATTTATATATTATATGAATTGCTATGTTTACATTTCTTATATTTTCCATACACTACATATGATAGCTATCTTAGTATAGTTGGTTTTATCATACATAAGTGATTCACTTGTTCTTGTTGAGTGTTTGCATATTAATATAGGACTCAGGTCAACTAAATCAATCTAGATTTTTTATTATCTACCCATTTGGGTTATATACACTAATACACGAGGTCTTCAATTGACACATTCATCCATTTGAGGTACCCTATACATAGTTTTGATTACTATGTTCTATCTTTATATACTATACATCAAAAATTTAGCATTATTATATGTTGATATTGATCATGCTACACTTAATTATATTTTTTTTCTAGATTTACTAGTTTAGACTCATCATATGTACATACTAGCTCTTACACAAATTTGTATTACATATTCATGCATAATTTCATTTCTAGATTTCCTAGTTTAGATTTGATTGTATATATATGCTTCTTCTATTTGAGGGAATTTGAATATTCCATTTTTCCTTGGATCTATGCCACTTATTTTCACAATATGTATGCTTTGGACATATGCCCATGTACTTGTGTGGGCCTTCCTAATTATGTATGCAGACATATAAACATGTAATTCTATGTGGATCTAAGTCAATTTTCTTGTTGTTTGTGTATGTGGACTTTTGAACATGTCCTTGTATGTATTGTCTTTTGAGATTTAGTGATATTTATTATGGCCCCTTTGCCTACTTTTCATGTCTCATGTGTTTTATATGTATGATTTCTTGTATGTGTCATGTCCATGACACTTGTATTTGCTTGTTACGCACTAGTTTTTGATGCCATGAGAGAACTCATGTATCTACCATTCCTAATTAGGTGACATGATGGATACCATGCCCCATCCCCTAAGTAGTTACCCAATTTTACTTAGATTTGATGTTACATAAATTGATTACATCTATCTTCACATCCTTTTAAAATTATAGACATGAAATAAATCCTACTTTACATACTTATGTTCAAATTATCTTACATTTTAATGTTATGTATGCACATTATAATGGATTATCACACAATTATCATGTATGCTTTGGTTAACACATATTTTGTAGAGCATTTTATTTTGAGGATAGTTATTTCATAGGTTCAACAACTCTCCTCAAAAGAGGGGGAGTTAATAGGGGTTTGTAACAAAGATCAAGCTTCCATACTACAATCATAATAAATTTTTAACACACAAGCTTAGTTACAAAAAATAGACATAGGTAAACACAATGGGAAAATAGTGACCTAAAAAACAATATAGTTGCATAGAATTTAGACCATAAGGACACTAACATCCAACTAGGGACACTAGAACCACATGGCACTACTATCTAAGATATGAAACTATTACCTAGTAGCCTTTGTTTCAGAACAACCCACATTAGCCAAATTGAGATAATAGGTATAATACAAGTTTACACAAATTTAATTATAGGTTTATCAGTTATACTCAATTTTGCTCAAATTTATACTAGTCCAGCTTAGATTCATATTAGTTTACTTAGATTTGAGGCATCATGCATGGAATGACCATTTTGATATTCAATTCAAATACTCAAATATAGTTTATTAAAACTCAGTCCATGATCCATATACATAGATATCATATTTGAGGGCATATACATGATAAATTATTTCTATATGCTCACTTACACACTAATTGATTATATGGAATGAAAAATTTCATGTCATTATCTAAGATTTATATACCCAACATCATATTATAGGTTGCACACTAGTTTCATACCTTAATCCATCTGGAGTGGTTGGCATTATCGAGTGGCCCAAAGCCACCTAATGTACCTGAGTGGCCATAGAGCCGATATACATAGTTATATATACCTATTCAAACATTTATAGTAATTCATGAAGTTCAATTTTAGATACATATACTACACATGAGTGATAAATGATGGATTCCTAGCCTACTTGAGTTATTGAACCACCTATATGAGAGGGTTAGACACACTATCAATCCAATCTAAGTTATTCATAGGTCATGATCCACCAAGCAAGGGTGGGAAATGATGGAGTCAAAATCAGTTTGAGTTCTTAATCCACCCACATATGAGGATTGAACAAGCCATTAGCTTAGTCTAATTTATTCACTGATTGATCATTATATACATGCACACATAGGTTATCACTATTTTCATCTATTGGTTCACATACCCAGTGAGGTGTATTCATTCCTTTCCTTTTTCCCATATTTTTACTTAGTTTTAATTTTTTAAATATTTTAGTCTTTTCATTTTAATATCTCTTAAGGACTAATTTATGTATGTTTCATTTGTAGAACACACATTGAAGCATGCATTACATACTTAAACCCAGTTTCACATACTCATATCTAGCTTCATGGGATTCACCTCTTAGATAAGTCTAGGTATGATTTTTTTCCTTTATAATAGTCATTTCACTTTCTTGAATTTATATAATAAAGGTGGGGGGGAATGTGATCACCCAAAAGTGGTATTTGAGTGCTAAGAATGTTACTTGAGACTTATTCATAACTTCGCCCTAAAGTAGTCCCAAACCCTCATTTCATGATCTTGGCCCTTTATACCTAGTGTTATGCCAGTTAGACATTAAACCATAATAAGGACGCTAGCACCACATGGAGCTATTGTACCCAAAATGGCATTAATGTCCTTTTCCCTATATTTTTCCAAATGGATATCTTTTAAAAACTAAAGCCTCTTAGGGTTAGATAACATATATTTTATCATATGCACAAAAAATAGAATAATATAAATACATGACTTTTAGAACTCTAACCATTAGATGGAAATTAGATGTAAAATACACATTCAAATATAAAACAAGTTAAGCACAATTATAGTTATCAATCCCTATTCTACCCTGCTTTTGAATATTACCATCTATAACAGCCCTAAGCTAAGATTTTTATATATTTCCAATCTGAATCACATTCAAGGCACTCAAGGTCACTATTATTGGTAGAAAAACATGGATTGCAAAGTTACACATGATATTTGTTTGATATCTATGAGTTAAGCACTCATTTTATCATTGTATATCCTATTTTGTCTTATCTTCATGAGTTATAATATGCTATGATATGAAGAGACTCTAATTTTGGCACCAAGTATGAGAAGAAAATGAATAGCCATAGATTAAAAATGTCTATATATACTTTTTTTGGTAAGAAGCAAAGGGATCTAATTTTAAAAGAGATCAATAGAGATTATCTAGTTATGGTTACCTATATCATTTCTTGTTATGTTCCTTTCGTGTGCTCTCATGTCTAATGTCTTGGTTGCTTTCTATCTAAACTATTTTGAATGCATTATTTTAATTTATACAATACTGATTGTTCTTAAATTGCTCAATAATGTAGAATAATCAATGGATATTATGTTTCTATAATCTAATTTCCTGTATTTTATGATAAACTATTTTGTGCATATGATGTCTCTCACAACTATCTTTATCCTTATCATGATCTGGTGCTTTAAGAACGTTTGCTAACAATGGTGTAATGAGCATGAAAACTCATTTTGGAGGAAAAATTATTCTACGATTGTTACTAGGGTAGAGAGATATTGAGATATGGTTGGATCAAAAGATATGTAATTTTTTAGAAGAAGAATCAAGAAAGATTGGTCTTACAGTTCAGGAGATCATTCAAGAGCATATTTATGAAGAAATTTATGAAATCTTTTGGTGTAATTTGCTTGAATTTATGGTTAATTGGTTAGCATGATTGGAATATTATTGATTTATACTAAGTATGGAAGAATCTATTATCTAGATTAAAGAAAAGATAGACCAATTACAAAGATTATAAATTGACTGGATAAAAGAAATAGATCATTAGGTTACTACTACAGTAAATGGATATATAACTAAGTTTGTAGTGTGAGGATACATAGATTTTGAAGATGTAAAGGAATTGTTCTTTAGAGGAATTTGAGGAATTTTTTTGTAGTGACTACCTAGCTGAGTAAAGATGTTGGTTGTGGACAAGGCCATGCTGCCTACTCTAGCTAGTATGGAGTAGTCACTTTGGGCATATGGGGGTGTCTATGACATGATAGTGAATGATGATTATATGAGTAGATAAGGCTTGAAACTAAATATAAAATGGAGATATGAGGGAAGAAGAGTCAGAAGAAGAGTCTAGAATGAGAATGTGAGCAATGACAATAAAATATATGGAGTAAATAGAAAAATCTGTAGGTAGCTATGAGTAGAGATAAGAGTAGTAGTAAAATAACTAAAGAATGAGTAGGAAGAAGTGATGAATGAGAAGAAAGAGATGAATAATGAAGAATTTATAAAGATGAGATGAAAGAAGAAGATTAATTCCAACAAAAAAAAGAAGTGATGAAGAGCAGAGGAAAAAGAGATGTTTAAATATGAAGATGAGAATAGTGTAGAGGTAGATCAGTTAGTTGATAGATGTAGTGTGTACCTATAAGAATGGGTTTCATGGAAGAAGGAAATGGAGTATTAAAAAAATAAGTAGGAAAAATTCATAGAGTAATCATAGGTTCAAGCATGGAAAGAGAATAATTCACATGAAAGAATCATTCACTAGAAGAGTACATGTCCCCATAGCCCAATTTGTTATATTCTAGTAAACAATTTCAACCCAAAAGATAGGCAAATAGCAATTAGGAAGATCTATTTTTAGAAAAAGTGCAATGATGGGGTAATTAAATTGAAATATCCTCAATTATTAAGGTTTTGAAGGTTTTAGGGTTCATTAAAATTGAGTAGAGAAAAGTAGAAAATACAAAAAAGTAGAGTGCATAGATAAACTCTCCTAATGCATAGGTAAATATTCTTGGTACAAAGTAAGATCACATTAATTTCAACCTCCCACTATAAAAACTGTGAAATAAATCCCCTTGACACTAATTTATAATATGGGTAATTTAGGAGCATTTATAAACTTGGTTCCATATGATGGGTCTACAAACCCTGAATAGTATTTACTAACATGTGAGATGAAATGACAAGCTAAGGGTATTACCAATGAGGCTATAAATAAGTGAGAAATAATCAGGGCACTAAATGGAAGAGAATTTGAGTTTATATATTTAAGAGATATCAATCAAGAAAATATACAACATGTTAAGGAGTAGCTTATCACAAAAATTAAAATAAAGAAATGTACAAGTTAGACTATTTAGGACTAAATGGAGATCAGTCAAAAGTTAGGAGAATAAGTCTGTGATCATGATCTTAGGTTTTTAGATGTTATGAATAAGGTGAAATTTGACTTAAAAGATAAAGATAAATCTAGATGGTTTGTCAAAGGACTGTACTTTAGGATCAAGTTTGCTATAACACATACTCAATTCACTACTAAGGCAAATGCCAGAGCTGCTACTATTTGGGTGGAGAAAATTAAATATTATGGGAAAGCTCTCATAGTGGGTTTTAAGATTGAAAATAGATTGCAAGATTTTATGAAAATGATGGAATAATATCATGAATCATATAAGCCTAATATGAGTCTATGGTGTATGGAATATGGGAAAGAAGGACATCACATGAATGATTGTCCTAAAATTAAGACATAGTTATATGAAATATGTAGAGTAGTGGGGCACACAAAAATGCAGTGCCATCTCTTGTAATAGTATGTAAAAAGCCCACAAATTTTGGATTTCATTTTTTTGTAAATCACACAATCATGATGAAAATAATTTTAGGGCTCTATAGGAGCTCAAATAAGATAATACAAATAATGTATTCACCATCTCTATACAATAAGTGTCATCAATAAAGTAGATGATTATAGGACTAAAGGTAGATAAGTGTTGTGCGAACCAAACTAGTCCATAATGGATTCCTAGCTCACTTCAATACTAACCTCAAGGTTTGGCTGAATGGACTCTTCCTTCACTAGGTTGGATTCCACCATCACTATAATACTAGTACTCAACACCTTAAAATTTGAAAATGATGAAAAAACAACAAACTAATTAGACTTATCTAGTTGTACAACACTGATATGGGATTGGAGATAATACCCAATAACATTAGAAATATAATACAAGACAACAACTTGGAGGATATAGAGGAGGATATAAGTCAAATATAAGAGGATCTAGGGGCAGATACAAAGGGAGTTATCAAGGTGGTAGAGGAAATAATTATCAATGCCCTTCTTTGTAATATTACTCATGTTGAGAGTATAACCATGTACAACACAATTATCCTTTGAATACTTAAAGATATTATTGCTACACATATTATAGGGTATATGAGTAGTACAAGACAAAAGACTATCTTATTTTGAAAAAAACAAATAAAAGAAAAGGCCATCAGGAATGTTAACATGGTGAGTACACAGCCTAAGGAGGATACATTTTTTAATGTCGTTAAAAGACACCATCACACAGAGAGGATTGCTTCCTCTCAAAATGCCTCAAGACTAGGGAATAAAAAAAGTGAAATAGGATAAATACCCAAACCTAGGTATAAAAAGGGGGCTAATGTATGAAGTTACATAGGTGTTGAATAATATTCAACACCAAGCCACTACTGAAGGAGATGATATAGTAGTAGATGATCAAATGTATGGTTAGATTGTGTACATTATGTGATAGGATGGAGTTGTTACTGCACTGGTAGATTTATTGAAGCTATTAAGTACACTATGTAATTAAGATATTTCCTAAAACATTATAAATCTACTACATAATTTACTAGAATGTGCACACTGAGGGTAAAAAAAGATAAAATAAACTTGTTTTTTATGTAAAAACAAAGAAGCCATGGGATGTATATGCACAAATAGACATTGAATTTGTAGGATATGAAATTCCAAATGTTATCTTTGATTTTGGTAGCACGGTTAACATGATCCCTAGGTCTACTTGGGACTTGATTAGATAACCAGTTATTAGTTATAGCCCAGTAACTCTAATTTTATAAAACTATGGAAGAGTTAAAATCATTGGATGATTAGAAGACATTGAGATTAAAGTCATAAAATTGATCCTATGAGGTGACTTTGAAGTCATCAATATGAAGCCAATAAAAACTCATTGTCTTGTGCTGATTGGCAAGAAATGGTCATATGATGGTCAGATAAATATCAATACTATGAAAAATCATTTAGAGGCACATCAGGGAGATAATATTTTAGTCATTCCTCTAACTAATGTGTATAAACCCTACATCATTCTGGCTAAAATAGAGATTATATTTGGGAGAGTACCACCAAGTATGCCAAAATGTGATAGCTAAAAAATCAGAATTCAAATACAAGGTAGGAATTGAAACTAATGCAAAATTCTTATTCTAAATATAAACTAAGCCTATAATAGAGATAATAAAAAATAAATCTAAATACTTACAAAACCATGCATGTAAAATATATCATCACCCTCCCCATTGTGACTTTTTATTTGTTCTTACTTCTTAGAATGTGAATGCTCAATTAATTCTACAAACATAGGTAAATTCTAGAACATAGGTAAATTGGATTTATTAATTCTAAAATAAACACCTCTACCAATGACACTCATTCAAATAAAAAACAACCACAAAATATTGAACACCAAAAATCATATAGATAAACTTTAGCTGAAAGTATACAAACCTTCCATAAAAATTTAGGCTTATGATTCATGATGGATTTAAATATATTTAACTCTAATCCCTCCTTAAAAATTTTGTTTGAAAACATTGGTTCTAATTTGGTTTATAATTTTAACTTTATTCAAAAACCTTGGGATTTTGATCATTTTTTGAATCTTGAGGAGAGATGACTTACCTCTAGGATATTCAGAGTTTATTCAACCACTTATTTGGAATTTTAATTTATTCAAGATTATATTTAATTGAGTCTAACATTTTTTTCCATTCTAAATTTAGTATTCATTTTTGTACTCCTAGTGTTTCTTTCATTTCTATTAGCCTCTAGATTCAGACCTTTACTTTCCTAGTTTTGGGCCTTTCTTGAAGGCTTTTCTACTAATTTCATGATCTCTCCCTATTTTGATTTATTATATTAATTTGATTCCTTTATACTCAAATTTACCCCAAAATCCTCTAGTAGTTCCTCCTTATTGGTTCTTTCTATGTTTGTTTCCTTCTTACCTATCATTTATGAGTTGCTGAAGCTTAACTTTCTGGTAGTAAAGCAGTCCTTGTTACTCAAAAAGTCCCCAAGATTTTCTAGTCCTTCCTCCACATTATTAGTTATTTTAGTGTTGGTTTAATTTATACCTACCATTTATAGGCTATAAAATATTAACTTTCTATTAATATATGGGTTCTTATTTCTCAAGAAGTCCACAAGATTTTCTAGTCCTTCCTCCATATTCTTAGAATTCAATTTTGATTAGCATTGCATACATAAATATTCTAAGAAAATTTTAAAAAAAATATTTCATTTATTTTCATTCATTAATTTAATTTATATCAGTAGTGTATTTTTATTTTCATTTAAAAAATCCTTATTGAAAAAATAAATAGACCTAATAAAAGACCTATTCAAATATGAACAAGCCCAACAAAACCTCACTAAACATGACACTTAATTCTAAATTCATAAAGTATGAATTTTAAAATTAAAATAATATCAAATAAAAGATCTAATATAGTAATACTAAGTAAATAAATTAATTATTTCAAACTTAAAAACAAACATTTTCCACACTCTTGAATGATGCTTCTAGAACAAAGTCATTTGCATGGAGTATGAATGTTTCCTAAAGTGCCAGCCTCTATACCAATGATAAAATAAAAAGTGATATAGAATATAATATTTTTTTATAAATATTTCAGTCTAATCCTCTTCCCCAACCTTATCATTATTCATTTAGATTCTCATGACATGAAAACTCAGTTAACAAAATCCTAATTAGTGAGACAGATCCATCTTCCAACCCATTTAGCCAATAATTTACAAATTTGACTACTTATGTTTTATATTCTAGTCTATCCTCATAATATTTCATATTATTCATAGATGACATTGTTTGGGAAAACCCAATCTTATAGATAAATCCAAATTCCTAGAGTTGTCCAGCCTAACTTCACCCAATTCCTAGAACCTAGTATAGACCAGGAGCTTCTCTATCTTGTCCTCATCAACTTTGAAGGTTATCAGAGTGATATAAAATATATTAATATTTATTCAAAAATAATAAAATACTAATATTTAATAAGCAAATAAATTAATAAATGATAGAGATCACCTCAAAATGATTCAAACCATAGATGTGAGAGACAAGATTTGTCAAGTGGGGAAACCACCAAATAGAGAAAAATCATACCACTATTTAAAGGATTAAAAATTATTTATCTATAATTAGAATATTTTATTGAAATAAAATGTAATAATAAATAATAATGGATTTAAACCATAAAAAAACATCTCAACATGAGCTAGAGCAAGTGAGTAGAATGAGATATGAGAGCTCAATAAAAAGAGTGAGAGGAACGAAGAAAGAGTTACAAATAATCCCATCATGACTTGCATAACCTTATTTGTGTTTTATAAATGTCCCTAATAACCACAAGGTGAGGATTATGTTTTTTACAAGTGAAGATGGAATTAATTGTGCAAGTAATTCTAATATTCCCTACAAAATGACAAAAAAGATGTGACACCTCATAAATATGAGATTAAGTTAATTTCTTATAATAAGAAATGCACAACTAAAAGAGACTTGGGATAAGCCTAAATTATCATAAATGACTTATGTTAAGTAAAACCAAATAAAATTAATCTCTAAAACTCCCCATTAAGATTAATTTGGAGTTACTAAAGTGGATAAAATCTTGGACAAAGAGAAGGGAGTTGACATTATTTGATACTCTCCCTTAATGGAAATTTCCTTCAAGAGGAATTATAATAGTTGAGAGAAGAAATAAGAAGAGAAGGTGTTTCCAAGAAATTTTTAAAAGTGTGATCATCAAAAATCTCCAAGAAGCCTCTTTGGGCAAGGTGATCAATCCACAATGGAACAAGGATCAACAAAGAAAGAAATGGCAAAGATGATTCTCTATACCTACAAAATGAACAAGTTAACACCAATATTCATGTTAACTAAATAATATTCCATAAAAATATTATTTGAATAAAAATAATGTTGTAAAATTATATCTAAATAAAGGTAAAAAAGGGATAAAGACAAATTCCACATCAAAGTGTGAAACATACATGAAAAAATAAGTTATTCCAAAATGATTAGCTCCAAACAAAGCATATTTCCTTGATAACTTACAAGAAGAAGTAAGCATAAAAGTAATGAATGCATAAAAAATGAGTTTTAAACTTATCTAAATAGAGATAAATATGTGTCAGTTGAATAATATATTCTAATTGAATAAATTGAATAATTATCAAAAGAACACACATCAAACTCTTGATAAGATACCATAGTTTTTTGTAGTCAAATTGGTTTAACCTTAGAATGAGGTGTTTTAGTGGTTTTAAAATAATAAAAAATGTCATCATTTGATTTACCCCAATATTTGAATGGATTAAATCTACAAAATTTTGAAATATGATGCCTGTGTTTACCACAATTCTCATAATTTTTATAAATTTTAACCAAATAAGCACAAGAAGTTCTTAAATCAAAATAAGTCATATGATATTGAGGATCACTATTGTATAATTTAATTTAATGAGGGGAAAATATGACTTAAAATTAAATTGAGAATCATTATAACCAATCCCTACACAATTCATGTTAGATTTAAGTAAAATAGGCTCAATAATTACATTTTCATGTTTTCCAAGACCACTGCTAGAGTAACCCATAAATTGCATAATTTTTAATCCAGGGTTATAGATAAGATGTTGAGAAGAGATATGCTCATTAGGATATGAAAAATAAATATGTTTTGAATTTTAAAAATATATAAGTATGGTGATTAAAGAGCCAACCAAAATTTAAATTTCACTTAATTTTTCATTGTGCGAGTTTTACAATAAAATAATTATCTGGTGTTGACATTCAAGTTGATGATTCAAAGCAAGAATATCGTTGTGTTTTTCAAGAAATTTTTGCTTAAAATCATTAATAAAAGAATAATTTTTATTTATAATCCACTTCATTTCAATAAATAAGTTTTATAAAGAAAAACTAAATAAATAAAACAATTTAAGTTTAATTTAATAAAATACTTGGAAATTTTAGGATAAAAAACCAATCTATCTCATTAAAGGATTGACTTTACAAAAGATATTAAAATCATGAAACTTACTCAAGTGAAAAGTTAACATGATGAAAAAAGGACTTTAAAATTTTGCTAAATCCTTAAGTAATTTAAAAAAAAACTCAAATAAAAGAAACTTATGATTCATAAAGGATATTAATCCATGGGAGGATTGAAAATAAAACTTTTGTTTTGATATGAGAAAAAAGTATTAAATATAAATATTTAACATACTAAATAAAAATTCACCAAATAATGAATAGTTTTCATATCCTCCTCCAAAGATAATATGAAATAAGTGATAAAAAATAATCATACGACCACACTATTGTTCAATCCAATCTACTCCTTACCACGAGATGCCCATGATATTGGTAATTCCTTGAAAAGGGAAAGATGGATAAAAATAAAAACTTTTATCATCCATTTTAGAACTGATTTAGGATCAGCCTAGGGCATGACTGTAGATATTGAACTTCAAAAATGGATTCTATGTGAATAGTCTCCAAGTGATGGACTATTACCACCAGAAGTTGAATAAACTATGCTTCACATAGTTTAAATTTAGTTATGAATATTTTGAGTGTTGGGTTTGTTCTTTATAAACATAAGGGGAATGGGGAATTTTAGAACCACTAAATAAACACCAAAAGAGAGGGAAGGGTAAGGCAGAAAAGCATGCCTTCAGGTCTTAAATGAGATCAATGTAATGGTCATTGAACTAAGTGACTCCACCATAGTTATACTACTATAGATTGAGTTTCACTAATGTTCTACCTCTAAGAACATGCAATGTTGAGAGTCTAAAGGAAATGAAAGTATCCATTTAATGTGGATTAATACCAAATATTAGTACTAGAGGTTTGTTGTCAAAAAAACATAAACCCCATATGAAAATTTGCATCTAAGCACACAAACTATCAACACTTACCAAAAGATAAATGAAAAAACTCACATAGAGAGTACAATATCTAGGCACATCATAATCATTACATACATAAAGTGATAGTGTTAATCCAATTAACATAACAACGTTGATCATTTAAACATGAAGATGAAAGAAAATTGAACACCAAAAAGAATCTTTTGCTAAAATAAGGATTATATTTATTAAAAGATGAAAAACTATTACAATAATTGATCTGGGTTGTTACATTCTAGAGTGTAGAGGTAAACATAATCAAAATCTTGGCAATAATCCAACATCACTTTCAAGAAATTTTTGGTTAACCCTAAAATACAATATGGCTCTTCTATAAATAGATGAGGATTGGGGCTCACCTCCAAACAACATGAGGATCCCATCATAGGCCATGATGGTCACTCATTATAGTTAAAACTGTATTTCAAAATTTAAACCAAAATAAATACCAACAAACTCAAAAAAAATCTATGGGGGACCAATTCTAAACATATGAAGTGGACTAAGATGGGCCAGCTCCCAATTGCTTCAATTGGGCACTCCCAAATTCTAGCATGACTACCACGAGGTCAAAATCCTTATCTATCTTAGATAAGTTCATTATAGGATCCCTAAGTATCACCTCTACCTAAGCTCCTAGTATTTGAGAGATATATATAGTTGCTTCCATTGAGTCCTAGACTCTTAAAACTTGATTGATTCTTATAGCAGACTAAGTTAAGAGGTCTAGCACCAACCATGATCCTTTTTGGTTTGCCTTGGCCACTTTATCCCTCATAACCTAATTGAATTTACCCAAGTGGACTTTGAATTCCCTTTAGTGGACTAGAGTGCCATCCACATGGAATAACATGGAGATGTTGACCTCCCAAAATTAGGTTAATATATTCTTCTTTCCCTCTTCTAAGGGTTCTATTTCAGTGTAGGATAATGTTAGTCAATCCACTATTTTTACTCTCATGTTCCCAGCATAATTTTGGTACAACCTCAAATTTGAGGTTGGTATCAATTTGATCTTCATGAACATCCCCTTATTGACCACTACTTGTAACTTATGGAACTTCCCCTCAATCTCTATGATTCTCCCCGTGTATGCCTATGTCCTTTTTATAAGTAAATTAGTCTCATATTGAGTCCACATTACTTTCCCAAGGATTGATAAAAGTAGTAGGAGGGTGTCTTTAACCTACCCAATTAATTTGACCAAGAACATTCTCTTTACTTAGGTCTCAAGATTCTAAACTTGGCTTTGCATATTCTTGAGGAGTTTCTCAGGCATGTCATGGTTAGCTCCAAACAATGGGTCCTTATCCATATTATCTTCTCTAGTAGTAGTCCTCACATTGGTGGGGGAAAATAGATATTGATGGGTCTACCATATCATTGGGTTCCCCTCTTAGGAGAAATGTTTAGTGAGTATCTTATTCATGCTCCCAAAGGCTCTATCAAAACTCCACTACACATCTAGGTTGCCCTAGACATCCATATAAGGAGTGTGTGACCTTGAGACCATACCTTAAGTTGTTGGGTGTGTAGGAAGTGTAGCTAAAATGGTGGTGAAGGGAGGAGGATGAAGTGGAGGGGAGATGGAGGAAGTGGAAGGAATAGAAGTAAAGGGGGCATGGAGGTGAAAGGAGGGAGAATAAACCATGGGAGTATTTGATCTTTCCATTATTCCTAGGTGAGGTAGGATTGCCCCTAAGAATGGATAGTGGAATAATAGGGAGGAGTTAAGTTGATTGAAGAAAAAGTTAATAGGGCCTTGGATAAGGGATAAAAGGGGATAGGGAGCCAATCATTGGGTCACTAATATTAGAAATAGATGGGTTACTAAGACATATAAAGGAGGTGGATATAGAATTGAAGGTCTTCAAGGTAGATTCAAAGGATGGGTCCCATTTTATTTCTTCTTTGGTCTCTTCCCCAAGTCAACTTTGGGTGTTATAGTAGATAATCCATCTATGATAGCTAAGGATATAATGGATGATGGTAAAGGACTTGGAACCATGGAGGGGAGTGATAGGATAATTAGAGTGGGGACTAAGAGGGTACTTATTAGAGGTGATAGGCTCCCAAAATCTTTAGTCATACAGGATATCAAAAAATTACCTAAGGGAGGCATTGGGAGTACTCTAGGCTATGAGATGGGTAAAGCAGAAGGGAATGGGGAAGTGAGGATGTTAGGAAGGATTGATTCCAAGGGTACTTGGGTGAAATATGGAGGGGAAATAATGAGAAATAGAGGGGGAGATGGAGGTGAACTAGTAGGTACTAGAATAGGGAGTTGGAATACAAAAAGAGTAAAGGGTGGAAGGGAAATGGGAATATATAGATGAGTGAGTGTGGGAACCTAGATGAGTGCCTATTGAATGAATTTATAAGGGATCTCTCTTAAGCTATAATCCATGTCAAATATCATAGGTTATGACATTGGTGGTTAAGAAGTATATGCTTGGGATGCCTAACACTATGTAGTCTAGGCTCAACTCTTATGGGGCCTAGTCACTAGTGCTATCGAAGGAGGTAGAGGTGGAGCTTGAGGAGATAAGGCCACTAGAGGGGGAAGATTCAAATTTCAAAAATTAGATGGAGGAGGTAGAGTAAGAGCTTGGATACATAGGTCTATAGGGGCTGATGATAAAGGACTTGGAGTGGGAACTAGGGATGGAGCTTGAGGAGGATAAGGTGATAGGATCCCCTTTAGGATTATCAAGGAGATGTCTAGATGTATTAGAGTTGGGTCCTCCATGGAACAAGTAGGAGATAGAGGGGTTGTCAAGGGGAATGGATTAGCCTTATTTCATTTCTTATCCCTCTTAGCTACTATCTAGGATAATACCTCCTAGTCATAAATGGAATTTAGATAGAGCTCATCATCATCCTCAACTTGATGGCCATAGTTGATGTTGAGATAGGTTAGATATTGCATAAGTGGGTCCAAATTACTCTATTAGGGTCCTATTTCCTAATTCTACATTTATCTATGGTAAATGAGTCTCACTTAGCTTCCATCTTTTATATGGATGGGAAGTTCCTATAGATGTTCCCTATATGGTGATCAATAATAGAGGGTACACCTTCTATTGATGCTATATACTGAAGTCAAATATGCCATTCACCAATTTATAGGTGATCTCCTACTTTTCTAGTTGGTTAGGAAAATAGTATGGTAGGCATAGGTGATCTTGGAGGAATTGCATGTTTTAGATCACTGTGTCATTTTTATATATCTAGTAGTCCCTAGTAGCTATGATGGAGTCCCATATTATCTTTGAGAGTTAGGGCATGGGAGCCTCATTGACCATCTTGTACACCACCAAGTAGAAGTAGTCATAGATGTCCCAGACAAACTGGTGGAATTGGTGGCCATAAATGATCCAAAACTCAGAGGTTTTGGCTGAAAGATAATTCAAAAACACAAAATAAAACAATCATATAATGCTATCTCTCAGAAGAGATGTTTTATTGCTCATAAAATTGCAGAAACATATGATTATCTCTAGGAAGATATGTTTTATCTCTTTTTTAGGCTAGATATATTTTTATACATACTTTGAAGGTAGGAGGAGGATGTGGAAGGTCACCAATCTTGAGTGAGATGAAGTGGTTTGACTTTCATGATTTAAAACATTACATAATTTGAGAAATTACTATTTTTATAAACTTAATATTTTTAGACTACACTATTAAAATTAAAATTTGGGACACTTTCTTTTAGTTTTTTGGGGTCAAAAACCATCGAGCATATCTCTATGCCATCTCATCATATTCTCCTCATTATTATCTTTCTAATGGTTCAAACAGGGATTCATACAGAGCTATGGTGAAAAATTTATGGCTACTAGAAGTTTTGCCACTAATTGGGATAGAACCGTCACCCTAATTATCACCTAAAGTGTCACTTCAAGTGTTTCCTAGATCAATAGAGCTTACAAAAAACTATATGGATAGTTGGGCCATTGATAACCCACATAGGAAAGGTTGACGGGTTGAATGAGATAATCCCATAGATGGTGTTGAGTAGGTATCTCATCATGTAAAATTCACCCCCATTATATGAGTCTACAATGGTATGGACCAAATTGAATTTGATCAAGCCTCCAAGGTCCATGGTGACAAAGTAAGTTAGGAACATATGTAATAGGGGTACCCAAAACTCATTAAACTACTAACAGTTTGATCTCTAAATAACTAGTTTAATAGGATCATGCCTACTCAAAATTCCTCTCAGAAGGTACATACCATGTAAGCATTGATATTTTATTTGTTTACCCATGTAGAGTTAGGGTTCTTGGCATAGTAAGGGATGTCATGATAGATTTGGTGATTGTTTATCTAGAATGACACTGCCACTGCATTGTATGAGAATGAGAAGTTTGGGAGGGGTAATATACCTTGACAACATTCTTAGATATGCCATAAATTTGGTTTTGAGAGGTGGGTGAACACACCCAATCATTAATAGTGTCTTGCATATGAATGTCATTATGAAGGATGTCACCCAATAGGTTGGTTCAAGGGAATTCTTCTATTTTATCTATAGTTATATGAAGTCCACATATTTTGTAAGATCAAAGAGCATCCTCATATTTATCCAACTAGTCATTGACATCAACATAATCCTAGAGACTTAATCAATCACTTTAAATATGTCATTGTAGTTCTTGTACCTTGTTAAAATAGTAGGGAAAGTGGTGTCATGGTACTCAATATTGGAATTTAGGTTGGAATATGTAGTGGCCATTAGAGTAGTGTAGAGGGTAAATTAGGAAGATTTTTGGCATCAAAGGCATGGGATACAGGGGTTATGTGTAATTTTGAAAACAAGGAATTTGATATTTATTATAACGTAACAATGGTAATTGTTAATGGGCCCTCTTTGGGATTTATAAGCTTATACACATATCTACCTACATTAGTGGAATTTGGTATCTCACTTGATGTGAATTTGAAATTGAGTTGGTGCCCATTTTTCTCCCTTTATTTCCAAATGTAGAATTAAATTTGGAACCCATGATCTTTCACCACTACTTAGATATAACAATGATTATGGGATGTTTTCAAGACTATCTAATTAGGTCTATCTTCCCATCTAGTTAATTCCCAACACATGGTAGGCACATAATCACATCCCCCATCTAATTCTTATTTTTGATACATGTAATCCATCGATTAGACCTCCCATTAATGGTTTTTACTAGGCATGATTTGTACTCCATGTCATTCTCATAGTCTGGGTGACATGTCACCTAAGGACATGTGGTAAACCCTAATTGGCCTTAGTTAACCATTTTTACCTCATTATGAGCTTCTTGAGTCATAAGTAGTAAATAGTTCATCTTTAGATGATGTGATAGCTTCCAATTAGGCTAGGCTCTCCTAAGATTTGACATCTCTAATAGGTCTAGGGGACTAGCTTTTCTAACTCTGAATGATGAGATAAGTTTCCATTGGGTCAAGCTCTCCTAGAATCTAAATTCTATCATGTGTCTAGGGGACTAGCCTCTTGGACTCTAAATGATGTGGAAGATTCCCATTGTGTTTGGATTTGTTAGATTCAAAAAATGATAAAGTAAGAAAGATATAAATAAAATGTTTCATTAAAGCTTCCCTATCAGACATAAAGAACTCAATTTGCCATGGAGGATAAGGAATTTGTTTCTCTAGGAAGAGAATACAATTTTAGGAATAGAATTAGACTCTGGGAACATCTCCCTATGAAAATCAACCTACAATGTTAGTGACATGATATGATAAAAGAGAACAAACACTACTTAGTTTTTAATAAAGGCTAAATAAAAAGGTTTGTTACTACTTAAAGTAAATCAAGGTGATAATATATTCTAGAGTTTTGAGTTGACATCATTGATGAGGACAAAAGGGAGAAATCTGGAGTTATAGTTCATGAAATTTTCATAGGGGTCCCCCATTTTGGAGAAAAAGGGGCATGTTAGCCACAACAAATGACTACTTATACAGGAAAAGTGATGAGAAGAACTTAGAACCTAACCAATTTATTTTCTTTCGTTACTCATCAAAAATATTATATGCAGGGTATTTTATCATACACCAAAAAGATAAGGCACACAATTATTATAATATCAAGTAGCATATTGAGCTTCCACTTGTAAATAGTCACCAATGTGTGTGATAAGTGATTTTCATTCTAATTCATTCTTAGATTATCTTTGAGCAATCAAGGTTGGAATAGTTATCAAACTTCCTCCAGGGTGTTGTTGGTTTGATGGCTTAGGGGGAATGACTAAGGCATTGATCTAATACCATATGGGTGTCTATATTCCCAATAGAGATGCCTTTGGTCTCATTCATGGCCTTATTTCACTACTATCTAGGCTAGAAAGCATGTGATGGAGATTGCTTGTATATCCTTTTTGAGGTAGACTCAGAATTTAGACTATACATGATTTCTTCATTATTTACAAGTTTCCTTAGAAGAGATCATTAATAATTTAGTCTTATCCATTTAGGGTTCAGGACTAAGCCAAGGGTAAATCGATAGGGGGAAGCTTCTGAATAGCCGACTAGTCCTTAATCAATTTGAATAATCCAATATATTCTAAAGTTATTATTTTAAGTGTAGTTTGGTGTCCATCCTATGTGTAGGCTATTATAAAATCTGCCAGTTTCTTATAGAATCATTAGCCTATCAGATATGGGATGTTAAGAGTCCCTTTTCACATTCCTTTAATTACTTGGATTGAAGGTTTCAACCTAGGATTTCCTATGTCTCAACAATCCTCTTGGGTTTTAGCCACTACTTGAAGTAGTTACTAACAAAAGTTTGGGCATCAAAGGAACAATAAAAAATAAAAAAGGGTTTAGAGGGGGAAAATGAAACACACATAAAAGCACATAATATAAAAAAACACATAAAAAAACACAAATAAAATAAATATACTTAATATATACATTATCTCCTCCTTTAGATATAAAGATACCACTTTAGAGGGGACAAATGAGAAATAGTGATTCATGAACTATCTGTTTAATGGAAGTGATAAGTCATTTACCTTAACATTCTTGAGACAAAAGGTGTTTTTTTCCATTATTTAAGTAATTTAGTATGGGTCGATTTAGAGGGTATCAAATTTTGATTGTCAGCATTTCTTCTCATGGGATTGTCCCACATCAGGACTAGATCTAAGATTCTAAAGGTCTTAACCTTCTCCCTCTTGTCAAAACACCTCTTAACTATGTCTTGATGCTTGAAAAGTCTCAACAAAGCTTTATCCCAGGCTTCCTCCAACTAAATCAAGTTTAGGAGTCTAGAATTCACTTTATCATTTAGTTTCATGAATTACTACATGAACTTATATGAAAGCATCTTAAGAGTGAATAGCATGATTGACTCCAATCTATAGATGAGAAAAAAAGGAGAAAATTTGAGGGCTTGTTTATACCTAGTGTGGTCTACCATAAAGCAAATTTTAGTAATGAGTGTCATTCTTGGGATGTCTCTCTAGCTGATTTATTGATAACATCGATCAAGTTTTTAATGGTGTATTTTGCCAATCCATTCCCTTGTAGGTAGCCATTGGAGGATAAATTGAGTGTGATTCCATTATCATAGATGCACTTTATAAATTTTTTAGATTGAAAGGTGGGGCCATGATCACTTACTAGAAAAGAGGACCCCAAAATATGTGACTATGGTAGTCTTTAGGAACTTGATGACTTTACTAGCAATTCTCCTTTCTATCACAAATACCTTGGACCATATGGTGTAGTAGTCCATGCTTGTGAAGATGAATATATGATCAACTGATGAATTAGGGTTAATCACTCTCATAAAATTTATCCCTTATTGTGCAAATAACACAGACTCTACAATAGGTTGTAGTGGCATTGTGGTGTGTATTTCCCTTTTATAAAAGTTTTGGCATTGGTAATAGAAATGAATATGAGTGTGAACATCTCAAAACAACATGGGGTAATAGTAACCTTCCTAGATAACTATGTGAGCTATGACATTTGCTATGAGATGGTCAAGTCTTAGGTTTTCATGGAAAATTGCCATTATGTCTTTGTATTCTTTTTCTATTACATAATAAAGGTATATCCCCTCATTATTTCTTATGAAGAGAACACATTTATTCATCATATAATGCACAAATTTTAGTTGGAGGGATATTCTCTCAATATGGTTGAGTCCCAAGGGTGCATTTTCATAAAGTAGGAAGTAGATAATTGGGGTGTACCAATCTGAGTGTTATACCCTTTGTTGGCCCACATGATGTATGGTTATTATTAGTTCTATGTCTATGATTAGTTATGTGAGACCTTGTACCCTGACCAGCTTGGCCAGATTGATTTCTAAATCATACTCTTTTAGTTTCATCATCCATCGGTATTTCTTCTTGCCTAGTTAATTTTTGCCAATATTTACTTTATATTTGGGTCTGGGATAATGACATCCACTCTATTCTATAAGATATAATGATTGAATTTATTTACTACCTTGAATACAACATAAGCATTATTTTCTAGGGTATAATATTAGATTTTGATATCCTTAATATTAGTACTCATAAAGGCTACTATGCACTTTTATCCTTCTATCCTTTGGGTGAGGAAGACGACAATGGTATGATTTTAAGCAAAAGGGTAAACATAGAAGTCTTGCATATAATCTAGGATAATAAAGATTGGGGATTTCATGGTAACATCTTTGATATCCTAGAAATATTTCATTTATTCCACTTTCCACTCTAATTTAGCATCCTATTTCAACTTTGTATTTAAGGGCTTCACTATCTCAACAAATCTAGGATTTAACTTACATAATAAGTTTATTATCCCAAAGAAAGATTTTAGTTCTTTCTTAACTATAGGCAAATGTAATTTATAAATTATATTTTCCCTTTTGGGGTTGATATTAATACCTTCCTTCATGATAATGATATTGAGAATTTTACTTTCGGTGACACCAAACACACTCTTATTTGGGTTTAAAGAGATGCCATACCTTGTGCATCTTCCAATTACTCTCTCTAGGTGGTGCACATGATTTTACCTATATTTAGAGAACATAGTTAGGTCATTAATATATATAATTATGCACTTACCTATCAAGCCCTGAAAGGTGAAGTCCATTTCTATTTAAAAGGTTACACCAATGTTGATTATCCCAAAAGGCATCCATTTTTAGGCAAATGTGCCCCACTTAGTGGTGAAGGTAGTCTTAGTTCTATCTCCCAAATTGACTAGGACCAAGTTATATCCAAAGAATCCATCCAATAAGGACATCATATGGGACCCATTACCCATTTATATTACATCATCTAATGATGGCAATGGGTAAATGTCTTTATCTGAGGCCCAGTTCAAATTTTAGAAATCCACACAAAGGTAGATTTCACCATTCTTCTTATGTATTAGGACTAGGTGAGAAACCCAAGTGGAGTGGTAGATTAGGAAAATTATCCTTACAAATAGTAATTTATGAACCTCCTTGTGAATCAAGGGATCAAGGATTGGGTTAACCAACCTTTGCCTTTATTTGAAAGGTTTTTGGTCAGGTTTTAATGGGATGGTGTGAGTAATTACTCTCAGTTCAAAGACCTTAAGGTCTTTTTAGGCCCAATAAATTTCATCCTTGTATATTATCAATAATTTTATTAGATATTCTAGTTCATAGTCCATCGTATCCAAACCCATATTAACTATTTGGGGGTTCTCTATTAGGTTGAGATTAAAGAGTTGACACTTCTAATATTTGAACTTAGTCCTTTTAGCTTAGAAGGTTGGGCCTAATGCATTAAATGCTCTATCAAGTGAAATCATCCCTTCCAAGATCATATTCTCATGAATGTTTAGGATCCCATACTTATCCAACTCAATCTTGGGGTTGTCTCTATCATTTCATCTATGATTTGGGTCTCAAATATCCATTCATTACTAAGTAATTTGATAATTTATTGGTCATCTTCAAAGACCTAAAAGTTAGTCACATTGTCAATGATAGAAGGATAAGGGATGAGTTTTACATAGAAATCTTGTAGCTCAATGTAATTTAGAGGGGTTAAGATTTCTACAGCTAAAGCTAGTGAGTCTACTACCTAGTTTTCATCTAGAGGAACAAGGATGATATTGAACACATTGAAAATTTCAATCAAGTCCCAAGATTTGTGTTTATACCTTTTGAGGTATGATAGTTTGAATTGAAACTTAATTTTAATCTAGTTGACTACCAGATCATAGTTTCTAAATACTCTTAGTTTTTTTTCCTCATATCTCAATGCAAATTGTAATCTTAGGATTAGAGCTTAATATTCAACTAAGTTATTCATACAAGGGAATTATAGCCTATAGGATGCTAGATGTTTCCTCCCTAAGGGATATATAATAAAAACATTATATCCATTAGATTTTTTGGAGTGAGTCTAATCTACATAGAGAGACCATAGTCCAAGAATATTTAGGTTACAATTGGTATGTATTTTTGGAGACTTGGTGCTTAATGTGTTAATGCCTAGGTTTGAGGAAGCTAGGTTTATCTTCTCAATGATAGTTTTATATTTGGTGATCATGTGTTTCATGAGTGGTTCCCTATCCACTTATATTTGGTTAGATAATCCTATCCATTGTAACCACATATGTGAGAAGTCTATGACCATATATCAATTTAGATCCTTAGACTAATCTCTATTAAGGAGCATACCATAGGATTATAGGATGTTAACCACTAGAATGTATATAAAGTGTTGAAACTTAGGTTCAAATTCAACTTGGATGTGGATGTTTAAAAGCTCACCTATCACTTTCACCTATGATTTATCCAACTATACCACTACCTTTTTTGATTTTATGGGTGCTAGGCTAAGTTTATCACATATGCCTATTGACTTGGTTAAGGCTCTAGAATATACTAGGTAGTTATGAAAATTCTTTCCAAACAACTATATGGTCAAAAGGAATGGGAGAAACTCAATCTTATTCTTGTGGATAAGAACACTAGTGTGTGTTGATCTTAGTTTTGGTTGGGCATGTGGGGTTATATATTGGGTCAAATATTTTGGAAAAAGGTCTTATTACTTTGTGATTTGGGCAAACTCATGAAGGATAACATTAGACTTAATTTTATTCATATCTTCCACTATGTTGTAACCCCCTTTAATTTTGAATAGTGGGGTCTCTATATGTGTCTTAGGCTCTTGAGGTCTTAGAGGTGGAGGATCATTCCTAGAATTTTGTTCTAGTGGGTTTTCACCATTATTTAGGGGGGGTTGAGGTAGTAAAGAGTTGTTATTGTTGCCTATTTCTAAGGGTGTAATTGATCCTTTGGAATTGTTGAAATGATTTTATCTCACTAATGCCTTCCTAGGGCTCATTTTTTTCTTGGCTAGGGAAGTCTAATGTTTCCAATACCATGGAAATATTGGGGGATTTACTTGATTTGGAGGATTTTAGATGATTGGGAACTATCTCACATTATTTCATTTTCTTTTGAAATATTATGAAAGTAGAACTGAACTCCATATATTATAGATTTTCATGTGTCGTTGTGTTGTGCACTTGACAACAATTAGGTAAGGCTATCTAAAAGTTATTTATCTTTGGGAGCCTATTATGTGTAGGTTTTGGGGGGTTTTTAAGGTGATTGTAACTCCTACTTGGCCTTTGATATGTGAATTTTTTGCTATAAATTTCTCTATTAGAGTTGCTCATTTTTCTCTATAACCATAGGAAGTCATTGTTGAGATGTTGTACCATTTAGTAAATGACATCTACCTCATTTTTAGTGGACTCTTGAAGCATGGTTTTGGTATTATTAGCCATGGCTAATATCACTTGATGTTGAGTTAGGGGAATCAGATCTAGACTCCTTGTGTTTAGGAAACCTGGTGGCTGATTTGAAGTGGGATGACCCAACAAGAGCTGATGTGTTTTAAGGAGAAACTAGGGAATAAATATATTATAATTAATGTATGTATGAAGTTTAATGTAGGAATTTATGGTAACATTCCAAGAGTAGGGGTCATGGTGTAGTCTTGAGGATTAAATTGCCTATCCACTTTGATGGCCCCTGCATATGCTAAGGATACACTTATTATAACTATGTGTCTTCTTAGGAACATAGACATCTTGGTTCCAGGGCATTCCTATACATTTAAAGTACTATTTGAGGATTGGGTTGGTGAAGGATGTTACTTGGATATACATATTTTGAAACCTAGTATTGAAATTTCTAATGGTTTCATTATGATCCCTCTTGATACAAGATAAATATTGGTATATGACATTGGGGTCTATTACTTGGCCAAATTGGGAGTAGAAAGAAGAACTAAAGTGGTCCCAACTTGGTATATATTTTTAAATAAGGTTTAGGAACCAATCATAGGCATAATCCATTAGAGTAAAAGGGAATAACCTACATGCCACATCCTCATGTTCTACATTCAAGAGTCTTAGGGTGGTCTTATAGGAGGTTATGTGTTCCTTTTTTATTCATCCTACACTAGGGGTGAAATGAGGAAGATACCTCTAAGAGTTTTTAGGTAGATCATGGATGACTCCTAGGATGTTAATGGATAATCCAACTAACTACAACCCATATTAGGTTATACATTTGGGATAGGGTGTGGAGAGGAGTAAATAGGAATCACTGTAGGTTAAGGATGATTGGATATAGGTTTTATATGGAAAATTAGGGGGGAATTATCGATCTACCTTAGTAGGACCTAGCCTTGGTAATAGGTGAACTAGTATCTAGAATGTTGTGTAATAGAATAATAGTTAACACATTGTTACTGACAAACCTATCTCAACATATTCATAAAATGAGCTAAAATTAAAACAAGTGTGAAGTTCCATTCTTCTAGTGATAGATATTGTTCACTCCAATTTTCTCTTTACCATGAGATGCCTATGAGATTGGGCATTCCTTGAAAAGGGGAAGGTGGAGACATCTATGGACTTTTGTCCTCCACTTAAAGACTGATCTGGGATTAGTCTAGGGCATGATTGCCATTATTGGGCTTCAAAAATAGAGTTCAATACCAAGAGATGGACTATTACCATGAGAAGTTCAATACATAATGCTTCAAACTATTTAAGTTTAGCTATGAATATTTTGAGTATTAGGTTTGTTCTTTCTAAACACAAGGGGAATGGGGAATTTCAAAACCACTAAATAAACACTGAAAGAGAGGTAAGGGTAAAGTAGAAAAGGATGCCTCTAGGTATAAAATGAGATTAATGTAATGGTCATTAAACTAAGTGACTCTACCATAATTATACCACTATAGATTGAGTTTCACTAAAGTTATACCTCTAATAACATATAGTGGGGAGAGTCTGAGGGAAACATGAGTATGCCTTCAATTTAAATTCCTACCAAAGATTAGTGATAGAGGTTTATTGTTGAAAACACATAAACCCCATACAAAAATTTGTAGCTAAGTACACAAACTATCAACACTTACTGAAAGAGAAATAAAAGAACTCACATAGACATTAAAATAGCTAAGAACATCATAATCATGACATATATAAAGTGACAAAGTGTTAATCTAATTAACATAACACTATTGATCATTTAAAGATGAAGATGAGAGAAAATTAAATATTAAAAAGGCTCTTTTATTGAAATAGATATTATATTTATTAAAATATGAAAAATTTCTATAATAATTTATTTAGGACACTATTATAGTCTAGAGTGTAGAGGCAAACATAGGTGAAATCTTAGAAATAATCCAACAACACTTTCAAGCTATTTTTGGTTAAACCTAAAATATAATATGGATATTCAATAAATAGATGATGATTAGGGCTCACCTCCAAAAATCATGAGGATCTAATACTATGATATGATGGCCACTCATTGTAGTTACAATTATATTTCAAAATTTGAACCAAAGTAAATCCCAATAAACCCACAAAAAATTTATAGGGGACCACTTCTGAACATGTACAGGTGGCTAAGAGGGGATGGCTCCCAACTACTTCAGCTGGGCACTCCTAGATTATAGCATGGATTTCAAAAGGTCAAAATCCTTGTCTAACTTGGCCAATTATTGGAGGATCCTTGAAAATCACCTCTACCTAAGCTACCAATCTCTGGGAGATATAGAAATCTCCTTCTATAGTGGCCTAAAATCTTGAAATGTGGTTAATGCTTGAAGTGGACTAAGTTGACAGGTTTAGTATTGCCTAAGATTCTTATTGGTTTGTTGTGGCCACTTTTTTCTTCATAACCTGGTCAAATTGACCTAGGTGGACTTTGAATTCCCCTTGGTGGAGTAGAGTTCCATTTAGGTGGAAAATCATAGAGATGATGACCTCTCAAAAGTAAGTTAATATCTTCTTCTTGCCCTCTTCTAAGGGTTATCTAATAATGTGGGATAAGGCTAACTAATCCTCTATTATCACTCTCATGTTCTTGGCATAATTCTAGTACAACCCTAAATCTTTGGTTGGCATCAATTTAATCTCTAAGAACATCCCTTTATTGACCACTACTTATAAATTCTAGAACTTCTTATTAGTCTCTATGATCTTGTCCATGTAAGCATGTATCCTCCATATAATTGCATTAGTCTTGGATTGAGTCCCCACTACTTTCCCAAAGAATGAAAAAAATAGTAAGAGGGTACCCTTGACCTATCCAATTAATTTTATTGAGAACTTGCTCTTTAATTTGGCCTAAAGAGTCTATACTTAGATCTGCATGTCCTCAAGGAGTTTCTTAGACATGTCATAGTTAGAATGGAGGATAGATAGTGAATCCTCATCCATATTCTCTTTTCTAGTATTAGTTCTCAATTTTTTGAGGGAAAATAGATCCTAATGGGTCTACCATATCACTGGGTTCCCCTCCTAGATAAAATTTTGAGTGAGCATCCTCTTCATTCTCTTAGAGGCTCTGTTAAAACACTACTACACATATAGGTTTCCCTACATATCTATCTGAGGCATGTGTGACCATGGGACCATCCCTTGGGTTATTGGGGGTCTAAGAGGTATGGCTAAAATGGTGGTGAAGGGAAAAGGATGAGGTGTAGGGGATATGGAGGAAGTGGAAGGAGTGAAAGAGGAAAAGAGAGGAGATGGAGTAGTCATGGGGGTTAAAAGAAAGATAATGAAAGGAGAGGGACATAGGAACATTTGAGCTTACCATTGTTCCTAGGCGAGGTTTACTTAAGGAGGGATTGACCCTAGGAATAGATCATGGAATAATAGGGATGAGATAGGGTGATTAAAGGTGATTCTAGTGGGGCCTTACGTAAAGGAGAGAGGGGGCCAAAGAGACATTATTTGGTTATTGATACTAAGGTTAGAGGGGTCATTGAGACCTATAAAGGAGTTGGAGTTAGAAATGAAAGACTTTAGGTTAGAGTCAAAGGATGGGTTACCTTATATTTCTTATTTACCCTCTTCCCCAAGTCATCTTTGAGTGTTGTGTGGATGGTTCTATTATGATGTCCAAGGCTACATGTTCTGATAGTAGAAGACTTCAAGCCATAGAGGGGAGTTCTATGCTAACCGGAGTGGGTAATGGGAGGGTCATTATTATAGGTGATAAGATCTTAAAAGTTGTAGTCATACCTGCTATTGAAGAAATGCTAAAGGGATGCACTAAGAGGGCTCCAAATTATGATATGAACATAGTGGAAGGAAATGGGGAAGTGAGGGTGCTCAAAAAGATGAAGGCCAAGGTTACTTGTGTGAAGTGTGGATGGGAAACAATGGGAAATAGAGGGGGATATGAAGGTGAACTAGTAGGCACTAGAATAGGGAGTTGGAACATAGTATAATAAGGGGTGGATGGGAAATAAAAGGAGATAGAGGAGTGAGTAGGGGAACTTGTATAGGTGTCTGATGAGTTCCTTTATCAAGTTTTTCTCCCAAGCTACTAGACATGTCAAACCTTAGAGGTTGTAACATTGGTGGTTGAGTAGGATGCACTTGGGTTGCTTGGCATCATGTATTCTAGGATCAACTCTACTAGGGCCTTAATCACTGGTGCTACTAGAGGATGTAGAGGTGGAGCTTGAGGAGCTAGTGCCACTTGAGGATGCAAAGGTAGAAGTTGAGGAGTAATTAAAGGAGGTGGAGGTAGAGCTCAGGAATCTAGGGATATAAAGGCTGATGGTGAAAGACTTGGAGTGGGATATAGGGATAAATCTTGAGGAGGAGAAGGTGATGGCATGCCCTATAAGATTCTCTAACATATGGCTAGAGATGATGGAGTTGGGTCCTTCATTGATCAGGTAAGAGCAATAGGGGTTATTGAGGGGCTTCCCTGATCTTTCTTTCCTTTATTTTTCTTCTTAGTTATTATCTAAGATAACACCTCCTAATAATTAATAATGTTTAGATAGATCTCATCATCATCCTTGAATTGATGGTCATAGTTGATGTTGAGTTGAGTCAAATACTAGGCCAAATGGGGCTGAATCACCCATTTAGGGTCCCACTTATGAATTTTGCATTTATACATGGTGAAGGAGTCTCAACCAATTTACATCTTTTATATGGAGGGTATGGAGGGGAAGTTCCTATACATATGTCCCCTTATGGTGATCTAGAGTGGAGGGCACACCTTTTATTAACATTATATGTAGAAGCTAAAGATTCCACTCACTAGTTTATAGGTGATCTCCTACTCTTTTAGGTAGTCAAACACATAGTATGATAGGTGTAAAGGGTCTTAGAAGAAGCTTGAAACTCAGATCACTATGGCATTTTTATACAACTAGTAGTCCCCAATGGCCATGATGGAGTTTGGGATTATCTTTGAGAGTCAAGGCATGAGAGCCTCATGGATTGTTTGATACACCATTAGGTATAAGTAGTCACCGATGTCCTAGACATGTCGATGAAACTAGTGGCCATAGAGATTGAATAAAATTACATGGATAGTTAGGCCACCAAGAACCCATGTAGGAAAGGTTGATGGATTGAATGAGAGTGTCCCATAAATGGTGTTAAGTAGGTAGCTAATCATTTGGAAGTTACTCCCATTTTGGGAGTATATAATGGCATGGATCAACTTGAAGTTAATCAATCCTCCAATATTTAGGGTGATAAAGTGAATTAGGATCATGTGCAGTAGGGGCACCCATAGGTCATTGACATACTGGTAGTCCAAGTCTCCAAATAATCAATTTAGTAAAATCATGCCTACTCAAACCTCTTCCTAGAAGGTGAATACCATATAGGCATTAATATTTTCTTTATTGACTTAATTAGACTCGGGGTTCTCATCCTAGTCATGGAAGACATCATAAATTTGGTGATCATTCATATATATTGACACTATTGCTACATCATATGAGAATGAAAAGTCTAGGAGGAACTAATATACCTTGAAGGCATTCTCAAATATGTTGTAAATTTGGTTTTGAGAGGTGGGTGAACATACCAATAATTAATAGTGTCTTGTACATGGATGTCCTTTAGGAGGATGTCACCCAATAGGTCAACATAGGGGAATACTTATAGTTTGATTTTGACTCTATAAAGTTAATATCTTTTATTGGATTGAAGGGCATACTCATATTTGGCCAGCTAGTCAGTGGCATTGATAAAATACTTGGGGACCTACTCAATCACTTTGAATATGTCATTGTAGCGATTGTACCTAGTTAAATTAGTAGGGAAAGTGGTGTAGAGATGGAATCTAAAGTGAGTTAGATCAAGCATTAGTTAATAAAACTCAATAAAAATGCATAAGAACATAACTAACTAAACCATATCCTTTGATGGGGTTTTACAAATGAAAAATAAGAGATCATGAAGGAAATCACATACACAATACCTTCCCAAGAGCATCCCATCACCCAAATATGGTCTAAAATTTGATTTCTCCCTTGATTTGGTGCTTAAGTCTTTAGTAATGATGTAAGACAAAGCTCCTCCATCATCTCAAGTGTACCAATGAAACTAGGATCATGATATTTGAGTCAATGTTATGCCTATCTTGAAGCTATCCAATTGAAAATTAAGCATTATAACACTACACACAAATGAGTTGCAAAGATAATTCTACATAATAAGTTTACACAAATGAAGCTTACAAATATTAGTGAGAGGCCTCCTATTTATAGATTTTTAAATTTGATTAGAATCAACCATGACCTTCCATCTTGATATCAATATGTGTGGACATGAATTAATTCAATTTTTGATAATTCATCCATAAATACCCTCATAAATATTTAGAAGGAAGGGGCATTAAAGAGGCATGGGAGGCCACAAACCTGATATTTGTTATATTTATGGCTTATGGATGCCATCCCAAAAATTATGTCACTTGATGAGTCAGATATCAAGAATCAATTTCCAAATAAGAAATATTTAATAACTTCCATGAATTTTCCACTTAATCTCTTGATTTGGGTTAATTTTCTTAAGTGAGATTAATCAAAATTTATGCAATTATTTAGAAATTGTGCATATTATTAATCAAATTAGTCAAAATGTCAAGTTACTAGGTTATAATCTGATTGGAGTGGAATTATAATAAGGTTTTATTTATGTACAAACCAATAACCCATTTAGGACATTATTGACATGAAATAACACATGCATGTTTCCTATGCTTCTGAATTAGAAGAATCTAGTGGTTTAGAGCATTAAATTACATTTTTTCTATTTTGACTTGAAATGATTTGAGAAAATTTAATAATAAAATATAATGCAACCATTTAGGGATACATTATCCTAAATTGATACTTGTATATGATAAAATCAAACCATTTAGTGTGTTTAAGTGATTTTGGCCCAAATTGTGCTTTTGAGTGAATTTCAAGTAAGATTCACAATTTCAACACAAGGGTGTTAAGAAATGGATGTCTATATTTACCCCTATTTGAGAAGGTATGGCAACACATTTAGGTGAAGCAACATATTTTCAAAGAAAAGAGTTATCAAGAAGTGTTGGAAAGAAATGAGCCATGATGCCCCCTCAAGAAGACACATGAGGAGGAAAGATAAGGATAGACTATCAAAAAGAGAGAAAGTGAAATTAACACATGGATGCAATTAAATCAAGACAAGCTCATATTTACATGTATTTATTTTCAATGATCAAAGTATAATTATAGTATAATGGGCCTCAAATATGGGGGGAAGTGGGAAGGATACAATCCAAAAATATAAGAGACACACTTTGAGCACACCCACTAGAGGGTACAAGCTATGCATTTAGGAATTGATTGATCCTAAGATAAGTTGCACACTATAAAATTGCAAGAATGAGGGTAAAATTCCATAGAGATTGGAATTAGAAGAAATAATACAGTGTTACTCTAGAGAATAAGAATGTGCCCCAGTAGAATATATTTGATTGGTTGATAAAGCAATTATGCCCCAGTGGGGATAATTTTTACCATTGATAAATAATTAGTACCCCAACAGGGCTAATTTGATTCAATGGTGGGTTAAAATTTTGTGCCCCAATAGGGAAAATTGGAAAGCATAGCTCAAGGAGATAACCTAACATATAAATTAAATATGAGTGGGCACAAACATAGATGAAATGGTCTAATAATTAAAGAAGCCAAAAGAAACTTGGCATATGATGATGCATAAAGTGATGAAAGATAAGAATATAATAATGAAGGTGGATGAGCTAACCTAAAGTACAGCATGTATCCAAGCATTGCCTACATAGTCAATATGGACCTCAAGCCAATATAGTTCACCTAGAAGTGGGAAAAAATGGAATGAAGAATAGAAGATAAATGAACCACTGTTCGATTAGAATTATAGTATATGCCAAGAGATGCATGTCTTGTATGTAAGCCATTGGTGTTTAGTTTCATTGGTGTACTGAGAGCTGATCTTCAAAGCTACATTGATTTTGAGACTTAGATCCAAAGAACCAAGTAATTACTCTAGCAAAAGTGAAATTATACATCAAAAGTATAAATAATTTATAATCACATTGCATTTCAATTATGATGAGCTAGTTCAAATGTGAATATTTATAACTAAGGATACTGATAATAACTACCAATACTAGAGTTATAACTATTTACATTTAAAAAAAAACAATAAAAAACAAAGATTAAAATAAACACACAAACGTAACCTATCATAAAATAAAGATATGAACAATTAGGATTTAAGTAGGAATAATCAAGATCCATGTGTACTATAAAGATGTACTTGGAAAAGAAAATAAAGAATAAGATAAAAAAATAAAACAAAAGACCAATAAAGAACAAGAATAAACAACAAAGGAAAGAAATAAAAGCAGAAAAAAGAAGAGACAAAAAATCACAATAAAACACCAATAAAAATCAAATAAACACACATAAATAATAGGTTAGTCATAATGTTAGTTTAGTTTGAAAGAAAATTATTCATACACATGTAGTATAGGTGTTACTTTTCACAACAATGTAATAAGAAAAAAGGAAACAAAATTTCCTCTAAGTGATAGGAAAATAACACATAATAAAATGGGGGAAATAGAAGAAAAGGAAGGTGATGGCTGATTTGACTTCAGATGTACAAGATAAATGGATGATGCCTACATGGTTCTATGAATATGAGATATAACATAAAATATAGGACAAATGTAGTTTTCCCAAGAAATGGGATATAAGAAAAGTGATGAAAGAGAACATGATTGTTGTTGTAGAGGAAATAAGGAAAATGGGCTCAAAAAATATAGAGAGAGTTCAAAATGAATACTTGCAAAATAATAAGAGCATGGGAAAAGGGGGACTGAGTTGACATCAATGTAAATCAAGCATTAACTACATAATCCCATTAGGATCTCAACTCATATTAATTCTATGAACACAAAAGGCAATGAAAAACCAATTAGTTCACAACAATTTTACAAATTTGAGCTAAATGGCCAAGAAAATAGTGATAATAGTAATGGTAAGGTGATGTGGCAATGCATGATAAAATGACATTGTTCCTAATTTTCCCATAGGTGGTTATAATTAGGAAATAATGTCATAATATTGATTTTCCCAAAGGTGCTTATAATCAGTGGTACCAAATAAAATACTAATTTTCCCATAGGAATTTATAATCAGTAGCATCAGATAAAATGTAAATGAAAGATATCTTTGCAGATCAACTATCACACTACTTCCATAGACTGTCATTTAACACATAATTTAAAAAACTATAGAAACTAAATCATAATCCCCTCATAGAAAGTGCAGAAAGAACCAAAGGGACCAATATCAAAAAGGGGTAAGTCAGATGGCTAAAAATAAACTTTGGTCAATAAAAAAGACATGGTATAAGGTATGGCATAAATAAATGATAAGATGAAAATTGGCTATAATAGAAATAGGGTTTCCCCCAAGCAGTAATTGGCTCAAAAAATGATTAGAGCATGGGCTTAGTTACTCACAAAATGGTGAGAGTGTTTAAACTTAAAAATTACTTGCAAAATGGTGAGAACGTGGCTAAGATTGCTCACAAAATAGTGAGATCATTCAAAATTAAAAATTACTCATAAAAATGGTGATAGCATGGCTAAGGTGACTGAGCTTACCTTAATAGATATTGAGCACTACCTACATAGTCCTAAAGGACCTCAAGTCAATAGAGTTCAAATAGTGAGATAAATGGGACATAATGGTATAAGATGCCTAGAATGATATGGTCAATAAGGTTTCCTCCACATGATGATGCAAGGGAAATGGTAGGGTAAATGGAAAATGAAAAAGGGATCTACTTTTCTTACTAATGTGGAGATGCTCATCTTGGTCAACATGTGAGACAACCAGAAAAATCAATTATAAAAATTACTAACCAATACCTCAGATGAATAGCTGCTCTTGTTGATGTGGAGATGCTCATCCTATTCAACATATGAGATAGATATAATAATCATAATAAATTTTAACCAATACCTCATCTGAATAATTGCTCTATCAAGAACCTACTACAGATCTAGACTTTAATAATATTGTTGTGATCCTAGTTGGTCATTTATTTTGATTCCTTCAAATGTTGAGATAAGATGTCTTCATAGCCTCTATGAAGGAAAGTATAGCTAGGGATAATGAATAATCTTAGACATAAGATAAGTGGTATAAGTTGGTAACAAAAAGGTGGAGATAATGAAATGTATAATGGGTTGGAAATAAATGAAGGTCATGATTTACAGGCACACACAATGTTGTTAGTTTTAGATTAGAGATAATTTTGGTTATGGTAGGGCCAAATAATTTTGAATATGCTCTTGAAAGGACCACCATATTTTTATTTTGTTTGATATTTAAAGGTGATGCAATTTGATTATGTTGTAGATTGTTAGCTATACTAATTTTATCTTTTATAATGTCTTCATCAATTATTTAAGAATTATTGTGCTCAACTATTGGCACCTTAATGAGGTTTTCACTAATGAATTTGTCTTGATTGTCCCATAGCATAAGAAGTTTCCCTTAGGGATTTTAACATTTGACTTTGATTATATTCTAGTGCCTTCAAAAAGGTATCGCTAAAATATGTTGAGTCTAAATTTTGATCATCCCTTATCACCTTCAAAAAGGTTTCACTAGGAGATTGTTCTTTTTCTAAATGAATGTAGTCTCTGATATTATACACTTGATATGTCACCATGGATATAGTTTAATAAAGTATGATTTTATTAGTCCTAATTGATGTTTTTGTGAGGTATAATGTCAATATAATGGCTATGCTAGGTGGTGGTAACAAAATGATGAAAGAAAACACAATCCTCATAGAAGATATTAGGATGATTTATATTGATGCTGCAATAATCATCTTAAAAAACCATAAAAGTATCACAAAGATATTCAAATTTATCTACAATATAAGTGTAACTAATGTCATAACAACCATAACTGTATTTTGATTTTGAAGCTGATTCCAAGTCAAGGGACTCTAAATCTAATGTTGAGGCTGATGGTGATTCTAATTTTATTGCTAAATCTGATGTTCATTTAGAAAGGGAACCTGAATCTAATTATAATTATTCATCTAATGCTAAATCTGATTTTGGCTTAGAAAGGGAATCTAACTATAATTTTGATTATTCATTTGATGTTAAATCTAATGCTAGTTCAGAAAGGAAACCTAACTTCAATATTGATTCTTCATGTGATGTGGCTATTTATATCATAATGTTTTGTTGAATGCTTGGTGTTAGAAAAATAATGGCCTATGATGGCATAATGGCTCTATAAAACTTGATTCATTTAGGAAGGGTTCAACATAGAGTTTCTCATCTAGGTTAATACCCTCAAAGAAAGGGCACCACTCAAGGGATGACTCAATAGAAAATGGCCTATCAAAATAAGACTCCTCAATGAGTGGAAAAAGATCAAGAGACAACTCTGTAGAGATTAGATTGTCAAAAGGATGGGGTTATTTAAAAATAGGAAATTAATCAAGGTAATGATTTGACTAAAGCTGGTTATAATTGTTAAAAAGTGAATTAACAAAGATTGGCTTATCAAAGTGAGACTCCTCAATAATAGGTAAAATCAATGGGTAATGCATCACAAGTTCATTCATTAATAATGGGTATTTCAATAATAACACCACGGTCTCAATTTATAATTGGTTGTAAAATATTAACTTTGAACACATTTTAGTCCTCAAAAAATGGTTATTGAAGAGTTAATGGTTGGATCTATAGAAGATCAAAGATTGACATAAATTTCTACAGTGGGGAATGGTTGGTACAACCTGAATAATGGTTTTTGGTTGAATAATGGGATCTCCAAAAATTAGACTATCAAAGAAGGGATCAACAAATATTGGCTTGTCAAAGTGATGCTCCTCAATAATAGGTTCAATAAATATAGGAAATGGGCCTAGAATAGTAATGACTAGGCATTGAAAATCTTGATTGCTTATGAAAGCCAAAAGAAGAAGGCCTAAATGGTGACCTTCACATGTTATGAAGCTTGATGGATTGCACAAGCTGAAAGAGGATAGCCTAAAATGGTAACCTTCACACATTATGGAGCTTGATTGCTCGTACAAGATAAAGGAGGATAACCTAAAATGGTAACCTTTGAGTGTAGTGTGAAAATCAAAGGGGAAGGATGGGGATGACATACAAAAATTGGCATGGATTGGAATGGTGTTTAAAGACTAGGGCCAAAAAGGGTGATATCCTCAAACATAAAAAAGTGCTCATGTCCATCATAAAAATGATCTTCCTCATAACTATAGCCATAAGAGACCCCACTATGAGTATACCTTTACATCATGTTTAGAAGTTTATCTCTACATTTGATAAGATTTGGAAAATGTTTTGTAAGTGTTAACAAGGTGTGTTTTGATTTTCTCCAAATAAGTGACAAGGTAAAAAGAGACTATAATAAAGAGAAGGTGGTGTAGTACCACATAATTAGAATAAATGGCTACAAAATTACTCAATTTTTGTGGGTTAAAATCATTAAATCAAAAGTGGATATGATACCTCAAATACCTATAGTGTAATTTAGTACACCAAACATAGGTTTAGAAGATACATTAGTACCGTAAAAGTTAGGGATGACTTGGATGAGTTGTTACTAATTTTTTTGAAGAGAGTCTTTCTGATGAGGAAAGTAATAATGCAAACTAAAAAACTCAAGATTTGAAAACATGCAAGAATTCCTAAGTATAAAACTAAAACTAAATAGGCAGCACAACACCACCACATGGTAATAAGAAGTAGAATAAAATGTGTTTTATAACTTAGAGCATGTGCTATATGCTAGATGACCTAATTTAATAATGATCAGATGATGATGAGTCTATAAATGGCCTTTAACCTAAATGGGAAATCATACCCAAGTTAACTCAAACCAAGTTTAAATGGTAAACCATTTAACACCTTGTCCCAGAAATTAGAAATGTGAGATTCCTAATTTGAATTAAAATGTGAAGAACTTGGAGATTTTTGGGAAAAGGTCTAGACTCAAATGGGCAACATAACAATGCTATTTAGATAAGATAAACACAATGTTTTAAATGAGGATTTGAACAAGGCAAAAGATGATTTTGATTTGGTCAGCATAACAAATCCTTATTAAAATAAAATAATCAACAATGAATGTGTTTGGTTGATGTATTTTGGCTTATAAACATGTTTTATACTCAATCAAAATCAAGCAAGTAAAAAAAAATACAAATACAACTAAGTATAACATCCAAAACTCTAAACTGACAAGGTTGCTTTGTAACATTGAATTCCTTTTATATACGTAATCTTGGGTGGATTTTAAGTGTTAATCCAAAAATAAAATCACATGAAGTAGTAGGGTTTTTACACCCCGTTCTCACAAGATATTTTACCATAACATGGAACTTTGGGCTACTTGATCTGCATCAATAATATGTCTACAATAAGTGGGGTTTGTCTAAAACTTAAAATTTTGACCATCTAGATGGACACAAGTGTGATTAAAAATAGATATGCCTCACATAAATTGAGTTCATATTGATTAACTTACTATGCAAGGGTCTATTCCTTTGCATAGAGATTCTATCCTTGTACTTCTTAGTGGAATCCCCTAGTCAACTAGACCTGACTTTGGTGTTCATTATGATTGAAGTGGTTAGCTACTCAACCCCATGACAATCATAGTATACATGACCTGATTTATATACCCCAATGTGGAGTGGGGTTGAAATAATGTCGATCCAAAGCTTCCCTAAAGAACTCATGAGAAGGCTATGAACTCCCACTTACAAGCCAAGTTGCATAAAATAAATGATCAAGAGAAAATACTTTAGAAGTTGTGTCTAGACACTTCAAACCATATGGTTTTTATGAAAATCCTTAAAAACATTATTTTCATGCCTTGGGTAAGGAAATTTTTTAAAGATGAAGCACTTTTGGTCACCTGAGTTCCCTAAAGGGGATGTGGGGAGAGCATACATGCATCCTTCATTTCCAAAAAACACACAAGCATAAAATGATCTAACATAAAACAAAACACTTTAAAGAATTTAAAATTTAAGTGAATGTTTATTTTATGTACCAAATTGAGATGTTTGTGAAGTTTTTGTCCACTTGGAATTATTTACAAACTTTGAAAAATTTCACAAAATAATCTAAGTATAAACCATCTAAATTCATTTTAAGCACCAAATTAGAAGTTTAAGACTTAATCAATGTCAAACTTATGATTTTTTCCAATGTGTAACCTATAATTTTTAGAGGGTCTCCTTATGCTTTGAAGCATAATTATCAATGAAACAAGAAAGATTTGAAATATTGCTCTCAGATTATCTTTTTTATTAAATAGAAATTGATGTTAGTCAACACTGATTGATGTCAGTTATAATAAGATTGATGATGGTCATAAAATAATCAATGTTGGTCAATAAAAACTGATGTCGATTACTTGTAAACCCTTAGGTAAAAAGTGTTTTTTTAAAAAACTTTTGTTAGCCCAAGTTAGTATAAAATATCTAGAAAAAAATTCTAGATCATGCAATAAAATGTTCAGACAGAGACTTAAAATCTAAAATATCAACTTGCAACATTATATGAAGCTTAAAAACCTATTTTTTCTAGCATTTTCTACCCTGCACAATAACCAATGTTGATTAGAGAGGACTGATGCTAGTTATAGAGAATTAATATTGATCACTATTTAAACTATGTGTCAATAAGAGCAAAAAATCATGGGAAAAATAGTGTTAAAACTTGATTTTAATGGATTTTTAAGAACTTCTTAGAAAATATAAGAATTCCAAGTTTGTCTCCTTACTTTAATGGGATGTGGGGTCCCACCAGGTGTACTAAGATGTAGATATAGAGTCCAAAATGAGTTAGATTAATAATTAGTCAAGAAAACTCAAGAAAAATGCATAAGAACATAACTAACTAATTTAACTCATTCGATGGGTTTTTCAAATGATAATTAAGAGATAATAAAGGAAAAAACATACACAATACCTCCCTATAGCATCCCATCACCCAAATGTGGCCTAAAATCTAATTTCCCCCTTGATTTAGTGTTTAAGTCTTTAGAAATGATGCACAATAAAGCTCCTCCATCATCTCAAGTGCACCAATGAAACTAGGATCATGATATTTGAATTAATATTATTCTTATCTTGAAGATATCCTATTACAAATTAAGAAATGCTACACACAAATGAGTTCTAGAGAAAATTATACATAATAAGTTTACACAAATGAAGCTTAAAAAGATGAGTGAAAGGCCTCTCATTTATATATATTTGAATGTGATCATAATCAACCATGACCATCCATCTTGAGATCAAGATGTGTGGTGATGAATTAATTCAAGTTTGGATAATTAATCCATACATACCCTCATACATATTTGGAATAAAGGGGTATTAAAGAGGCATGAGAGGCCTTAAAACTGATATTTTTTATATTTATGGCTGATGTATGCCAACCCAAAAATGATGTCACTTGATGATGTAGATATTAAGAATTAATTTCCAATTAATAAATCTTCAATAACTTCCATGGGGTTTCCACTTAAGCTCTTGATTTGGATTAATTTGCCTACATGAGATTAATCAAAATTTATGCAATTCTTTGAAAATTAGTTGTACATTATAAATCAAGCTGGTTATAATGTCAAGTTATTGGGTTTTATTTTGATTTTAGTGGAATTAAATAAGGTTTCAGTTGTGTATAAACCAATACCCCATTTAGAACATTATTGACATAAAATAACACATGTACATGTCATGTGCTTTCAAATTAGATGAATCTAGTGGTTTAGAGTGTCAAATTACATTTTTGTCATTTTGAATTAAATTGATTTAAGAAAAGTTAATAATCACATAAAATGAAGTGACCTATTTAAAGATATATTTCCTAAATTGTCACTTGTATATGAAAATCTCAAACCATTAAGTGCGTTTAAGTGATTTTGGCCCAAATTGTGCATTTGAGTGAATTTCAAGTAAGATTGACAATTTCATCACAATGGTGTTAGGAAATGGATGTCTACAAGTGGTGTCCTTGTACTCAAGATCCTCCTTTAAGTTGGAAGATGTAGTGTCCATTAGAGTAGTGTAGAGGGGAAATTAGGAATCTTTTAGTGTGGGATATAGGGGTTCTATGTAAATTTGAAGGCAAGGACTCCAATATTTATTATAAGGTAAAAATGGTTACCATTAATGGTCCCTCTTTAGGCTTTATAAACTTATACAATATCTCCCTGCATTAATGTAATTTGGAAGCTCACTTGCTACAAATTTGAAATTGAGTTGGTGGCCATATTTTCTTCCTTTATTTCCAAATATAGAATTGAATTTGGAGCCCATGATCCTCCACCAATAGTTGGATATAGTAATGGTGATGGTATGTTTTCAAGATATTTCAATTGGGTCCAACTTCCCATTCTATTAATGACCATTTTATGGTAGGCACACATTCACATCCCTCATCTAATTCTTTATTTTTGACACATGTCATTTGTCAATTGGTCCTCCCATTAATGTTCAACTCCTAGACATTATTCATACTCCATGTTATTCCCAAATATTAGGTGACATGTCACTTGGGTACATGTGACACACCTATATTGGACTTAGTTAACATTTTTTTACCTCATTATGAGCTTTTTAGGTCATAAGTGGCAACTAGTTCATCTTCAGATGATGTGGTAGCTTTTCATTGGGTTGGGCTCTCCAAGGCTCTAACATCTTTGATATGTCTATGGGATTAGCCTTTCTAACTCTGAATGATGTGAAAAATTCCAATTGGGTTGGGCTCTCCTAGACTCTGACATATCTAATAGGTCTAAGGGATTGGCTTCTCTGACTTTGAATGACATAGTAGCTTTTAATTAGGCTAAGCTCTGTGAGATTCACAAAATATCAAAGTAAGAAAGATAGAAAGAAAATAATTCATTAAACCTTACTTATTAGACATGGAGAACTCAATTTTCCATTTCTTGAATAATGAGTTTTTTTACTCTAGGAAGGAAATTAGACTCCAGGAACATCTCCTTGTGAAAATCAGCCTAGAATGTTAGTGCCATGACATGATAAAAGAGAATATACACTACTTAGTTATTTTTATAAAGTTTAAACAAAAGATTTGTTTCTACTTAAAGGAAACCAAGGTGATGTATATTATAGAGTTTTGAGTAGGCCTTGATAGTGAGGATACAAGGGAGAACTTTGAAGCTCTAGTTTATGAAGTTTTCAGAGAGGTCCCCTATTTCAGAGAAAAGGGGGCATGTTGGCCATAAAAAATGATGACTTCTATGGGGAAACTGATGAGAAATTCTTAGAACTCAACCAATTTATTCTTCTTTCCTTGCTCATCACAAATATTATATTGGGGGTATTTTATCATCAAGAAAAAATATGAGGCAAAAAATTCTTGTAATAACAAGAAAAAATACTAAGATTCCACTTGTAGATGGCCACCAAAATGGATGAGAAGTGATTTTTAATTTGATTCATTCTTAGATTATCTTCGAGTAAACAAGGCTAAACTAGTTATCTGACTTCATCCAAGGTGTTGGTTTAATGGCTCAGGGGGAATGACTAGGGCATTGCTCTACTTATAGATATTTATCCATATCCATAATAGAGATGCCTCACATCTCTGGCCCAGTTCATGGCCTTTCTCCATTGCTAACCAAGCCAAAAATCCTACAATAGAGATTACTTATATATCCCTTTTGAAGCAAACTCATAATTTAGATTTTGCATGCTTTCATTATTCTTTTCCAAGTTTCTTGAGAAGAGATCATTACTCATTTAGTCTTATCCATTGAGGGTTTGGTACCAAGCCAAGGGTAAATGGATAGGGGGCAAGATTTTGAATAGCCAACCAATCCTTAATCAACTTGAATAATCCAATATATTTTGGAGGAATCCTTTTCTACCTTACCCTTCCCTCTCTTTTGGTGTTTATTTATTGGTTCTGAAATGCCCCATTCCCCTTGTGTTTAAAAAGAACAAACCCAACACTCAAAATATTCATAACTAAATTTAAATTGTGTGAAGCATAGTGTATTAAACTTCTACTGGTAATAATCCATCTCTTGGAGACTATTCATGCATACTTTATTTATGAAGTCTAATACCTAAAGTTATGATCTAGGCTGATCCTAGATCAATCCTAAAATAGAGGATGAAAATCCATAGTTATCTCCACCTTCCCCTTTTAAAGGAATGTCTAATCATGGGTGTCTCGTGGTAAATATTAGAATGTAGTGAAAAATACACATGTATTACAATATCATAAGAATTTCATAATTAAGGATTAATTAAGTACCACTTGCCATGTAAATAATAAAGAATTATGCATAAAAAATTATTGATTAATATAAATCTAAGATTTTTTATTTAAAAAAAAAAAAAGATTTTAATAAAATATTATGCCATGATTATGACATTTTTTGGTTTGGTTTTGGATTTAAAATATTCTATAAATCCAACCAAAACACATTAATAAAGCATATGCCACAAGTTCAAAATGTTTATTTAATTATTTAAAAAATAATTAAGCATAACACCACATAACATGTGAAAGTGAATCCAAAGGGAGGGAAAAACTAAAGCTTTCCAATGCATGACAAAAATGGAAAAAGGGGATTAAGAAGATTAAGGTGTATTACAAGTCCAATTATGGATCGAACAAGAGGAAAAAATTTAGAGTAAGGCAAATTTATATAGAAGAAAACATTGATCAAAACCAAGAGCACAAAGCCACGTTGAATCCAAAAAATATATAATTAAAGGATAGAAAAAGAGTTTCAAATAAAGTGTTAGAAACAACAAGGTGAAACTCAAAATAACAAGGTCATAAATCAACAAAAAAAAGACATAATTACACTTTTTAGATATAAGGAGAGTCATAGGAAACACATGAGTATTAGGAAGATGAAAGAAACATATAATTAACTGAGAATAAAATACTTAGGGTAGGAAGCACCAAAAATGGATAAGACATCAAAGATAACTCAAGGACAAAACTAAATGGAAATGAGACACACAAATGGAAAACAAAAGCTAGAATAGAATGAGGCTTGGAAAAAAAAAAGGATAATGAGATGCCTTAAGGAGATGTAAATATAAACCAAATATAATAAATATTACTATGGAGTGAAATATATCAAAATTCTAAGAACAAAATTAAAATGTCAAGCATAAAAAACACAAAACTGTCAAAACAATAGTGATTAAAAAAAATAGAACACTATTTTAGCAAATCCAAATGTGATCAATATACCAAAGGTGAAATTAACCTATTTAGAATCATCTAATGAGACAAAAAAATGGTAGAATTTTATAAGACAAAAATAATTTCTTCTTTTCCACTTCTAAACCTACAAATCTTTCAACATTCAGTGTTAAACAAACACTCACTCTGATACCATATTAGGGTTTTTTCAAAGATCATAAATCACCTATTTTGAATCAGAGAAAATAAATAAACAAATAAAATAGATCATGTCAAAATATTTCAAACCATATATGTAAGAGACAATATTTGTCAAGTGTGGAAACATTCAAATGGATAAAAACCCCACATTTATTATAAGGCTAGTAAAATATTGATCTTCAAGTAAAATATTTTAGTGTAAGACAAGATAAGCATGGATTCAATCCATAGAAAATCATCTCAAGATGCACTAGAACAAGTCATTATGATGAGTGAGGGGAACTAGATATAGAGTTAGAGGAAGTAAGAGGGATTTACAAAGAATCCCATCATGACTTGGACAACCTTCTTAGTGTATGCTATTATCACATAGATTTTGCACCCATTGTTGATGTCCTAGCTCACTATGCAACAATTTAATGCTATAATGGGATCACCTCCAAAATGTAGGACCTTGGAAAATTGAGGTAAACCTTTAGAGAAGGCTGGCTTCCTTTCACTAAACTTGATGAAACTGATAAATTATCAATTTATAGAAATTCTACATCTTTAATGATCTTTCTCCTAAACTAGGGTTTTGACTGGGAAAAGATTTGTGAGAATGAAAATTTCAAAACTAAAAAATTGCGATTGCACCAAATATTTTTATAGTGGATTTTAATTCTTGATTGAATAAACACAATAGAATAGAATATAGATTGAAATTTGTAGGAGCACAAACTCATGCAAATGGGAAATCAAAGGCAATATTTGTTATTTTTCATAGAAGTGAAAAGATTCTTTTATTTTAATCAAACAATCTTCCAAAAGGGTATAAAATACCACAAATTTAAATTATGTCTGAAATAAAAATTATAGCATCCATAAATATTCAAATAACTTTGCATAAATAGGGATTTCTCAGATTAAAAAAACAAATCTTCAATTTATTCTCATTCTCTAGGTTACAACATGTAGAGAAGTTATTCAAAATGTAGAATAATAAACCTAGTAGCAAAAAGATAAGATGGGCTATGCCATATTACCCATATTTATACAAAATATATCATAAATGAGATGTAGTTAACAATGAAATCTAATACACAATAGAATAACATGTAAATTTGGAAGCTTCATGAAAAAAGACTTGATCTATAGTAGTTATGACATCCATAGTGTGGTGAACAAGTGTTGAAAAAGATCATGCAAGAACTAGGCATGATCCAAACTAGGAGAAGCATGGATATAACTTGGGAAATATTCATGCAATGCCTCTATTCTTCTTCATGTAGCTGCAATGGTTCTTCATGAAAATGGGGTGCCAATGTGAAACTAATTTTTAGAACAAAAGATAAGTTTAAGACAAGTTACTTTTTTTACAAAACCCTAATCTATAAGTTTCAAGTGAGACTTTTACAACTTTCAAGTCATACCACTTGTCAAAACTAGAATTGCATTTTTTAATATGTGTTTTTACAACTTAAGTAATTATAACTTGTTAAAATGAAAAGTGTAATTTGCAATTCTTCTTTTTACAATTTACAACCTATCAAAATAGAAAGTGTAAAATACACATGGCTCTTTCTCAAAAGAGCTATCAAAAAAATAGTTGTAATTTACAAGTTATGTTTTTACAACTTTATAATATCTTTACAACAAAAAAAAAACAATATATGAGAATTCTTTTAATATAAAGAACTAATCTATTTCCAACAATTTTTATAACTCTTTATCCTTCTCTACCTATAATTTTTGAACATATACATTAAAATCCTTGAAGATCTCATGGATTCTATCTTCATTTTGACCAAAAGAGTAGAGGTTGCTTATCTCAAAATATGTTACTATATCAAAAATTTCCCTTCTCAAAGGTATGGATGTTTGAATTTCTTTACCCATCTGATCCAATGAACTATGATATTTGATGTAACGATGGATAGAGATCAAGTTAAAGATTATATCTCATGCAGATTCCTTTTCAATCACTTCTTTGAATTTACTCTAAACCTCTTTTAATGAAAGGAGCTGATCTTGATAATATGTTGGTCAACATGACTATTTATTCAATAAATCTTTAATGTCACACAACATGTCAGTAGCCTTTTCATGTGAAACTTTGGCCTTATAGACAACATATGTAAGCATCTTTATTCTAAATTGAGTAGCTATGTCTAACTCCTCTTGCTCTCCGTCATTTTTTAGTATGTTTTCTGTAAGGAGGATGTCCATGTTAGTTGATTTCATAGCCATCCATTTTGGATAAAAAAGATTCAATATTTCTATCTCTCCCTCATATTTTATGACCAATTCTCTTGAAGTTACCCTTATTTCTCTCAAGTTATTTATCAAACATTATTATGATACAATACATGAATGCATCATTCACTCTTCTAAAGTGTTATCTACTTGCCTCAAGAGTGAGGTTAGGATAATAGTTAAACACTTTATTTGCCTCACTAGCTATTGTGTTGAGACCTAAGAAATATCTTCTCTTTTCCAGTATAAATACTACGTAGGAGGTCATATATAAATTTCTTGTGGTTTGTACCTCCATCAATTACTTTTGGAGGGAGTCATTGATGAGTTGTGCCTAGTAGATGTATTATATTTTTTCATGGATGACTCATATATATTGGTACATCTAATCTTGGAAGATATTTGCATTAGGGAAACTAATGATCTTGTGTAGTAAAATAATTACATCTCCTAATTCATCCTTGAAATTAGTCCTTACCAATGTCTTAGATAATATGGTGGAGGTATCCTTAGGGATTCTTAGTGATTATTTGTTCATCACTCTTTGACATCTAATATTTTTGTTTTGAAATAACTTTTTGGATGATTCTAGAGTTATGTCTAGATAAATCTCAAATTATAGTATTAAAAATATGGAATCAATGAAATATGTGTCCAAATTAAAAATTATTTCCATTTATAATTCAACACCTCTCTTTTGTCAGCATCATAGTGTTGTGTTAGTGTTAATACTAGCTCAAGGCTTTGCATCATTACGGGGAATGTTGATGTTTGGGATAGTTCAAAGTCATAGATGCTTTGGATATAGTTGTTCTTGAGTTATACATTAATCTTGGTCCATAATTCACTTAGGTCAATGTGACATAGGTTTGTGTCTATAATCATGGTGGTGTTTTATTCTAGACTAAGAGTTACACTAGGTCCCTGAATCTTAAACTTCATCTCTTTCCCATACATGGTTTCTAGAGAGACTATTGAGGGAACACAAATGAAATAGTTGGGATTTTTAGGTGCTAAAAGCATGTTTAAACTCTTGTGGAACTTGGAATTGTTCTATGCAGGTGAAATGTTCATGGGAAGGTGGCGCTGTAAAAGTAGGTTAAAATCTATAACAAAGATTGGTGGTGTGAATTATAAGTGAAAACTCTAGTGGAACTTGAAGGTGTTTGAAGTAATGAAAAAATCCATAGAACTAGGAATTATTTTGAGTAATAGGAATATCTATGGGGTTATATGTTACATTTTATAGGTTAAAATATTGTGGGGATGGGAGGTGCAAATGATAGGTCAAAAGTTTTTAGGGACTTAGAGGGAATTTTTTAAGAAATATTTGTTAGTTTTGAGAATATATGTTGGTATATTTACCTGGATATGTAAAAATTGGAGAAACCCTATTTTTTCACTATGAAAATTGGAAAACATGACCTTTTTGGAAACTATAAAACACTCAATGAACCTCTACAACACCATGATGAAAAACCCTAAAAACTCTAATACATATAAGCAAGCAATGAAGAGACTAATCTAAAACTAGTTTCTTAAAATAATTTGCATGAAAATGGAAAACATGAGCTAATTTTCATAAAAAATATGGATTAAATGTAAAGGGGAGTCCAAGGAATACCATTCAAGGGTCAAATGGTGTTATGGCATGTAGGTTGAAGCATGATTTATAGTCATGACTTAAGGTTGGATTCACAATTCAAGGTGGGAGCTCCAAAACTCAATCAATGAGATTAAAAAATGACTTAAACAAATCTAATTCCATTTATTTATATTAAAATTGCATGTAATTAATGCATGCATGGTAGTAGTTGGCATAATTTCATAGTCTTCAAGCAATTTTGTAAATTGCAAGTTGATCTCTAGATTTCATGGTCAAGGATAGGTTGACCCTTTGGAAATGAGAAGGTGGAACTTGGGAGATAATTTTCAAAATTTATAATTACAAATTGCACTTGGAGTTTTGGATTCCAAAGGAGGGGTGGTCAGTGGGAAGTGGAACTCTAGTTTTAATTTGCAATTTTATAAAATTACAAATTGTAGTCCAAGTTCTAGTTTCTGTGGTGTACTTAGTTTGTAATTTTTAAAAATGAAAAATTGCAATTAGATCTCTAATTTCCATTGGATATTCATTACAATATCTAGAGGTTTGGATATAATTTAATTTTTTTTAAATTACAAATTACAGTCATATCTCTAGATTATATCAGCTAATGCATTGTAGGATCTGGAGTCTATGAAGCTATTTATAATTTTGTAAGCTATAAATTATAGGTAGAGTTATGAATTATGTAGGATAAAGGAAATGGGTTCCTTGGGTCAATTCAAGGCTTTTTTACAAAAAAATTAAGGGGTTTCCATTAGGGTACTTGATATTTTTTGGATAAAAATATCAACATTTTCGGCAACCTCTATGGGATGATTGCTTGTTAATCGGTTTCTTTCTAGTATCCTTCTTATTCATTAGGAATGGAGTCATTTTAAGCTTAACACACTTTAACTGGTGAAGAAAAAAAATGGGATTTGACTAAATAAGAAAAAAATAGGGAAAATAAAACAAACTAAGGAAACAAAAACTCCTCATAGCTTGACTTGTGAGAAAGCACCTATTTTGAGAAACATAACTAACCTTATTATAGACAAAATTTTATTTTTTAGAATAAATTCCAACCTCAAAGTCAAGATTTGAGGTATATCCCATTAACTGGGATAAGTAGTTCTGATCCATTAAGATTGGATAGATGGAATGCATTAGCTCCTTTGCACTGAGTTATAATATATCGACCACTCCATATTACATCAAACTTGGTGTACTTTCTTAGTTTGGCCTTATCTCATTTGAGAACCATGTCTCCTTCATTGAATATCTTGTTATATGGCTTTTTGTTTTAAGTCCTCTTTGTTTGAGCCTAATTTTCTTTCAAAACCTTATTTTATTAGTTCCTAATTTCCTCTAATTCCATGAGTTTAGTCAATCTTACTATCATTTCATCATAATCAATCAAATCCAATTGGTGATTGAGCTCAAGAGATGATAAATCAATTAATAGTAGGACTCAGGCTTCCTTTCCATATACCAACATGAATAGGGAGTTGCCAATAGCTCTCTTAGGGGTGATCCTATCAGCCCATAATACTGATTTCAATTTTGTGTGCCATGTCCTTTGATTATCTTCTATTATTCTTTTGATAATTATTATGAGGTTCTTGTTGGTAGACTCATCCAAGCCATTAACCTAAAAGTAATAATTGGAATAAGTTATTAGGTATACATTATTATTTACATCCCATTCACTCACTTGAGTGCCCATAAAAGCTTTGACATTATTTGAGATAATGGTGTGAGGAACACCAAATCTTGAGACTATGTCATCCATGAATGCCAAGATAGATTCCTCCATGGTATCTTTTAGTATAACTTCTTTAGTCCATATTGTGAATATTCCATTTCGATGAGGACCCATTATGGCTTGTGCTCAATGGTAGATTGACCATTCCAATGAAATCTAATGCCCATTGAGAAAATAGTTGATCAATTTAAATTAATCTGAGAGGGAAAGCTACTAATATTTGATTGCCTGTGAAGTAACCAAACTTATCATAGTTTCTTACACATTGGTGAGAATATTTGAATAATTTAGGCTAATAATAGGCCTCTCTCATTATTTTTATGGTCATGGTTCTTGCAGAGAAATGTCCACTTGACAAGCCATCATGAAATTCTTCAAGCACCTTGGGGACTTGATGGTGTTTGATAAATTTTAACATGACTCTATTCATATCTTTTATAAATAATATTTCATTAGCAAGCATATACCTAATATATTTAAGTCTAAAATACCTTTTCTTAGACTGCTAAAAATCATAAGGGTATTCACCAGTCTATAGGAAAATGGTCATGTCATGGATCCAACTATTGAAAAGAGGTGGATTAACTGATTGGGATATACTTTGAACATATATTATTTTAGATACTACTTCAATAATCTTGATATCAAAAGCTAATTATTCACATAATCCCTTCCCTCTTATAAGCTTTATGATTTTGATGTCTACATCATATTCCATGACCTTTGTGATCCATCCTACTCTTTTTGCATTTATCTCCCAGCTTAGTAAGAACTCTTTGACACTTTAGTGAGTCATTATCAGATGAATTTTATTTTTGGAGAGCATATGCCTAAATTTTTTGAGAGATTTAATCATAGAATATACTTGCTTCTCCATGAAACTATAATTTTCTTCATAATCCTTCATGGATTGACTGAAGAAAGATATTGGATATTCTAATTGTTATTTATTCTATTGAGTTAAAATAACTGAGATGATACCTTCCCCTCTAAAATCATAGATAATGCAATCTTTCTCATAGTTTGAGTTGACTAGGGTAGGATCTCAAGAAATAGATTGATTTATGGCTTCAAAGTTATCTTTCCTTTCCTGTGTCCATCTAAAAATGATACCCTTATTAAGAATATAGTAAGGGGTTTGGCCATAAAGTTAAAATTTGTAAAAAATCTTCTTAAAAATTTGATTTTACTAAGAAAACTCTGCAATCCTTTTTTATAGATTATATGTGCTAATTTAGATATAACACTTATTATTTTCAGGTCTATTGAAAAACCTTCCTCTAAAATAATGTGTCCTAGTAGTTTCCTTTCATGAAATATGAAAAAACACTTCTTTGGATTGAGGGAAACCCCAAATTATCTATAACTTTCAAAAAAATTCATGAAGTGATCTAGGTGTGCATCAACATGCTTTGAGTAAATATTGATGTCATCCAAGTATACCAAGATCATCTCAATTATCAACCCTCTACAATCCATATCTATGGCACTTTAAAATGTTTTACCTACATTAGTCAAACCAAAAGACACATTTTTGTATGCATACATTCCCCATTTTATGGTGAAAGGAGTTTTGAACTAGATTGATTCTTGCACCAAGATTTGGTTATAACCAAAATAACCATCTAAAAGAAAAACCTTTAGATCCTAATATAGTATGTAGAATTTGATCCATAGGGGAAAGGGGATAATGATCCTTTAGAGACACTTTCTTCAGATCCCTAAAATCTACACAAAGCCTAATTTTGCCATTATTCTTTCTTATTGGGACCAAATTAGCAACCCAAGATGAGTGATTGATAGGGAAGATGATGTTAGCTTCTATCAGTGTGGACATCTCACTCTTAATAAAGGGATCTTTTTTTTGATTTATTAGTCTTTGATTTTATCTAATAGTCTTGGTATTTGGATCAAACTCTATTATATATTGGGCTAAGGTAGGGTCAAACCCCCTTAGATCATGATAATTCCAAGTGAAGTTATCATCAAATTATTGACACAACTCAAGAAAATATTATTTTTTAAATCATTTCATACCTTTCTTATCTTCAGTGATTTTCCTTTTGAGATGACCACTGGATCATAGTCTCCTTCATTCATGGTGATGTTATTCTTTTCACCTTTCAGTTGATCATCTAAATTGAAATTTTTTATAGAGTAACAAGACCTATATGTAGTTTGTTTGTCTTCAAGTGGATGATTTGATCCCCATATAGATCTTGGAGTATTGACTAGTTCCTATTAAAAAATAAAACTTCTTTTCTCAAAAAGTTGACAATTTATTGGTCACTATCGAAGATTTGCTAATTGGCCATGTTATCAGGAACATATGGCCTTACTATCAACCTTACATGATGACTATTTTCAATCTTTATTTCTTTAGGTAGGTTATATTGGGAGCCTACTAAGGCCATACAATTAGTATCTTTATTTTGTACTCTTGGTACCACTTGAATATTCAAAGTGGTAAAGTCTTCTAATAGGTCCCAAACCCTATGTTTATAAGATCTTAGCAAATTATTCTTTGTTACGATTTTGGATCTTACTTGGTGAATAATCAACTTACTGTCACCAAAAATTTGTAGGGATTTTATCCCTCTTTCCTTGGCCAATTAAAGACCTTGAATCAAAGATTCATATTCAATCACATTATTTGTGAAGTTGAATTGAAGTATGAAAGAATAGAAATAGATCTCCTTTTGTAGAGAGATTAGGACAATACTTGCACTTGTACCATTCCTACTTCTCAAACCATTCAAGAATAATTTCCAAATTCCTTAAATATCTTCAATTGGTTTTACTAGGTTTGAGATAATTACATCATTTTCATGAATGCAATACGTACACAACCCTATTTCTTTTACATAATCATAAGGATCAAATTGGAGGGTTGATCCCCATTCATCCAAATGAGTGTCTAGAATCTCTTCTATATGTGTTACAATTTCATGGTCAATCTCCTCTTCCTGGTCCTACAATATATAGTTTATGTCTATAGGGATAGGAGTGTATGGTTCAATATGGTGTTTTGTGATTGGCTCAAATCTTCTTGTTACTCTAATTCCATATCTCATCCTAAACATCATGTGAGACCAATCTATAGATAGATATCCTCCCATTTTTGTAGTAAAATCTTGTGAAAGACAAATGATACAATAAAGGGGGAGATCTATAACTAAGATATATTAGGAAATTGGCAAGCTGGGATAAGCATGAATAGTGATATTTAACCCTTTTATTGTTCCTAATATTTGAATAGTAGTCCCATCTAATTGAACCACAAATTTATTAATAGGTATATATTTTATACTAAGGGCATCAACTATTTTCTTGGGCATAATAAAACAACTAACCCTTGAATCTATATAAAATTATAAATGAGATGCTTGCCTACTATAAGTGAAAGATAAAAAGGGGGAGGCTTACCTTTTTTTCTCATTTTAGTGTTAGTTTTTGGTTGACAAAAATTAATTACAACATTAGGTCCCTTGGTTGGAACCTTATCTATTATCTGAAAGTTTTTCAAAGCTTCTTGTAGCAAATATCTTTGCATGGGAATGGATAATGCTTCCCACATAGTGACATTCAAATTGGTGTTCTTTATCTACTCGATAATAATAAAAGGAATATTACCAACCTTTGTTAGTACCTTAGTGGAATGTATGTCTTCCTTCATGAGATTTGGAATTAACACTTTTATTTTAGGCTAGCCCATGAGCATAAAGGGTGACCTTTGTATTATATTTCTCTTTGCCATCTCTTGTATAACTTTGGAAATTGTAGCTTTTTCCACCCTAAGAGGTTGGTCACTTTATATTGATATTTTATTTGAATGTGTATTAGCTACCACAAGATCTCCACCAATGAACAATGCTTCCTCTTGATTTACACCACAAAAGTCCTCCTCTTGCTAGTTTAACAAAGTAGCCTCACATTTAATAGGTTATTGTGTATTTTCTTGTTGGGAAGTGGATTATTCTTGTTGTCCTTGTGTGATTGATATGCCTTGAACCATTTAAGCCTGGATGATGATACCATTAGGATAAGTATTATGGTTATATGGTTAAAAACAAGGATAAAACCATTCATACTCCTAATCCAGGTTATTTTGAATAGGTATAATAGATTTAGTAGCACTTGGTGCTAGTAGAGCATAGATGTTTAGAAGTTTTGCTTGCATATTTTGACCTTGTGATTGTGAATTGAATTGGTATAACTACCTATTTGGTTAGTATGACAAAACTCTTGAGTAGTGACTTACCTCATATAAATCATCTATAGGAGTGGGATTTAAAGTTGGTGCTTTGCTCTTGGTGGGAATTAGAGAAATTATAGGTGGTGTAGGAGGTGTTTATGGAAATAGAGGCATTGATGGCCTTGGGTAAAATTTCCCTGCTTGAATTAATTTTTTTATGCCCTTATTATAATTTCATAGGCATTAGGAAGTGTGGTGCCACCCATTAAATAAATCATAATAACTATATCACTATTTAGGGATCTCAAGTAATATAGGAAAGCATTATTTGGAGTTGGCTTGACCAATACTAGAATTTTGTTCCATGTCTTTTGAAAATAGAAATTGAAGTTAATAATGTGCTCATGAGGATCATGTTGAATAATAGTTAAATATTCAACTAGGGAAAGGTGGTCAATCTTATCTTCAAATTGAGTACATAGTGCAGTGCCTAGGTTAACCCAAACTTGGATAGAATTGGGAGGAAAAACTCTATACCATTGTAAGGCTTTACATTTGAAAAAGGAGAATAAGATCTTGATTGGAACATTATATTGTACCATATTATGGACTAAAAAAATATTATAAATATCTTATATGTGTCCCATAGGAGTGGTGGAAGTTTCACCAATAAAATATGGAAGATTTTTTAAAGCCAAGGTAGATATATCATCATACTAGGCTGACTAAAGTGGGCTACCTCTATTGAAAGCTATGAAATTTAAATTTATGGCCATCATGGGAGGTATTAAATTGATGAGAGTACTTGGAGGAAATGTAAATAAAATTATAGGATATATTCTAGGGTAAGGTAAAATTGATTTTAATCTCTTTTTATATGGAAATGATAATTCCAAAAAATTATATCTTTTACCTTTAGTAGATGATCTTTTTTGTTTGATTAGCATACACAAACCTTCAAATTTTGAATCCATAAGCTAGTGGAGTTTCTAGTTTCTTTTGAAATTTATACAAGGATCATATAACACTCATTGGGAATATCACCAATCTCTTTTTAATTTTTGAGTCCCACTAGGCATGCCAAAAATTGTTATCACATCGATTTTACACATGTTATTGATATTGTAGCTTGTTATGAAATATTATAATGATATAATGGGATCACCTCCAAGCTATAAGACCTTGATTAATTGAGGTGAACCTCTAGATAAGGCTAACTTACTTTCACTAAAATCAGTGCAATGGATAAATTATCAGTTTATAGAAATTTTACTTCCTTAGTGATCTTGTTCCTAAACAAGGGTTTTGACTAAGAAAAGAGTTATGAGAATGAATTTGTAAAACTAAAAATGGTGATTGCACCAAATATTTTTATAGTGGATTTTAATGCTTGCTTGAAAGAACACAACATAACAAAATATAGATTGAAATTTGTAGGAGCACAAACTCATGCAAATGGGAAATCAAAGTCAATATTTTTTATTTTTCATAGAAGGGACAAGATTATTTTATTTTAATCAAACAATCTTCCAAAAGGGTAGAAAATACCACAAATAGAATTTTTTGACTGAAATAAGAATTATAACATCCTCAAATATTCAAATAACTTTGCATACACAAAGATTTCTTAGATAAGAAAGGCAAATCTTCAATTTATTCTCATTCTTTAGGTTACAATATGTAGAAAAATTATTCAAAATGTAAAATAATAAATCTAGCAGCAAAAAAATAAGATGGGCTATGCCATGTTGCCCATATTTATACAAAATATCTCATAAATGAGATGTAGTTAACATTAAAATCTAATGCCTAGTAGAAGAACATGAAAATATGGAAACTTCATGAACGGAGGCATGATTTACAATAGTTATGGCATCCATAATGTGGTGAACAAGTGTTGAAAAATCTCATGCAAGAGTTGGGTGTGATCCACACTAGTAAAAGCATATATGGAACTTAGGAAATCTTCATGCAATACCTCTATTCTTCTTCATGCAGCTGTAATGGCTCATCATGCAAATGGGGAACCAAAGTGAAACTCATTTTTAGAACAAAATATAACTTTAAGATAAGTTACTCTATTGCAAAATCTTAATATGAAATTTTCATGTGAGACTTTTACAACTTTCAAGTCATATCACTTGTCAAAATTGGAATTGCAATTTTCAATATGTGTTTTTACAACTTAAGCAATTAGAACTTGTCAAAATGAAAATTGTAATTTACAAGTCTGCTTTTTACAATTTTCAACATATCAAAATAGAAAGTGTAAAATACACGTCTCTTTCTCTAAAGAGCTATCAAAAATATAGTTTCAATTTACAAGTTATGTTTTTGCAACTTTACAATATTTTTATAGAAATGAAAATACAATATATGAGAATGCTTTTAATATAAAGAATTAATCTATTTATAAAACTTCTAACTCTTTATCCTTCTTGGCTTGTAATTTATGATCATATACATCAAAAGCCTTGAATATTTCCTAGATTTTGTCTTCATCTAGACCAAAAGAGTAGAGGTTAGTTATCTCACAATCTGCTATCATATCAAAAAGTTCCCTTATAAAAGATTAGTATGTTTGAATCTCTTTACCCATCTGATCCAATGCATTATGATATTTCATGTAATGGTGGATAAAGCTCAAGGTAAAGATTGTATCTCATGTAGATTCCTTTTTGATCACTTCCTTGAATTTACTCTAGACCTCTTATACTGAAAGGAGTTGATCTTGATAATCTATTGGCTGACATGATAATTTATTCAACAAAATTTCAATGTCATATAGCATGTCGATAGTTTTATCATGTGTAACTTTGGCTTTATAGGCATCATCTATAAGCATATTTATTTTGAATTTAGAAGCTCTATCTAACTCCTCTTGATCTCCATCATTTTTTAATATGTTTTTCACAAAGAGGATGTCCATGTCAATCAATTCCATAATTATACATTTTAGATAGAAATGATTCAATCTTTCTATCTCTCCCTCATATTTTTTGATCAATTATATCAGAATTAACCTTCCTTCTCTCAAGTTCTTTGTCAAAAATTATTATGATGCAATAGATGAATGCATCATTCACTCTTCTAAAGTGTTTTTTTCTTTCATCAAGAGTGAGGTCAGGATAATAGTTAAACACTTTACTTACATCACTAGCTACTATGTTAAGGCTTGGGAAAACTCTTCCCTTTTCTAGTATATATACTAAGTAGGAGGTCATATATAACTTTCCTTTAGTTTTCACCTCCATCAACTACTTGTGGAGGGAGTCACTGATGAGCTATGCCTAGTGGATGTATTATTTGTTTTCATGGATGACCCATATATATTGGTACATCCAATCTTGGAAGCTCTTTACATTTGGGCAACCAGTGATCCTATGCATTAAAATAATTACATCTCCTACGTCATCCTTGAAATCAATCCTTACTAATATCTTAGGAAATTTTGTGGAGTTATCCTTAAGAATTCTCAATTATTGCTTGTTTATCACTCTCTAACATCTAATATTGTTGTTTTGAAAGAACTTTTTGAATGATTATAGAGTTATGTCTAGATAAATCATAAATTATGGTATTAAAAATATGGAATCAATGAAATCTGGGTCTAGATTCAAAATACTTTCCCCTTTATTATTCAACACCTCTCTTTTAATAACATCATAGTGTTGTGCTAGTGTTAGCACTAGCTTAGGGTTTTACACCATCAGGGGGAAACTACTACTTGGGGTAGTCTAGAGTCATAGATGCTCTAGATCTGGTCATTCTTAAATTATTTATTGATCCGAGTCCAAAAGTCACCTAGGTCAATGTGACCTAGGTCTATGTATTTAATCTCAATCATGTTTTATTATAGACTGAGAGTTACACTAGGTCCCTTAGACTTTAACTTCATCTCTGTCCTAGACATGGATTCTAGAGATACTATTGAGGGAAAACCAACTACAAAAATTGGTAGGATTTATAGGTGCTAGAAGTAGGTGGAAACTTAGGCAAAACTTGGAGTTGTTCTATGCAACTGAAATTTCCATGGGAAAGAGGAGCTGTAAAAGTAGGTTAAAATATCTAGTGGAGATTAGGGGTGCAAATTATAGGTAAAAATCTTGATGGAACTTGCAGGTGATTGAAGCAATGGAAAACTCCATGGAATTTGGAATTGTTCTAAGTAATAGGAATGTCCATAGGGTTATATGTTATAGTTTTTAGGTTAAAATACCATAGGAATGGGAGGTGAAAATTGTAGGTCAAAAGTCTATAGGGACTTGGAGGGAAATTTTTAAGGAATATTTTCTAGTTTTAAGAATATACATTGGTATATTTGCCTAGTTATGTAAAAATTGGAGAAACCCTACATTTTTACAATGAAAGTTGGAAAACATGACCTTTTGGGAAACTACAAAACACTTAATAAACCTCTGTGACACTATGATGAAAAAATATTAAAAACTCTAATACGACTAATAAATTAATGCAAAACCTAATAATTTGTAGGAAAATGAAAAGCAAAAACTAATTTATAAAAAAATGGATTAAATGAAAAGGGTAGTCCAAGGAATATCATGTAGAGGTCAAATAATGTCATGGAATGTGGTTTGAATCATGGTTTGTAGTTGAGGCTTGAGGTTGGGCTTGTAATTTGAGGTAGGAGCTCCAAAATTCAATCAATGAGATTAAATAATGACTTAAACAAACTTAATTCCATTTATTTATATTAAAATTCACTGTAACTAATTCATTCATGGTATTAGTTGGTATAACTTTAGAGTCTTTAAACATTTTTTCAAATTTTTAAATTATGCATTGACCTCCATATTTTGTGATTAAGGATAGGTTGACCCTTTGGAAATGGGAAGGTAGAAATCAGGAGACAATTTGTAATTTTGCAAATTATAAATTGTACTTAGAGTTTTAGATTTTGTAAGAGGGGTGGCTGGCAGGAAGTGGAACTTTAATTGTAATTTGTAATTTTGAGAAATTGGAAATTGTAGTTTGAGTTACATTTTCCATGGAGTACTTAGTATGTGGGAAGTGAAGGTTTGGATATAATTTATAATTTTTCAAAATTACGAATTGGAATTAGATCTCTAGTTTTTATCAACTAGTACATTATGGGATTCGAAGGTTTGCCTACAATTTGAAATTTGAAAATTATAAATTATAGTCAAATATATGGATTATATTAGCTAATTAATTGAGGAATCTAGAGTTTAGTAAGCAATTTAAATTTTTTCAAATTGTAAATTATAGGCAGAGTTTCGAATCTACAGGCTTAAGGAAATGGGTGCTTTACGTCAATTCAAGGCATTTTCCAAAAAAATTAAGGGGTTTCATTTAGGGTACTTGATATTTTGAGATTTTTGGGATAAAAATATTAACATGTGCCAAATGTCCCTAATCCCCATAAGGTGAGGGGGATGTGTGTGATAAGTGTTTAAGGAGTTACTTATTCAAATAACTCTAATATTCCCTACAAAAGTACAAAAGAGGTGTGATACCTTATAAATATGGGATTAAGTAAATTTATTATAATAATAAATGGATAACTAAAATATAATTAGGATAAGCCTAACTTAACCTAAATTACTTAGGATAAGTGAACCCAAATAAGATTAATATCCAAAACCATCTCAATTTACCACTATAAATTATAAATTTGATACATCCAAACTATTTTTGTATCATCATAAACATCATTTACCACCTAACACTCAAAACCACGTACCAGTAACTTATCCTAACCAACCAAACCTTTTATCTCATCCTATTCAAATACCTCAAACAAACCAAGATAATCAACCAAACCAATAGACCACACATCACATCATACTTTCATGAGATATCTCAACTAAACTTTAGGAAGCTGAGTACATAAAGGTTAACATGTATAAATCTATTGAACCCATCATGAAGGAATTCTCATTTTTTGTTTCCCATTTTATTTATTTCTTCCATCCTTATATCCTCTTTCATTTATTCTATAGGTGTACATACGCCCTCCAAAAAAACTTTTGGACAAGATTGTTAGATTAATTCTAATTTGAAGCTTATCAAAGGAGTATTTAACCTTAAAGTGATGTCTCTTTCATTATCTAGAATAAAAATTGCAATAAAAACATGTATAACCAAAATTAATTTCAAAACTCTTCTTATTATATCTCAAAAAATAAGTCTCATGAGGTGAGTCAACATTTGTGGGATCCCTAAAAAACCAATAACAACTACCATGACTCTAACAACATGAATTTTACCACTGGATGTATGATCTATGCTCAAATTATGACTTTACCTCACATTACTCTACAAATCCTTGACATTAAAACCACATAAAAATTTGATCAATACATTAAAAGGGTATGCATTTTAGAAGATAAGTTGAGTATATTATAACTACCCCCACCTCTCTCAAATGCTAATCAAAACACCTTCATATCTCTTAAGTATCATACTATGACTCCTCATGAGCCATGAAACATGAACCAATTTATCAAAGGCTACCAATCCTTCCCTTCAAATCTCCAATGAGAGAGGATATAAAACTGACCACCAATGCTACACCCAATGAGCTCATCTCCACCTTGGTGGGTCACATTCAATATTTAGAGAGTAACCAAATATCCATGAAACTAGTTATTTCAACTAAGAGTGACCTCAAACTTCATAATCAATGGAATTATTCCTTTATTCCTATCCCAACAACATCTTATCAACTATTTAAGTATCAACCTAATCCACCCTCCACTTGATATGTACAAATTTAGAACCTTGTGGACATCCTTACTTATAGGGCACCTAATCTCGTGACATCAAACATACCCCATATTATCAAGATCCAACTCAAGTTAATATTGGAGTTTCTTTCTCTTATTCTCTAGAAAAAATGTGGTGGAAAACACATCACCACCCATCACTCCCCCTAACTAATTTTTGAATAATACACTACCCATATATGTTCCACCCTTGCAAGCATTAACTAGTGCACTCTTTTACAACTCCTTTTCATCATACACTCATCCACATAAGTAATTTCCAAAATACTATTCTTCATCTTATCAACCCATATCTTTTCCATATAGTAGTTTTATGCCTCTTTATCTAATATTCTCTCTAAAGCCTATCTTATCACACCTTTGGTGGATTTTTTCACCATGGGAATTTATGTAGAACACCTAAAGGAACCCAGTGATCATAAAATATGGGGGGTCCTCCTACCATGTCCCTTACCTAAAATCCCCAAATATAAGGGGGAGGGAGACCCAAATTCACATCTTAAAGCATATGCCACAACCATGAAATATATTCTACCTTGGAATGGGGTAGTATATAAGATATTTCCAATGACTCTAGAAGGAATTAACATTGATTAGTATTATTTCCTCTCCGAGGCTTCCATTTATTCCTTTCCATAACTCATTGTTGAATTTTCAAAAGCATTTGAAATGAAAAAAAATATCTAACTGGTATATGAGAGTTATTTTGTATCAAGCAAGAATTTAATGATTCTATTGCCAATTTTATTCCAAGGTGGTGGGAATATCTTTATTTCTCCTCAAGTGTTCCTCATGTGGACTAGAGAGATCTATGTGATATCTTATTACACCCTCTCAATAGATAAACAAGGGAAGATATACTAAATTTTCCCTACATGTCTTATGAATAATATATTGAAAACACACTTAGGATAGATCAAGTGACCATAGATAGTAGTTGTATCTTATGTAACTAATAGATGAATATTCACCCCTAACCATAATAATGGGGGATACCAAAACACCAATTAAAAATACCCCAAACACTAAGTCCATAAATTTATGAACTAAAACCATAATGCCACCATAAATGATGTGAAAAATAAAGATAATAATAAAAATGTTGTAAACAATAGCTAAAACCAAGTTGTGGACAATGACAACAACATAAATAGCAATGAAGTTTAGAGAAACCATAACCCTTCACTTATGGTTCATGTAGTGGATTTAAAATATCATCCACATAGAGATAATTATTTCTATAACCAATTTCAAAACCATTACCAAAATTTTGACCAAAATAAAAATACTCAATCCAAAAACTAACACTTCTATCAGAACACTTCATCAAAAAAGTCCAATCAAATGCCTAGAGATTATACTCCCAACATATATTTCCTTTTCCATAGAGTTTTTGGTCATGAAACCCAAGAATGTAGGGATTAATTTTTTTTATCCAATGACTCCTTGAAGACCAAAATTAAGCATTTAAGAACATTTTCTTAGGAAATGTAAATGAAAATCCCCAACCCTCTCCGTCAAGTCATGTGGCACCTTCAAATGCCAATTTTTACATCTATCAAAACCCATTTACCAATCATAAAAAAAAAAATATTAAAATAAACTATATGACAGCCCAGTTAACCAAACCTTTCCATATTGAACTCATGATACCTACTATTCTACTTTTATACTAAGTAATCTCAATGTGGCTCCCCAATTAGTATCCTAGGGAAATACTAGATCGATAGGTGTTGTAGGGTTAAAAATAGATGAAGATGAAAGAATTGAGGGAATACCTACCAAAAAATCCCCATCCTATAAATTTTTTTGAGACTAACATCCAAACTAACTCCAAACCCATGAGAAACTAAGACTTTGTTGTCACCCTTACAAATATTTTTTGCCACATCTCCTTTATGGACCTCTTCAATAAATCTCATGTCCATCACCTTCTATTACTTGATGCCTTAGGATTGGGTAATTTAGATATCACCACACCTCCTCTACAAGCCTAAATAGACCATATATCCCCATAAATATATCCACCTAAGCAAGAAGAAAGTAACATTAGTTGATTCTTTGATCTTACATGCCTACCCTTAGATGTCGATATAGATAGGAGATGGGATTTAGCCTTGTAAATACAATTTTGTATTTAAAATAAATATGTTAAGATATCAATAATTAATGATGGGATTCTTTCAATATAGTCCCCTTATCATTTCTCTAAAGGCTAGGTTATGGAAAAACCAACTACTCTATGACCAAAAACACCTTGTGAGGATATCATAACCTCAAGTCCTATTTAATTGGGACCCTTGTGATACCTATGAATTTGGGTCCCAAACTATGCTTACCAATATTTTTATCATTTAAAAGGACACAAACTACAACAAGATCCTAGGGAGACATTATATTCATAAAACGAAGTCAATCCCTTCTACCATATTTAAAGAGATCAAGTTCTTACATTTAGGAAAGATTTTTTTTTCCAATGTGATCCAAATAAATTTTAAGTTCACTAAGCAACCTTTAAAAATAGACTGAGGCTTCACATTGATTAACATTTTCCTAACAATGGTGGAGTGAATTTGCCTTCACTAGCTAAAGATAAATATCCCATTACGACCATGACTTGTGTTTTTAAATTGAGTTATAAAAGTCATAAAGCCTCACCAAGGGAAGAATTTGAGGAAAAGGGGGTAAGAAAAATGGATAAAATGGGTGAAGAGAAACTTTGACAATACCATTCATCTCAACCAAGTCTATGATTAATATTATTAGCATCCTAGAAAAGGAAATACCCATCACACTCCATTTTGACCCACAAAGAGTAGGTACCTATAACCTTTTAAAATATAAAAACCTTGAAATGAAAGAAGGGTTAGCTAATATAATTGACATTTGTATGGTTGATATTTATGAAAACTAAGAGACACTCTCAAAGGAACATGATGATTCTTCCTCTATGAGTGATCAATGAATGCTCCATTAGAATGCAAAAGAATTTTGTATGGGAATAGGGGTAGGAGATATAATGATTTCCCCTAGGGGAAGGATCATGCCATTTGGATTTAAACTAAATTTTTAATGCATAAATATTGGGGTAGAGTATGAGGCCTTATTGTTAGGAATGCTCATTTCTAAAGGGTACGTGTCCAAAACCTTAGATTTAAATGAGACTCATAATTAGTAAAAAAATAATTTTAAAATTTTTATGACACCAAGACTAAAATATTTACCTCTAAAAAATTTTCATATGTAAGGTTGCTAAGGAATTTGATTTCATTTCCATTGAGGGTGTTCCTAGAGATAGTAATCAACTTATCGATTCCATGGCCACGTCCTCCTCTCATTTTTTATTCATCCAAAATAACATAGTTTGAATTAATAGTGTCTATAAGACTTAATAAAATTTTCCAAAATATTCCAAATGATCAAACCCTTGCCCATGTTTAAGAGGAAATTGGTCATATTTTCTTAAACTTTATAAAAATGATGAGGCAATATTAGAATTTCTATGAGCATATGATCACCTCCCATAACTAATCCATAAATTAGGCTTTACCCTCATATGTTAACCCTAATATACCCTTATATTATATTATTATGATTCATATTCTATGATTGAGGACTATTACTCTTATAAGGAGGAATTTGATGTTTTCTAGGTGAATGATGAAGATCCCAATCTTCTTGTTGCTCCTAAATAATTTTAAGAATGAAATGATTCCATCATTGACTATGCCATTAACATTAACATATGAACTAAATCTCACCCTAGAGTCCTTATTATTTTATCTTCACTCTTTCCCCAATTGGTGGAAGATCATAAGATACTGCTAACTAGATTATCTAAGGCCTTTGCCTTCCTCTATTCAGATATTGCATGAATCCAAACTGAGGTAGTTATATAAAATTTAGTCACCAAACATGATAAAAATCCTATAAAATAAAATATCATTCCATTTAAACCAAAAATTTCATTAATGTTCAAGGAAGAGGTCATAAAGCTTATAAAATTAGGGTTCATTAAATCCAAAGATTATACCAAGTGTTTATCTAATATTGTCCCCATTATCAATAAGAATAAAAAAATTAGGATAGATTTAAACTTTTGAGATATAAATAAATCATGTCCAAAGGAATATTTCCATCTACCTTTTAGTGGCATAATTATGGATGCTATAATATGCTATGAGTTGTTATCCCTCTTAGATGATTTTTCAAGATATAAAAAAATTCACATTTTTGAATAAGATCAAAGTAAAAACTCTTTTACCAAACCATGGGGAACCTTACACTATGTCTTGATTCCTTTAAGCTTTAAAACTCTAGGGTAATCTATCAGATGACTATGATCCATATTTTACATGATCTCATTCATAAGATAATGGAGGTCTATGTTGATGATTATTCTCACAAAGGCTAATATGAGATATAACCATCTTGAGGTCCTACATATTATCCTTACACACTTGATTGAATATGGTGATACGCTTAATCCTAAAAATGTGTGTTTAGAGTTTTAGGTGAAAAAATCCTAGGTTTTATCATATCAAAGCATGAGATTGATATTGATAATAATAAAATACCTGCAAGCATGGACATGACCCCTACACTAATGAGTTAGGAATTAAGTCATTCTTAGGGATTTTAGGTGTATTTCTTAGATTCATACCAAATCTCACTTAAATTTCTCATCCTATCAATCATTTTATCAAAAAGGATAATGGTTTAACTTAGACCAAGGATTCCTAAGATGCATTTTAGGGGGTGAAATTCTTCCTTATGGCCCCACCAACTCTTAGGGAACCTAAGTCTGATAGGACCATCATTATTTATTTCAAGGAAACTAAGGCATACCTTGCATGTATGTTTTCCCAATAGGATGATGATGGTAAGTAATGATACATCTATTTCATTATTTTCACTCTTACCATTTATGAGACAAAATACACACAAGAAGAAAATGAGTACTTTGATATAGACTTTGTGACTAAATGATGGAGATAATATATGCTCTATTAAGAAACAAGGATCATTGTGAAATACCAATCTCTATGTACATTTTTTACCCAACCAACCCTTTTTTGAAAGGTTGGCCATTTAATCATACTTTTGAGTAAGTTTGAAATTAAGTATGTCAACCAAAATTCCATCAATGGACAAGTCATCATTGATTGGTTGGAATAATACCCATTGAAAGTTTAGGTTTTTTTGGACACTAATTTCCAAAATGAAATAATATGCTACATAGGGAGACCCATAGTTGTTTTGTGCCCATGGTATAATGACATTAAAAACCACTTTATTGATTGTAGCTACCCCGAAGGTGCCAACTCATAACATATGTGATGTATTTGAATCATTGAGTCTAAATATGCTATTATTAATGAGGTTTTATAACCAAAGGCTTTTGATGTCATGATACTTAGATGCATTAACCATGAGGAGTATTAGAAATAATTTTTTGATTATCATAATTAAATTTGTGGTGGAAAACTTGGTGGCCACATAACCACTCACAAGATCCATGATATGGGTTATTTATGTCCTTCCTTTGAACATGATGTTTTAGAATACATGAAAAAGTGTCGTAAGTGTCAACATTTCTCCCATGATATTTATAAACCTACTTGGGTGCTTCATCCTATTTTCATACTATGGTCCTTCTTTACTTGGGGGATAGAATTAGTCATAAATATTTCTTTGACTTATTATGATGGCTACCAATTAATTATCACAACCACTAGGTATTTTACCATATGGACAAAATTAATGTCATTGACTAATATCAAAAAATTGGTAATTGGAAAATTTATCTTGAACAAGATCAATTACAGGTTTTAAGTTCCACAAATCATCATTACAAATAATATATCCCTATTTAAGAACCATGAGGTACATGAGATATGCAATAAATTCTATATATATCATCACACAACCTCTTTTTACTATCCAAAATCCAATAGTCAAGTTGAGGCCACAAAAAAATGTTAAAGTCAATTTTGGTGAAGACCGTCAAAGATGAAAAAAGAGACTAGCATATTCAACTCTATCCTAAATTATGGGATTATAGGATGATCATTCATATGCACACAAGGGAAACCCCATATTCCCTTATTTTCAAAGATGAATCAATTCTACCCTTGAGGTAGAAACCCCTAGTATTTTAAATTATATTTAGGGTCTTCTCAATCATAAATAGTATAGAAATACATGCCTAACTAAGATAAAAACTTTATATGAGCATTGGATTATAGCCACACAAAATCACATTTCTTTATTAGATCGAATGTGCCAATAGTGTAATAATAATGTTCATGAGAACCCTATTTAGGTAGGAGACCTTGACCTAATAATTTATAGAAAAATTGATAAGAATAAAGGAAAGGGTCTAAAATTTAAACGATATTGATTAGACCCATACTTGGTAACATAAGACTTTAAAAATGTATATTTTTTATTATGCACCTTGGAAGGAAAGAGGTTTGATGAATATATGAACTCTTTTCTCCTTAAACATTATCTTGAAATTCACATTTCCCTTTTCACATTAATAAAATTCTTATTGTTGTTGTGTTATTCTTGAATTCTAGATATTTTGTTTGATAATTATTTAGCCAAGAATTTGCATGACAAAATATTTCAAATGTAACATATCATCTTATTTCACCTTTCACATTACCTTATTCCCCTTTATAAAACACTTTCAAAACAAATATATAATATGAATCTTGTCTTATTTCTTATAGGTACTATGCACCTTATTCCCATATGCTTTCTTTCAAACTTATAACTATAGCCTACATCCTAGTCTAGAATCTAGTCAATGACTAAAATCCATTTTTATGATTCCATATAAGTAAAAACACTAGCATGCTTGAGCTAGGTAACCTTATCCACCTATATTGGTCCTTGGTGACAAGCCCATGCATCTTACTAGTTTTATAGGGCCAATATTTTATGATAAGATCCTTCTCAAAAGAGAGAGAGAGAGAGAGACAATACATAAAATCAAGCTTATATAATTCAAAAATTAATATTAAAACGCTCACCCTTAATTAATCCTTGGTTTTGAGCCCTTTGCATCTTACCAATTTCATGGGGCAAGCACTAGGGGGAGATTCCCTTACTCACCTACATTTGTTATTTGGTGATGAACCCATACAACTTCCTATTTGCATAAGATAAAGTGTAGGGGGTCATAAAATAAAATTTATAGAAAAAGTAATAAAAAAAGTGTCCAAAAAAATAATTAAATCTCAAGAAAGCTTGCCTATATGTCTATGATAGAAGGAGAACCTCTCCCATTTTAATGATTTTGACATGGTTATCCATATGTCAATCTAAGTCTAGACAAAGCCAATAAAATTAGTGTTTTCTAAGCTTATCAAAAAGTATAATTATTCCCACTACTTATATAGGTTAGGTAAACCTCATGTTCCTTGAGAAAATTTGATGTGTAGTTTTCATTTTTCATAATCTCATATATAATATCTCCATTTCATTCATTGTTTCAAGATGAACATCATTTTGTCATGAGAATAAATCATCTTGGTCATTACCTGTAAGACTATTGTTAGCACATTCATATTTTGTAAGCCATTCATCATATTACATTTACATACATTATATTATCACATTCAATAATATAAGCATATCTATAAATTTTTATTAAAAGAGAGATCTATAGTACCTCATCACATTCCTAGTCATCTAAGGTTCATAAATCAAAAATCATAGATTACTAGAAATAAACAAATGTGATAGACAACGATTTAGCCAAAATGGGTTATCTCTCTCTCTCTCTATATATATATATATCATTATGTTGTATAAATAAATTTTTAGTACAAAGACCTCTGTAAAGGGAGAATATGCCTCAAAAATCCAAAAATACAAAAAATTATAGTAAACTTAGTTTAAACCATGATCACCCCTATAATTGAACTTCTCTAAAGGTTGAGTGCCTAGGGCTCCTACTCATACTCCTATAATAAGGTCCAAATGAATAGTGGTATGGGATTTGGTTCCTAGTTTGATGTAATTTTCAATTTTTTCCTACATCAAAAGCCTCCCCTCCAAATATATATCTACTAAATGAATCACATCCTCATATTTCAGAAAAGGGATCACTAAGAGTCTTCACCTAAGATCGTAAGCTAGACACCTTAGACTGTAGTCCAACATTCTCTATCCTTTATTGAATGATATCCTAAGATCCATGATATATTGGGGAAAATATGTTTGTGTTCCTATCCACTCCCGTAGGAAGACCCACATCATTGAGAAGTTACCCTATGGCGAGCCATGTGCCCACATAAAACACTAATCAGGTGCCTCCACTCCATGGCTAAATATAAAAAAAACTTGCACACATAGATATACATTAGATATCTAGTCAATTATATAATCAAAACTTAATGAACTATAAAACAATGCTAAAAAGTGGTAAAGAGTTAAAAATAAAACTAATCACTATCATACCTAGGTCCCTCTCCTACCAATTAGGATTTGAGTCCTTGTCATAACTCATCTTAACCTCCTCCTTAGTTGTAGGCTTATGTGTAAGAGGTGATTGTCCTCCCTATTTTTATACTCCTTAGTATCTTCATCCTACAATGACCACTAGATGCTCCTATTACTATGGATCTATGTGTGGTGGTGACTATGGTGGTTTTTGCTACTATTATTCACCTTATAGTGCTCCCTATACCACATGCACCATTAGTACCAAAACCACAAACACACCCATCCTCTTTATATTTCTGAAAAATTACTCATTATACCCCCTCTTCCTACTATAGGCTACTAACCAACCTATGATCCTCATCATCTCCTTCAACTTCTAGCCACTATAGTGATAAGGGTACCTAATACCAATAGTTACACCCTAGTCTCCCCATCTATGTATCTCTATCATCCCACACCCATCTATAGAATACATAAAGAATGGGTAAGTTGGATACATATTTTAGCCTAAACTAAATTGACACCTTGTCAAAAGGGTGATTCTAATATTTATCACATCACTTGTGCATTTGTCATGAACTCTCACAAGCCACTAAAATAATGACCTCATCTTCCCACTACACTACCATCCCATAATATGACATCTCTACCAACTCACCCACTATTAAGGTGCCCACTACTTATGGAGTGTCCTTGAGAGGTACCATACCCATCCATTGTGAGGCCCTGATAGTCCCTACTTCCCTAATGGTTACACTTATCTAGTAAGTTGTCATGTTTTCATACACCTAAATAAGATGAGTGATAGGTAGTTGATTAACAAGTAACCTAACCAAGTGATATTGCATAGGAAAATATATTTCCTAGATAGCACATCATGTGCTTAGGAAAACCTCTTAATCCTCTCCTTAATACTCATCACTATAATATCTCAGTTATACAAGATAGAGTCAGTCCCCTTTTCTCCCACTACATAGGAGGTAAGGATCATAATAATCTCCTTGTAGAGTTTTGATATCACTATCCACTAAACCCCCACCAACCTCACACTCTACTTGATAACCACATTGGGTTATTTATAGTCTACAAAGTACTATGATCAACCTTAGTCCTCTACTCTATCAGTGACCTCCCTCATTGTCACTATCTTACCTATAGTTAAAAAACCAATAATCCTATATATGTCTATGAAAATGATATCCCATTATCAAAGAGAATGAGGGAGATATAAAGTGTTTCAATCAGTGTCCAAATAGGTAAATAGGTCATAGAGTATCCTTATCATCAAGGAAAAAATCCCACTCATGTGATGTTGAGTATGCCAGATCTATCCAAAATAGTTGATCCATCGACCATTAGGAGTCTCAAAACCTTTAGGAGCCACTCCTACTCCCTAGTTCTACTCCACAAGAGGTAAACATCTTATAAGCATAAAAATAAAAAACTCAAACTTGTACCTTAGCCTTAAAACATCCAAAAACACTCCAAACAATACTATGGTGAAAATGCCATTACATGTACGTGATAGTTCCATAAATGTCATGGTAGATTGTAAAGCTATCAATATTTGCATACTAGTAGTTATGAAATCACTCCAATGATTATATAACTACCACACGTGGTTGATAGTTGTAGAACCATTGTGATAGTTACAAAATTTTTGTATCAGTTTCATAAATATTATGATAATTATGCAACTACGAGTCATGAAAGTGTAACCTTAATTTTACAAAGACCATGGTTTCACTCTAAAACTAACATTTTTTTCCATCATTCCCTCCTTCCCCAAAATTTTCAAAATTCATAAAAAAATCAATAAATTCAATGAAAGCAAAGCATTTTCCTATCTATCCACTACAAAAAACCCACACCTCCACCCTAACATGTAAGAAAATTCATAAACTATTAACCCTAACATGATTTTTCAACGAAAATATAAACCCAATCTACACCACAAAAATTGAGATGACTTATATGTGCATACACACCACCTATTACCAATATCACCCCTAATATTCTCCCATCACACTCTTTGTTTTGATTTCTCTCTCACATTATTCTATCATAGGGATATCAGAGATTAAATTTCTCAAACTCACAATGCACAAATTACTTTCCAATTTGGTAATTTTATAAATTTGTAGTTCAATTTTCTAGCTATAGTATTTCAAAAAGTTTCCATTTTTAGTAATTTTCCATAAAAAAACTACAATTTTCAAATATTATGATATTCCAATATTGAATAATCATTTGATATACTTGAACACCATAAATTATAATATTTAAATTTCCATAATTTTATTGCAAAACATTTCATTTTCCCCATTTTAGTCTTACAGGTTGATATCACCTCACACAACACCAAGCTCACCCCCATGATGAAATAGTTTAGGTATTATTTTCACCCCCACATAAAAAAAAATTAATAGTTGTCCATTTTTTAACAATAAACATATTTTTAACTTTTGTTGTAAAATCATACTTGATTCTCATTTCTTATTTACAAGTCATGAAGGCATCCTAATTGGCTTCATTGCATTTCATAAGGTAAGTTTACTAACTCTCATTTTCATTTCAATGTGACATTAATTAATAAAATCACCATTTACAACTCATGATGAGGTGTTTCATTGAGGGGTAAATATGGATGAACCCAAACTTTACATGGTACAACATTTATGAATTCTAATGATGATGTAAGGACTTCAATAAACAAAACATGCTCAAATCTCATCCAATTTTTCAATAGTAAAATAAAAATCATAACTCAAACCACTAATAAAGATTTTATTACTTGTATATTACCTCTTTTATGGGCATTTTAAAATTCATTTTTTTCAATTTCAATATCTTTTGCCTTCTAATTCTAGGTCTATGTGTGGCACGATAAAACTACCATCGTGGCGGAGAAACCACTACAAAATTTAACATAACCACCCTAGTGATTTAAAATACCATTGCATAAGTTATACAAACCATCTTGGTGGTTTCATAATTACACCAATAGTTTTTATAATTGCCATAGCGATTATATAACTGTTGCTTACATACAATGATGATTTCACCACTATTGTATGTGTTTTTAAAATGACTCATAGAACAAATGTTTTGATGTATTTTTCATGATTTTGGTCTTATTTTTTATGTTTTTATATTTCATTCACATTATTAATCCCGCAATACAATATTATTCATGCTCAAGTCAATCTTATATATCTTTAATTTAACTCCAAAAAACTCTCAATCAAGTTTCAGTTAACTCCTACATACACACTCTTCTCCTTCCTTATAATTAACTCATTTTTTCCTGAATTTAAGATACCAAAATTACAATATAGTTTTTAGAGATCCATAGTCTACCTTATTTTTTTTTGAATAACTCAACCCAAGTTTCATAGTAATATTCTATTCACCCACATGATTTGGATAAATAAACACATGACCTTGCAGACCAAAACTCTGTCATTCATGTGCAACAAACCATAGTTAATTTTTCTCTTTATTCAACTTATGATTATGATTTTATATTTTTTTTGTTCCCTTTTTTTGAAAGTTCATAGGTCACTCATTGATAAATATACATAGAGTTAGCTACCTGAGGATCAAATACTTCCACTAAACTCTTTTCTCCATCTGATCATTGCTTTGTTCAGTTGGAGGATTTATTTTATTATTTATTTTTTAATTAATTTTTTTATTAGAGTATATTTATTGTTTTATTAGAATAGTTTACATTAAAAAATATTTATTCAGAATTAACATAAAAAAGAATTCATCTCTTCCTTCTCAATTTATATTTAAAATTCATCAAAATATTTCATAGTGGTATCCATACACAATATTTTTTAAATAAAAATATCTTTCATATTATATCAAAGGTATATATGTAAAATTTTAGTCTAGTTACAAACAACAACTTTTAGTTTTATAGAACATACAATCTCACACATAACATAAAAAAAAAAAAAACTTGCACAATGAAACTAGAAAAACCCAAAAAGAGAACTTGTATATAGAAAAATCCACAAAGATACATAAATAATAATAATAATAATAATAATCAACATTATTTTAGATTTACATCATTCTAGTTTCATACAATATTTAAAACAACCAAAATCTAAAAAATTACATTTAGCTTTGCATCTATAAACTAGATCTTAGAATTTTAGAAGTTTATTTACACATATACAAAATTTTAGTTGAAGGTTTAGTTTCCATTTTCATATTTAGAATTAAAAGTACACATTAAATTATAATTTCATTCATATCAAAGAATCAAAATAAAAACACTCATTCTAGTAAGCATAGACAAATTTTTGTACTCTTTCAATCAGAAAAAAGATTAAAAATTAGAAATTGCATTTAGTTTTTATTAGAATTGCATGAAAAAATATTGAAAAAAAATAAAAACAAAATATTTTAATTTATTTTATTTTAGTAATTTAATTTACAATAGCAGTGTAGTTTTATTTTCATTTCAAAAAGCCTTGTTTCAAAAACAAACAAGCCCAACAATAAAAATAAAACTACAAATAAAAAAGTACACATTTTAAAAGTCAAATTAAATAAATTAAATGATCCAAAACAAAAATACTAAATAAATCAAATAATTCTTTCAAAATTCCAATAAATGTTTTTCCTCATTCTTGAATGACGCTTCTGAATTAAGCCCATTTTCATAGAGTAGGAATGTTTCCTGGAGTGTCAGTCCCCATACCAACGAACAACATACAAAGCAATATAGAGTCTAAAATTTAATTAGACGTATTTCAAACAAATACTATTACCAACATTATCATTAATAAATTAGATGTTTTTGACAAGCAAACATATTTAATAGATGCTCAATTAGTGAGATAGATCCATCTTCTAGCCTATTGAGCCAATAATCTATAGATTTTATTATTTATCTTTTATCCTTGGGTATAGCCTCATTAACATTTTATTCATTTCCTCAATTACCTTATCCAATAAAATCCAACCCAATAGAGCAAGATAATTTCTTAGTGTCCTCTAGCTTAACTTCATCCAAGTCTCAAAACCTAGTATAGACCAAGAGCTTCATTACATTGTCCTCATCAACTCCGAAGGTTTTTAGAACTCTATCAAATATTAATTAACCACATTTAATGATAAATTTAATTAATTTTTTTTTTTTAAAATTGTCATGAACATCCTATATGCACATAATAATTTTCATTTTATCATTTACTAATGCTTTCTCTTGCTGAGAGTTATCGAGCATCGATATCCCTAATTATATGCATTTAAGGGCACACTAGGAAATGTGTGGGTAGGCTTGTTGTGAATTTAAAGAGATGTTTATATATATGCCATGATCATATCATTCATATTTCTAGTTTAACTTTGTTATATTTCTTATGTTACCTATCTCCCATCCTACCATACTTAGCTATGTTAATTCCCTCATTTCATATGACATCAAGTAGGTTGATAGAATTTGTTTATCAAATTTAACCTTATTTTACAATATCAAAAAGTCCAATGTAATTTTGATACTATTTACTAACATTCATACTATATCGAATTGGTTGATATTGTTCACTACCTACCAATATATTTTGACTATATAGATCTGGTCAATGGATTAGCCGTTAGTATTGGTTTATGTATTTTATATTATATATACAAGTCACATTTAATTAAAAATATAACATATACAATCTATTCACTATGATTTTTCTCACACTTATGCCCTATGTCACATTTAGATGAGTTATAGGTAGAATCTTATGTTAAAGGAAGCTTGTCTTGTGAAAGTCATAGCGATCAAATAAGATAATTAATTGGGAGTATTCTTAGGTATTATACTAACCATTTGAGTTCTTCACAACCATAATAATCTATTGAAAAGCAACATTGGCCAAGGGGGATGTTGAGGTTTGATGGGTCCACTCTAAGATAAGTATCTCTAACCTTATAATCTTTCCTTTATTAGCTAATGTGGCTATATGATTAGCTAGACTTTCCATATTCCAATTTAGGTTTCTTAGACCCTCATTTTCAACCATGACATCTTACCCATTTTGATCATTATAAAAATTACCATTTACTTTACTTTAATTTACTTTAATTTCCTTTCGTAACTACGTACATTTATTACTTGTAATAGATTACTTACATAGAGGTCTAGTTAGAGCTATTTCATTATGTCATAGTCTTAAAATATTTGGACCCCTTTCCTTTGATATTAGAAATTTACATGATCCTATTGATAGGTATGTGGATCCATTGGTCACTACATAAACATATGGTATCATGGTATCTATTTGATTAAACTTGTTTGAGTTTGTATATCTAGAGATAGGATAGGTGTATGCTATTCCTAGACTATGTATGCATTCTAGGGAACACGATGTGAACCTTATCCCATCACTGATTGGATTATATTTAATTTTATATTTTTCATTGATTATATTAAGGTTCATATTTTTATTCATTTTTAAACTTATCAAAAAAATTCAAACCAATATATCTTTTACAGCCTAATTATATTAACCAGCCTCATACCTTTATCTGTTAACTTGTTTATGGTATTAGCTAGCCTGGTGACATTCTATTTGTTTCCAAACTATATTAGCTATCCCAATACAATTTTGTGTCTTTCCAAATATGATATTATAGGTTGATATAGTTCACTTATATCCAAACACCACTAGAACCACCTTTTATCTAAACTATATCAACCAACTTGATAAGTCTATTTTAATACCTAACTGCATCAATCTGGTTAATATAATTTATTTTTATAGACTCAAGGACTGATTTTATTATCTTGGATGATACCATCCTATTTATATAGATAATATTTTCATCAAAATTTCATGAAAACCATTCCAAGAAAATCCTCATGGTGCAGTTATCATATACCTTTTCTCATGGCTGAGGAGCCCAATGATGATCTCCCCACTTATGATAATACATATAGTGAAACCATAGATTATCTCTAAGGTCCTCCCATTCCTAATTATTATTAGGATTATACTTACACTTATATTTATGAGGATATACTAGTCCCACATATGATAATAATTCTATTTAATATGAAGACCATATTATGATTTCAGATATTTTCATTAATGGTGACTTGTTTGATTTTTCCCATGTTTAATTTCAAACCAAGAAATGTTGAGTGTGGTTCCATTTATGTCTAACCACCCTTGAATCTATCATTATAATGCCTTTCATGGATGTGTCGTCAAACATAGCTCACATTGAACCAATTCAAATGGTTGCCAACTCATGCATTATAGGTGATTTTAATCCTTACCCTTATATGAGCATCCATAAATATCTTTCTCCTAAATCACTCTTACCACCAATTATCTCCAATGATATCGATCATCCCAATACCATTTCATTAAAACCACACAAAAATAAATGCATTAGACATGACATAAAATGTGTGGATATATTCTATTTTCCTTTAGATAACTACATCATCCATGACCTAGAATGTGATGATCTAGTTCATTCTAGCTCACCTAAAATCAACTACATCATCCATGACCCATATTTTTATGATACAACTCTTTTTACCCTAGTAAACTATATCGAACATGACCCATAATATGCTATTACAACTCAATATATTTCATCAAGATGCATCAACTAGGTTGATATAGTTCATTTCAATCATATCTCACCAAGCTATTATGCTTGATCAAACTATATCAATTTGTTGGATACATTAAATTTTGTCTCACCAAAATGCATTGACTTGTATTATACAATCCATTATAGTCTTATTTTAGTAGGGTGTATCAAAATTATCAATATAGTTCTTTTTATCTCATTAGATTGTATTAACTTAGTCGATATAGTCTATTTAGTCATGTTTTATCTAACTATATCAACCTAGCTGATACAATCAATTTTAATTTTGTTTCTTCATAATGTAAATGCCTGGATGATACCATAAAACACAATTTTATATCACCTCTTAAATATCTTGACATTATGTTAGATACCACATTTTCTACTGTAACATATATTTACATAGATTTTAAAACAAATATTACGCTTGTCTATCTTAAGGCTAACTCCTATCCCCCTATATCTTCCATGTTAGGGAATCTTGAAATGCCCATCCTCTTATTATCACACATGTTTTGGCATATTTCTATGCCCATTATTTTTTCCTACACATATTAGAGCACTTATTGTTTCCCACATTTAAACCTTTGGGGGATGTTTTGATGCCCATCCTTGATATTATACATGATTTTATGGATATTACGATGCCCATCATCATTATCTTGGATTCTTGATTTATCAACCTTTTCTTGAAGTAGCAATCTAAAACCTTTCACATATTATAATTAGATAAATTTAGCTTCAATAAAATTTTTGAGGACACATATGATTACATTTCATACACTCTTATTTGATATAGATGTTAGTATTGACCTAAATTTTGGCACACACCAACATTATAACTAGGTATTTTGACTCACCCCTTTGGAAAGGAGATTTTTGAGATCTCCTCAAGGTTTATATCTACATAGTCTAGATGCATTGATCTTCACTCAGTGGGTTGTTATGACCATTCCAATTCAAGGGGAATGTTGGTATGCATTTCAAACATTCATTATAATGAGGTTTGGGTACTTGAATAATGTAAGAGATAATGTATGATTATTGTTTCATTTAAAAGGTTTCCATGTAGGTTCTAAAAATAGCTAAACAAGCATTCATTTGCCCAATTATAAAATCAACATGTGTACGGTTCTATTTGATGTGATTACAACTAATTTTTAGTGTGTTCATTTCATTTATTTAACATTAAATAATGTAATAATAAAAATGGAGAAATATACATTAATCAAGGATAAACATGTAATAAATGATTACTTTTAAACCCTAAGCTAACATAATGATTAAAAAGTAGCAAAAAGAGGGAAAAGGGAAAAGAAAAGCCCACAAAAGTGATGATGAATTTGATATCATGATCACAATAACTCCATAAATCAGCCTCTCATCCAACCAATATATGCACAATCACATTTAGATCCAACATAATATTTAAGGGAGATAAGATTATGAAATGATAGCCATAATCATTGTATACATGCATAAATTGAGAACAAACATTTCCAATAATTTTATTAATCAACATTCATCATTTGATAAACATAATTAGAGTCTATTACAATCATTCCATCAAAATTTTGCTATCATAATGGTAAGGGAGGATTTGAGGGATAAATTAACACTAAAACATTAAGAAAAATGCAAAAAATGAGATTGATTGGCTCCAAATCTCTTGTGGGAGAATAAAATCCAACCATTTAATGATAAAATATAGTCAATATACATATAAGGTAGCTTTAGATGGGGGTATTTTACCTCTAAAGTGGTCCAACAACCTCCATTAATTCCTCAGTTGCTTCCCATTCCCTGCACTTTGCCACTTTCACTATTCATTTCCTAAAAAAAGACCAAAATGAAGTTAAAACCTTGCAATTAAAAGAATGAACAATAAAACATGTTAGAAAAATGTAAACAAGTTTCTAATCAATATGAATCAAGTAAAAATAATGTATTATTGAATCTGAACCATAACCATATTTTTGGTATTGTAAATGGTTTGAATTTTTAACATCATATGTGAAATTTACATGAGAAAAATAAAAAACTACCCCAAAAATCCCCTCTTAGACCTAATCAGGGGTTATGGGGTTGATAGATAGTTTAAAATGCCACTTTAAAAAAAATTAGAGATATTAGTTCTAATCAAGCTTTCAAAACCTATGTAATTAGGGAGTCTCTTTATATACATCCTATACCTGACTAGGACTTTTATTTTAGTTTGAACTATGTATTTAGATGGAAAAATCAAATGTGGGGTCCAAGACCCAATTAGGGTCTAGACCCTTGATTAGGTTTACATTTTCATGATCTAAAGGATCTTGACCTAGACATATCTCAATTACCACTTAGAACTATGGGTTTCATGCTTGTATTATTCATATTGCAATCAGGACTTCAGGGCTCAAAATTCTAGTGAGCATGGTCTATGGGGAGATGGGGGGTTAGAACCTCAAAACATGGCTCATCAAAGAATTTGAGTGTCAGAACCCCACTGATAGAGGCTATATAGAGTTAGGGATCATAATAATACTTTAAAAAGGAAAGGATTTTTAGGGATAGGCCCTAAACTAATTAGGATTCTTTCCCTAACTAGAATTAGGTAAGACCACTAGAGGCATGACAAAATTGGGCGGGGTTATAAACCCTAACTAGTACTACAAGTTTTTTTGCACATAGTTGAAGACCTAAGTGGGGATAAAAATATAAATAACATTAGATTATCCTCCACTTACTCACTTAATACCTAATAAAATGAATTATTTGGTTTTAACTACAAACAAAAACATGAACTCCCTAGACCTATTTAAGGTAAAAAGTTAGATTAAGTCTATGGGAGAGAAAAATTTGAGGAAGACCCAATAAATAAGCAAAAATATGATTTAAAAAAAAACATGAAAATATAATCCATAAATAAATAATAAAGGGTTAAAATCCCAATTATTTATAGCCATTTATAAAAATATTCATCTCCTACATCCAAACCTATTCAGGAAATTAGGGAAGATTTTATAAAAGTCTTCAACAAGGTAGAAGTAGGTCAATAAGGGGTCAAAAAACCAAGTGTAAAATATGAAAATGAATCACATGAGATTGGTAATACTAATAGGATGAGTTATATAGGCTTAAATTTCATATAAAATTAAGTGACCCCTAGAAACAAGCCAAGAGACCCATGGAAGCTAGGGATCAACTACTCATGAGACCTTGCAAGTGGGATAAGTGTTACAATAATGCGTTTATGATCAAAGAGTAAAACATTAAACTTATCTAAAAGAGTGAAAAAAACATGATGGGATAGTTATTAGAGGTAAAAAAATACATATAAATCAAAATTACACCCCAAAGTGCATACGATAATTCCAAACATGGATAATTGCAACACCACTTTGATTTAGAGCTAAGTGCTATATATTAAATTTTATCGCTCATAATTAGTTTTCAAAATGGGATAGATTTTTTGGGATTAAAGGGAAAAAAACCAATATGAAATCCTAAATTAGGGTAAGAGAGTTAAGAGATCCAAGTTTCAAATGCAAATTGGGATGTCAAAACTCCACTTTCATGCTAAGTAAAAAATACAAAGTTGACTCACATAGACATGGTACTTCCAATGGTGATAATTTCAAGTCCCAGTTTGACACACAAATTGAGAAAAAACACAAAGGAAACTTAGAGTGATGATACTAATGAGTTGTGAGTATGAATAGGACTAAATAAAAAAATCAAAAAAGATGTTCTTGACATATTATGCAAGAAACAACAAATTACAACTCTACTAGAAATAATACTAAGTATTTTAGAATGATAGAAATGTTTTTATGAACCCAAAATTATCTAGCTGAGACTAAAAATGAAACATGAATGTATTTGAGAGAGGATAATATGGGAGTGACTCAAGGACCAAATCAAACATTCTTGTTGATCTAGTGTGTGTAAATGAATTGATTACTACTTTGTAAACCTATAAAGACTAATTAATATAGACCCAAACATTATGCTAGTGAACCCTACCTTAAGAATGCTTACCTAGAAATTAATACACTACCAATTAGGCATCTATATCCTTAACAAAATTTTCTCTGATCCCACTCAAGGTCTTGCTCTACTATCGAACAGGTGTTAATAGCCCCAGTAAAGGTTCCATGAATCACCCACAATTGAGTTTTTTAGAATTAATTTTTCATTTATTTTCTTGTTTTATCTTTTCAATTTTTTTTAGCATCTCAATTATAGGATGAGAACCACCATGGAAAGTGAATGGAAGAAATATAGATTTTTCACCCTATATTTTCACCATAGCATGTTCATCTAGGCAAACCCATAAACCATTAAGATATGATTCTTGTGCTTGGTTTTGAGAGAATGTCTTCATTCACCAAATATTTTTACTAACCCAACATGAATAAATTTAGAACACACATGATATCCATAGCTTCAAAACCAATTTAGAAGTTGAATTTAACACTACAAACTATTTGGAGTATTGATGCATTAGAATGTCATTCTTGTCACTTAACAACATGCCTTCTATTATTCATTCTTTGACAAACAAGGGAACCTATAGGTCAAAATAGATGGGATGGCCAAAAAATGAACATGAAATGATGTTATAACAACACCAAAAATTAGGGAGATTAGGAAAGGTAAATTAAACTAACAACAAAGCAGGAAAAAAAAACAAAGCAGGAAAAGGAAAGAAAGAGGTATTTATAGGAACTTTCCAAGCTAATTCAAGCCTAGAAGTGTCATTTGAGGATTGACCCATTAAAAATCAATTAGATGTCCTCATTAGTTAGACACCTAATATAGAATGTATTTACGTTCAATATTTTGAAAAAATTGGTAGAGATCCTACTAAGGGGGCATTTGAAATTATGAAGGTATTGATATTTTTTCTCATACATACTATCCCAAGAGATGTTATTTGTTAAAATTTCATGAAAATTAACCAAATTCCTTGAATCAAATTCAAAAATAAACTTTTAGTTAACTTTAAAACAATATTTAGGATAAATTTTAAGAAATGTTTTTACACATTCATTGAATATCAATGAGAGATAGGGTTGGGTATAAAAACATACCAAAGTAACTCACCTATCTAACTTGGTGATAAAATGCTCTCTAAGGAAGTTGATTACCACATTAGTATTTCCATTCATGAACTCTTGAGTCTTGGTGCCATGGATAAGGTAGTTAGTGGTGAAGATTAGACCTCTATAGATAGGTGTTGTTATAACATTGATCTCTTTGTTTTCTTCCTCAACACCCAACATATAGTCACTTTGTTCTTCTTCTATCAATAACCTTCTGGTTTGCATTTCATTAGTATATGTGTGTATTTTTCAATTAATAATGATCATATTTTCATCATAATAAATTATAGCATTATGGTTTTCACTCTTATTATCCCAAAAATCACTATATAATGAAACTATTTTGGGTGTACCAAAGATATATTCTTCATCAAAAAGTCATTTTTTTAATTCTTACATGCTAAGAAACTTCTAGTTTTTTCATCCATAGTATAATTAGGTGTGTGGCTATCTATAATAGTGGTATGCTTGATATAAGAGATTACCATGTCTTTATTTTCAATTTAGCAGTTGTGTCCTAGTTAGATAATCTCTAACCCAATAATCTATGTTGCTAACAAAATATATTGGTAACATTCCTCTTTAATTGGATTAGTTTTTTTAACACCTTTGTATATGAGGAAAACACTTAGTGATGGGGATATTTCTAGTGTACATGGGATATCCTCTTCATCTAGTAGGTCCAAATCCTCTAATTTTAATTCTTATGGAATGGTTAGCATGTTGATAAAGAGATTATCCTAAGTTTTTACCTTTTTCTCAATCATGTAGACCCCAAGTTCAAACTCTTTATACAGTATCTCATTTTTTTTGTTATACTTCATGATAATGTGAGTCATCATAGGATCTCTATCAATTCTAATTTGATTAGTTATACCTCTCCATGGAATCCACATGTGAGAGAAGATAGTTTTTGTGTATCTATTTAATTTTCTTGACCAATCACTACTCAAGAGCATGTCATATTTATTGGTTATGTCAAAAACTTATATATCTATAAATTGTTTCATCCCTAGATTGGAGGCCAACTGCATATCTATAAGACTCAGTTCAACAAAAAACTTAACCTCTGACTTGTTTAGTTTAATTTTTTTCTTAACTTTATAGTCATCAAACCCAACTACTAACAAATTTCATAGGCCATCACATTATTATAATCACTTAAATACACCAAATAATTGTGTAAGTTTCTTCCACAAATATGGATTTTTAGGAGGAAAGGATGAGTTTCATTCTTTTCCCTACAAATTGTAATGTGAGCATCGACTATCATATTAGCTTCCTTCCCTTTAGGAGTGGATAATTATTTGATTAACAAGTCTTTCATTTTGGAGATCTATCTAAATTCAAACATTGTTATATTGGCCTAAGTTCTCTCTATGTCATATACAATGTTGTACCCATGTTTGCTTAGTTTTACTAATTTTTCAATTTATGGAGCTGTATAATAATTATTATACTGATCAGATGTGTTAGATCCCATAGGTGGAGATGGGTTGTTACTTGAGTTATTATAAGGGGGAACTTAAGTGTTCAGAGGAGTAGAGGTAGTTAATAGACTTTGTAATTTACTCCTCAACTAATATTTATTTACCATTTATAATAGTTCCAACACATGGACCTCCTCTAAGTTGTCTTTAATCTCATTATCTCTATTGAAAGGTAACTCATAAGTCTCTAATACTATATTTATATGAGGGTTTATTCTACCTTTATTGTAATTGTTATTAGGTGTGGGGACTATCTCTAGGTTGTCCATTTCTTTCTAGAATATGTCTAAAGTTAGGATAAACTCTACATAATCAGTTTCAATGTGATTGACTATGTTTTTCAACTTACACTAGGTGGGTAATGCCAAATTATCTAAGTTCACTATGTTTGAAGCATAATTATTTTTACCCTCATTATTATTATCTAGTGGGCTAGGTACCCCTCCATTGTTTGGTCTCATTTTTTAGTACTTGTTATTTATTTGGAAGTTGAAATTTATATTTTTTATAGGATTATTTATGTTCTGGTTAGTTTTTTGTAGCACTTATCTATGCAAATTAACCATATCATTTATCGACCTCTAAACCATTTACTACAAATCAGCTACTTCTAGGTTCATGCTAGAACTTTGTTGATTTCCCATTTGTGGTAGGGTATTAACCATAGGTGTCACAACATTTAGAAACATAGGGATGATATGAAATTATTGGTTATGTACATTATTGATAGGCATATGATTATTTATAAATGTTAGAATAACCTATTGGTTATTATGGGAAATGACATAACCATTAGTGCTAGGCATGGCAATAGTGTTTTTATAGATGACAAGGATGAGTTGTTGATTTTTTGCCTACAAAAATACATGATTGGGATGCATATAAGGTTTATTGTTTGGAATCTCATTGAAGGGAATTATATTATATAATTTTTTTATGATTGAATACATGTCATTTAAAATTAGATTCATCAAAGGAGTGTTGTTTTGAAGACCTTAGTTGATTATTGGGATCTAATTATAAGCACTAGGTTAGAATAAATAAGTTAGGGCAATCATTCCATCTCCATGTGGAATCATCTATTGTTTAATGTTAAAAAATTCATTATAAGCTAAAGACAAATATGTGGGGGTTGTTAGGGTTCTCTTAAGGAACATGGACATCATTGAGCCTAATGCCCTCAGGTAAATCTAAATTATAACCACCTTAGTTTATGTTTAAAGGTCATTAAACCTTTGGTATAAATTTTAAAGTGTATGTTGATGAAGTTCATTATTTCATATGGTTCCCTATGAGTTATAGTGAATTCATGGTATAAAATGGCTAAGTCAACATGCAACCTGAAGTGGTTGAAAAATGCAGTGACTAGGTCACTCCAAGAGGCGATGGATTCCTTTGAAAATCCTAATTACCCTACATATGTATCCTCATTTAATGATTAAGGTAATATATGACATGCCACATCTTCATGTTGAATTTGGGATCTGATCAAGGCATCCTTGAATGATTAGATGTGTTCTTTAGTGGTTTGAATCTTATTGGGTATATACTTTGGGAGGAAGTTATTAGGATTATTTAGTAAATCATGGGTAGGCCATGGAAAATTCATAGGGCATCCACCTCTACCAATTCAAGTAGGGTTAGCCACCATTAGTGGGGTTTGAGGGGTACAAATAGGTCAATGAAGGAAATTACATTCATAGGTTGGCTACTCATTGAGTGAAATTATCAATTTTTTGGTTTCCCTTTATTTTTTCTTGGTTTGAGATGTTCACTAAGTTCATGTAATTTAAAATCTATCCCTATAGATTTTGACTTGGTGGCTATTCCTCAAATTTTCATTTTAGCTTTAAGAATACATGAGTGTGGAAAAAGCTTCTAAGTGTTCAAAATTATAGTTTTCCCCTAAAATTTTAGTTTTGAGATTGTACATTGGTGACCCTCCATTCAGTGCCAATCATGTTGACATGTGTTTTGGCACACACCAATATTCTAGGCAGGTGTTTTGACTCACCTTTCTTGAAAGGAGATTTATGAGATCTCCCCAAGGTTTATATCTATCTAGTCTAGGCACATTGACCTTCACTTAGTGGCTTATTCTGTCCATTAAATTTCAAGGGTCCTACTCGTATGAATTTCAAATCTTCATTCTAATGAGGCTTGGGTAATTGAATATTATAAAATATTATGTGTATTGATTATTTCATTTAAAAGGTTTCCATGTAGGTGTTGAAAAAATATAAACAAGTATTCATTTTCCCAATTATAAAATCATCATTTGTAGGGATTTGTTTGATGTGATTAAAACTGATTTTTTATGTGTTAATTCCATTTATTTAAAATTTAAAAATTTGAAAATAAAAATGGAGAAACATATAGAAATCAAGGATAAACATGAAATAACTAATTGATTTCAAACCTTAAGATAACAAAATGATTAAAAAATAGTATAAAGATGGAAAAGAGAAAAGAAAAGCCTACAAAGGTGATGATTAATTTGATATCATGATCATAATAACTCTATAAATTAGCCTCTAATCCAACCAATGTATGCATAATCGAATGTAGAGACAATGCAAGATTTTAGAGAGAGTAGATAATGAAATGATAGCCACAATCACCATATACACATGTAAAGTGAGAAACAACACTTCCAAGTCTTATATTAATTAACATTCATCCTTTTGATAAACATAATAAGAGTTTATTATAATCATCCCCTCAAAATTTCAACATCAAAATGATAGGGGAGGAGTTGAGGGAGATATTAACATTAAAAAATTAATCAAAATGCAAAAAATGAGAGTGATTAGCTCCAAGTCTCTTATGGGGCAAAGAAAAGCCAACCCTTATATAATAAAATCCAATCAATATATAGAGAAGGCAGTTTCCAAAGGGATTATTTTCCCTCTAAAATGGCCCAACCACCTCTATTAATGCCACAATTGCCTCTCTTTCCATTCATCTTAAATCTTTCACTTTTCATTTCCTAAAAATAGACCAAAATTAAGTCAAAACCTTGCAATTAAAAGAATGGATAGTAAAACATGCTAGAAAAATGTTAACAAGTTTCTAACCATGATGAATCAAGAAAAAAAATAGTACTATTGTGTTTAGGATAGAATCAAATTTTAAGTGCCTTAAATATTTTGAATTTTTGACAACGCACATGAAAGTTATATTAGAAAAACCAAAACCTACTCCAAAAAACCCCTCCCAGACCTATCGAGCATTTTGGGGTTGATAGATAATTTAAAATGTCACCTTTTAAAAAAATAAAGATTTTATTTATAACCAAGATTTCAACCTCTAGTTAGATCTAGGGAGGCTCTCTATATATTACCAAGAATTGATTGGGCCTTTTCTTCCAATTTTTACTAAGTCTTTAAGTAGGAAAATTAAATGTGGGGGTCCATGACCCAATAAGGTTATAGACCCCTAATTAGAACTGAGTTTAAATTTTCAAAGGGATCTCAAAATAACTAGATATTTATTTCCAATTATCACTATGGGTTTAATGATTGGAATTATCCTACTATAATTAGGACTTTGAAGGCTCAAAATCTTAGTGAGCATGGTCTATAGGGTGATGGGGGGTTGAAACCCCAAAACATGGGTTGTCAGGGAATTCAGGTGTCATAACCTCGATAATAGAGTCTTCAAAGATTTGGGGACTCAAAATGACAATTTTTAAAGGAAAGGATTTATGGGGACAAACCCCAAAATAATTGGGTTTCTATCCCAACTGTCACTATGTGAGATTGCCAAAGTCATGACATACCTAGTTGTGGTTATAAACCCTAACTAGCACTACAAGATTGCCCATAGGTAGTTAGAAACCTAAGTGTTTATATAAAATAGAATAAAACTAGAATAACCCTAATCACTCACTCAATACCTATTCAAATAAAATTATTTGGTTAGATTTAAAAAAAAAACATGAACTCCCTAGACCTATTCAGGCTAATATGCTCGATAAGGTCTAAGGGAGATAAAAATAATTGATGAAGACCCAATTGATGAAAATAAAATGATTAAAAATAAAACATGTAAATAATATCTATAAAGACCTAATCAATGGTTTAAATCATTATTATTTTTATCCACTTATAAAAATATTCATCACTTATAGCCACACCTATTCATGGAGTCATACAAGATTTTCTTGGAGTCTTCAACAAGGTAGAAGTAGGATAAGAAAGGGTATAAAGATTAAGTTTAAAATATGAAAATAAATTTCATGATCTTGGTCATATGAATAGGACATGTTTTATACATTTAATAAACACACAAAATGAAGTGACCCCAAAGGGTAGGCCAAGAGACCCAGACAAGATAGGGAGCAACTACTCGTGAGACTTTACAAGTGGAATAAGTGTTTTGAGATTGTGTTTCCATTGAAAGATTAAAACATGAAACTTATTTTAATGAGTGATGAAAATAGTATGAGATATGTCCTAGAGTAATAAATTTAATTTAAATCAAAATAAACCCTTGAAGTGACTATAGGGAGTTGAGAGAGCAGGCATGCAAGATTGCCAAGCATGGATAAGTGTCGCAAGACTCTACTTTAGGGCAAAATGTTATATAAGGAAGTTTATCACTTAGACTTGGTTATCATAATGAGATAGGTTTTAGGGTCCATAAGGGCATGCAAACCAATATGGCCTCCTAAAGTATGCTGAGAGAGACAAGAAAATTAGGCTTCAAATGCATATTAGGAGGTCAAAACTCCACTTTAATGCTAAGTTAAAAATACAAAGTTGACTTGTATAGATGTGATATTTCCAATGGTGAATTTTTTTGTCCCAATTCAACATGTAAATTGAGATAAACCATGAAGAAAAATTTAGAGTGATAATACCAATGAGTCATAAGTGTAAGCAGGAGCGGTTATGAAAATAAAAAAGAGGTTCCCTAATTCTTAAGAAGAATTAGGGTGTGTGTGCAAGCAAGAATAGTAGGCATATATTTTTATTGTCATTTTTTCTCATGCTTATTTTATTTTATACACTTAATTTACTTTCCCCCTCTTTTAGGATGATATACTTACATTGTTTCTTCCTTTTGGTTCTTTAGTATTTTTACATTTGGCCTTATATTTCCTTGTGGTTCTTAAGTATTGCCTTTAGGTTTTATATTATCTTTATTACACTATTACATCATTTTTGGTTATTTAGTTTTTTTAATTTCAGCATTTTTTCCCTTGTGGTTCTTAGGTATCACCTTTTGGTTTTATTTAATTTTAATTTTATCCTTTTGTTCTCTTGTAGAAATTAGGTATCACCTTTTGGTTTTCATTTATTACATTTTTATCATCATTTTTCCATAGTCTCATTATGATTATTTAGCCTTTATTTACTTTCCCCATATTTTGAGATGACTAATACTTTCATTAATACTTATGCTATATCCCTTGTAGGTTAGTAAAAATTCCCTAATGATATGATTATCACAGTAGAACCTCATTCCTTTTGAATAATTGTTCTCCCTCCTTATGATCTGATATAATCATAATCCTTCATTGCATATTTTTTTATTACATGAACGTATATTCCATGATCACCATATTTCATTTCTTCCCTTTCTTTTGTGGAACACATAGGTCAATTTTGAGATTACACACTTGCATGTGGTAAAGTCTAGGAGTCTTTTCTACACCATGGTATTTAGGTCCTTATCTCTAATAGACAAGTGTAAACTCTATTATGGTAGATAACTATTTTCATTCATATTTGGTTTTTCAAAAATTCAATGTTACAAGGAAAATTATATCACAAAATTTAGATCACACCAAAAGACATGAATTTTTTTTTACACATATCCTATTCTATTCAAAGCTTAAAAAACATAGTTGGCCTCATAATAAATTCAATGTCCATTGGGGTGTGGTATGCTAGTATGCTGGGGTATGAGTTATATCATCATTAAATTATTATACCTTCTTAAATTTTATTGATATATATCTTCTCACACAAGTAATTAATCTTAGTATTAGGCTAACAAAATTTTAAGGGGTCCTTAGGAGTAGGGATAATGTTGTGAGAAGATAGAATCATTTTAATTTCATGCATATGGCCTTCAAGTGTTGATCTATGTAATTCACTTGTTATCCCACACTTTGTGTTCAATATTTGGAGTGTATTAGGCCCTTGATGTTGTTATTTACTATCCTTACCCACTTGTCTAGAGTGTCTCATTCTTGCCAAGGATTTCAATATTAACTGTGTGTCACCTCACATTCATAATATACATCACATTTTTCTTGATACCCGCTTGATGGATATTATTATTTTTATCTAATCTCTCTCTCTCTCTCTCTCTCTAACACACACACACACACATCACATCACATTTTTATCTTACTTACTCTTGTTGGATTTTATTTTGTGAGTTGCATTGTAATACATTGGATATGACTAGGTTTTCCTCACAAAAATCACATTACCTTCATTTTACACACCATCTCATTTTCATCCTTGTCATGTATTTAGGTTATTGTGCTTTCCTAAATCACATTTTATAGAAAGCATTTAGTTTTAGTTTTCATTACTTAGAGCTTTTTGATTTCATTTATCCATCATGTTCTTGTTTGGTATTTATGTATTTCACTTATCTTAAATATGATTTATTACATACATATTTTTATTTATGTTTGAATTCACATGTTTGTCTTACATTTTGAACTACATTTTATTTTTAGTCATTTTTGTTTTCATGTTTGATTTGACATGAATTTTATTACATGAGATTACATTCATTACTTACATATATTTGTTTGATATTTATATCATTCATATTTCATCTTAACTAAAATGTTTTACATACCTCATATATTATGGAGTTTTTTACATTCATTTTTATCACTACATAATTTTTCACATATTTTGTTTGTTGATTTTCCATCTACTTCAAATGCCATTTTTCATCATGTATATTGTGTTTTTTCTAACCATTCATTTGTTAACATTTTCTAGAAAATAATAAAACATGCATCATCATACTATTAGTTCTCAATTACTCATCATGATATTCCCTCATTTTCCTATATTTATTTCCATAGGTCTCCTTCACAAACTAAAAGAAAACTTCAAATTATGGTGAGATAGATAATATTTAGGTAATAACAAAATATATTTACAAAAAAATGGGATTTTATCTTATTTTTTATGTTCGCCTTGTGTTTTACACATTGGGTGCGTTCCATCATATTCTACACATGCAAATTTTTCTATGATTATCAAGGTAAGTTAAGGTACTGTATGCATGCTAATTTTCTCACCTTAGTCTTTCATCTAACCTTTCCATTTATCCTATCTAATTTTAACTAAAATTACACTAACTAATCATTTTCTAATTAATAATCTAGTCCATTCCTATCTTTCATATTTACTATACCATTCCAAACTTTTATATATCCCGCATTATGATAATTTATCCATTACTTATCCTATTAATCTAATAATCCTATTCCATGCCCACTTGTCAATTTAAAAATAAAAAATACTAACTACCCCCTACACCCCCCTTCTACCTACCCATATCATTTACTACAAAATGAGTTCCTAAATCCCATCTAAATCCCCTATCTAATCCTCCTTAACTCCTAATTGAGTTTAGATTTCTCAAAATCTAGAAGTTTTCCCCAATTTCTCCACCTCTCCAGAACCCTCTAAATCTAGAGGATGCTTGGGAATTTTAAATTCCATTTTATTCCCTTCACCACCCTTATAAATAGATATGAAAATATCTTGGCCAAATTAATTAGAAACCCTCAATATTGCATAATATCCATGTTATTTTATCTATCATATTTCATCCATAATCCTTGTTTGCATCCATAACCATAGTATCTTACATCCACCAAAATTTTGAAGCCATTTTATATTAAAATCCAACATACTTCAATCCAATTATCTTACAATAGCATCTCTAATTAATTCTGATTGATTCCAATCTCTTTCCCTTTTGATGATTTTGTTAATTTTGAGTAGATTATAGCTTATTATGTGAATTTCAAATCTATTTCTCAAATTTTACATAATACATTGGTGACCATAGTGGGAACCCTCCTTTGGACTAACCATTATGTGTGTAATGTTTGTAAAATCCAACTTAGAGGACTGGTTAGGAAGGAATTGGGCTAAAAATTTCAAAAATTATCATGTTCCAATCAAAGGGCAATTTTGCTTCTAGTAATAGTAGTTTTGCAAATATGATTTTTCTCTCGACAATCATGATTTTAATTTAGCTATGGAATTTGTTAATAGTTAATCTATATAGGTTATGTTGATTTTTTTCAAAATAACTTATACATATATGTATTTTTTTATTTACATATGTAGTTTTGATTTGGATTATGAACTAAATCTAATCAAACTGAAAAATATTATAATCTGATATTGTTGATTTTATTGTTTTATGTTTAACCTTGTTTATTTAAAAGAATAAAGGGGAAACTCTAGTGATAAAAATTTGAAAATATTCTTAGTATTAGGAAAAAATGCTTCTTGTCTATCATGATTTTGATTCTAATCTACAATTTCAAAAATTGAAATTATGACTTTGATTGCATTTCATTAACTTACATTAATTACCCTATCAGTGTTATGATATGATTTTCTATAATTTTCACTCAATAATATTTTACATAAAGAATAAAGTAAAGACTCTGTAAATATAAATTAATTTTTTATTTTTATTTAAAATTACCTATAGATAGTACTAATTATATTCTAAACTCATGATTTTGATAACCCTATAAGTGGTTTTGGAATAATTAAGCGTATTCTATTTTCATTCTCAAAATAGATGAAAATAATCTAATATGATAAAACTATAATTTAGTGGTTTTTATAAGTGGTTTGTTATCCCTTTCCAGTCTGTACATATTTTTTTTTTTTTTATAAATTTTCATCATCACTTTCACCTAACTATGATTTTGATTTCTAGTAGTGATTTTACATTTCTAATTATGATTTTGATCCATATAAACTTAGCATCTTGAAAATTAGTAATTTTTATACAACTACATTGATATGTTTATCTTAAATAATTATAAAGCTAAGAAATATTATTATACTTTAGAAATATTCAATTTTTTGAGTTATTTGATAATCATTTGTCTACTTCTATGATTTTTGTTTCTAATAATTTTTTTGCAAAAGTTATTAGCAATTTTGAATAGGATAATTATCCACTAACCATAACATTATACTAACTATTTGTAAAATTACTTATTACCAATCTATTATTTTGAACTTGTATCTACAAATTTGTCTTTTTGTAGATAGTTTTAAATAATATTGACTATGTTAAACTATGAAGAAGTGATTTTGAGAGAAGTAGAGGTGACTTTGATTCAAGGACAAACTAATAATAGTTTCTAGTACAAGATTAATTATAAAATATCACAACTCTAATATTTATTCTTGTTTGTAGGATGTTGGCCAAAGATATGGGTTTAAGATTTAGATTTTGATATGTTCAAATCTTTCTTTTTGTTTAGTTTGCCTCTCACAATAAATTAAATGGTTAATTTTTTTTGTGTGCCTATGTGTTACTTACTACATTTTATTTTATAATGGAAAAATGATGTGGAATTCATATCCACACACTTTACATAGTATTAGTGGTTGGTGATGCATATTTCATCAATGTGTATTCAATAACACTCTATGTTTTGATAGAGTCTAAAAATTAGGGACAATTGACATTAGGCCAAGATGTTGAACCCATACAGGTATTCTATGAAGGTAAAGAGTTAATTATGTAACCCAATCATTAGACATCACCCTAAATGGATTTGGTCCCCACATACCTAGTGTATATTGAGGATGCCCCTAGAAAACCTTGTCTAACCTAGAATAAGACCATCGGCTATAACATATGACTTATTTTTAGAGTCAATATTAAATCCCAAGTGATCATTATGTGAAAATAAGTTGAGAGGGTTTTGGATATTTTGTAATGGGTCACCATCCTAAAACCTCACATATAAATCCATTAGATGGTGCAATCATTAGGTTACACTCCCAAATTGGTTTACTAAATAATAGGGCATGTGGTTTATGTTGACAAGTTTGACCTCCCAAGTCAAATTGTCACCCTTACAATTTGAAACTTTTGATCATCATGTTTATTTACCTTATTTATAATTATGTTGGTGTTGTTATGTATTTTTAATGGTCACTTGAAACCTTGATTAATAGGGTTTAAGGTATATTTGATAATTTTAAGGTTTTGTTCATCATAGCTATGTTTATGTCTAGTCACTTATTGACTTGGTCCATTGAGTTTCAAGTGATGAAAGGAATATAGGGTGTCTTGATAGGTATTGTAGCCTATTTCAAGGTCATATAATTCTCTAAAAGTGATAAAATAGGTTGTTTATATTCTTGACTAACATCATAATCCAATTGGCTGCATTATAACCTTCATGACTAACATCCCTACTCTACATGGTTGTATTATGATGTTAGTCATGAAAATATCATAACCCAATTGGTCATGAAAACATCTAGGATCAATAAAAAAATGTGGCTATAGTAGTAAAATACTCATTGATCCACTAAATAGGATCATAAAAGAGGACTTTGAAGCAAACTTTAGTAGAGTTTAAGGTTTGTTAGCAGCATTTAAGGTAACAAGATATTTTCACTATTTAAAAGCTTTGAGGTTGGTTGAAGCATTATTCAAGATCATAAAAAGTTATGTAAGAATTAATGAGGTGTCCTCAAACTACCTATCACTATTGAAACACAAATAAAGACTCTATTTGTCCATTTGGATAAATTAAGGGGTTTTAGCCATGTTTAGGGTGAAATCTGATTTTGGTTTAATGTTAATCAAAGCTTTTTATACTAAGTTGATGCTTCTTCAAGAAAATTCAAAGATAAATATGATAAATGAGAGTCTTGATAAAATTTTTAATTTTATCTCATAATTACTTCCTCTATCTATATAGAGGTAAAAGATATTAAATGATCATCTACAATAATACTATGAACCATGATGATATAGTTAGGACTATTAGGAGCATGAGGTTGAATGGGTACATTAAGGGGCAAGATTAAATGAGTGAAAAATATGTATGAATCCAAAAAGACTTAGATCATCTTTAGGATATCATTTTAGGTTCATCCTAAATTTGTATAAGATATAATTCTCAAACTCATAGTTATAAAGCCTAAACAGGTATACAATTAGGGCTGTGAGAGAGCATAGGTTCATAAGCATATGATAGGCCCTTTAAAGGTGATTAAGACTTACATTATACATTATTAAAGTTTTATTATTTTCTAATTTTGATATTTATGAAAGAATAATAATATAATTAGGCTCATAAAGACTATATATATATATATATATATATATATATATATATATATATATATATATATATATGCCCATGTATGAACTCAGGGGGTTTTTAGGTTTGGAAGTTGCGTAGGGTCATAGATGTCATAGTTTGAAATTATATGTTAGATGGATAGAATAAAATAAATATGTTTGAGTATAATGAACCTAAAAATAAATTATGAATATGGCCTAATTCATCAGAAGACTATAGACCTAATGGACATGCCTAATGCAAGATTCCAAATTTGCTTTCAAGACCCTAAGGATAATATATATTCTATGTTTTGAGATTGAATTCAATAATATTTTGAAGAACCATGTTAAGGGATAAGTGGTCAGGAGGAGGTAAAAACATAGATAATATGCCATTTCAGTCCACAAATAAGAAGCTTATAAGCCAATGTGAGCATATGAGAATTTGATGAAGTTGAATACAATGTGCATTAAGGTGAGAGCTGTAGTGCATAGGTGAATACATAAATTTAATAATTTAAGGTAATGGAGACATAAATAGGATCAATATATAAAAATGAATCAAATTCACCTTAAATTCTATAGAGACATACAGGCCTATGGTTAAAATTAAAGAAAAGTTATGTGTCAACTAGGCCCACGAGCCTCATTCAGGTGATTTAGACATGGGAAATATAATATATGGTTTATCCTTGATTTTAGGGACTTATTATATGATTTTAATATAATATAAACCCATTAAAAAGATTAATATTCATACCAGTTGATGAGGTATAGAGGAAGCACTTAGAATTCTCTTAAGGTGTATATGAGAGATTGATTTTGGTTGTTCTAAGCTTGAAATTGGTGTGAGAGTTTATAGGACCAAGAGGACATGGAGTGTCTCTCCAAAATTCTTCAAATATAATTTAAAAATTAGTAAATTTATTTAAAGGGGTTCAATATAAAAATTATAGGCAATGTATCATATGGTTGCCTACAGGCCTGTATGGTCTTACTAAGAATTTTTTTTGTTTGGTTTGAAGGATGAGGTCTTAAAGAGATTGATATTTATAAAAATTATAAAATAGGTCCTTAATATTATGATAAATACACTTGAAACATTTATTGGCTTATTGAAGAGTTCCTTAAACTCTAAAATGATTTCTTGATAGCTAGTGAATGTTTATATCCATTATGCTAAGAAGACAATCCCGTGAACAGTGGAATGTGTCTTAAAGGGTAACTAAAGTGGTAAAGGCCTTTATGGATTTAAATTAATTATATAATATTTTAAAAAATGTTTATCAGTTGATAAGTTTCTCAAAGTCACCCTTGAGGATGCACTAACAGGTCAAAAGGCTTAAAAAATAGTGGTATAGCACTTCAAAGCCAAATTTGGATACTTGAATGTAGACTCAGATATTTTTTCAAGTCATGAACTCAAAAATTTATCTAAGGGTTATTTCATATTATAAATATTTGCCATAGATAAATAAGGCATGCCATTAGTGGCTCAAAAGGTCTGATTGTACCAAATAGGTCTAGTTTACACACACATACCTACATATGGAGGTGATGAAATTATGTTTGTGTCAAGTAATATGGGTAATATAGGGACATAATAAGGTGTTTATAACTTCAATAATATGTTATATTATTTTTATAAATCCTCCAACAATGAGAATATCTAAAACTTATACATCTAGGGTCACTAATAGTGATTTTTTTAAGAACCCTAACATGAGTCATAGATGTTATATAAATATTAAATGGATGATATGATGAGAATTATTATTATATATGGTAATAAAGGATGTTTTATACCTTATTTAGGTAGTATAACTCATATTAAACCTAAAAAATTTGTACTTTCAAGCATGTTTCTTCCTTAGCCTCATATAATACATACTTTGCCAGTTAAAGGTTAGGTTCTAATGCTCAGATTTTCAATGAAGTTTTGAATGAGAAATAAAGCCCATATGGGATATTATATGGGTATCCATAATAAAAATTAATGGAATTATTTTTTGGTGTAACCCCTGTGGTTTATGAACCATCATTAAGATGGTAAACTGCTTAAACCCCACCTAAATCCTTCTAAAGGACTTGATTGATGAAATTAATGGTTTAAGTGACCCAAATGTAATAATTTGACATAAAAATGACTTGTATAACCTATAAAATTACCATGAACATTTTAATATGGTACTTAATAGTATAGTTGTAGGTACGAGTCTGTGAAATAGGCTAAAAAGCATGGCTATAGGTGTTTTCTTGAAGGAATATGGTGTGAAATAGATTATAAATAATCATAAAAGATATATTTAGAATTAATAAACCTTAAAAACACCTATTTATGTCTCATAAGGAGTTATACCAGCTATGCATGTTAGCAACTTGGCCAAAATGTGAAAAAAACTCAATTTTACAAGCTAAAAAGAGATATTACAGGCCTAGAAATTTATTATAAAGGCCTATAATCATGATAGTTAATTGTGAAAGTGTTTTTAATACCCAAAAAAACCAATTTAAATTATAAAAACCTGAAAATTTCATGAAAAACACTTCAGATGCCTCTCAAGCATGCACAAGTTCTTAAACTAAGGTTTTTGGCCATTTCATGGTTCACCCGTTCATACAAGGTATTAGAACTCGAAATTTGACATGTAGCATGTTATTTTAATGGTTAAAGTGAATAAAAAACTTAATGGGAGTTTCAAAAATATGGGAGGCCTGTGGAGTAAAATCTTAGTTTCTAGGTAATGAGGCCTAATTAGGCCTAATTGGAGAGAGAAAATAAGCTAAAAAAGACACTTCCACTCAAATTTAGGTTCTAAAAATTGGAATGGATATTTATGGGGATATTGGGTCTTTAAATATTTCTTTATTTCTCTAATATACTCTATAATTTATTCTACACAAGGTTGTTTACCTATTTTGAGGGCTACATGAATGAGGCTAAATGAGACCTTTTGGAGCAAAATCAAATCTTTTAAACTATTTGATGGATCCAATTGTCTTGTTTAATGTTTATTATGATTTTTAGAGGACATTAATGGATGTAAATTTACTTATTTAAGGCAAAATGAAGTTTTCTCCTTTCTACACCATGATACAAGAGGAGTCCAAGTGATGAAATAAGCAAGTCAATACATAGATGTTATTCAATAGGATTTTTAAGATTCCTTCTCACCTTCTAAAATAATTGGAGGAAAATAAATAGTCAATATATATCTACAAGAATAATTCAAATGTTTGAAAGCATCATCAACTACTTTAAGAAGACCTTCTCCCTGTCCTATGCTAAGTCAAGGAGAAAAAGTCAAATGAGCTTAAAAGAGTCTTCTAATAGAAAAAGTAAAGTGGAGAGACCTTGTAAATGGATGAGGATAATAATTCAATCAAATAATTAATGATTACTTGAAGACCTACTTTCATGGAATAAGACTTATTCATCAAGGAGAACATACAATCAAGGATATAGGGAATGTGAGCAAAGACATAAGCACTTCAATGGGTCAAAAAAGACCAATAAATACTCAAGACTTATTAAATATTCCCAAACAAGTTAAAATATAACTTATACACCATTTTTGTGAAGGAAAGATGAGAGAAAATCTAGGAAACACTACATAGTGATTTAAAGGGTGTGAGGACAAAGTGAGTCATCCCTATTTTGGGGTTACTTTGTCTTCCCTCTCTTACTCTTTTCTATTTGTATCTTATTTAATTATAATATCAATTTTTTGCTTTAGATATTCTAAAAGGCATAATTTTTTTTACTACCCCTGTTAACGAAATAATAAGTTATTTTCCTCCATTTTCAGATTATTGTGTGAAGTGTATGTGTGATTTTCATTGATATGACATCATGAATTAGTATCTTTCCTATGTTAATGTCTAGTTTTTGTACCTTATTAAAACATATTTGAGTTTTTATAAGTCATATTAAGTGTCTAGGTTAAACCTTAGTCTAAACTTAGAAGTGAATTCAACAATCTTTCATTCTTTCCATGTAAAGAATGAGTGATGTTAAGTCCTTTGTATGAAACACTATTGTAGAATCCATATACCTAAAGTGAATATAATGTTTGTAAGTTCATTTGATATCTAAGAGTGTCAATTAAAATAAAAATTAGTCATAAACACTGGTTCATCACCTTTGTTTTGAGTTTTCATGTAAATTTTAGTGAAATCATTATCCCTTCACCCTTTCCTTTAGTTGCAAAATCAATATTAAGTAGGATTAGATAAAAATTTAGTGAGTGCATCAAGGGAAATATACATCTTTCTATATATTGTCTCCAACTCAAATTCACTCACACTTTGGAGAGATTCTATTGTTTTAATAGGAGTGGGAAGAGGCACACATTATCACAAGGGTAATACTCCTGATTGATAATAGTTTTTGGCATGCCCAATAGGATGCATATTACTTAGCATAGTTTAAGTTTTAAGATAGATAAATAAATTTTCAATAGCAAATAACATTCACCATTCTTGAACCAAAAGATTATTTGAGGTTTCAAGATTCTTAGTAGTAGACCAACACAAGTTTTATGCCAAAGGCTACCACCAGATCTCAAGCAAAGGTATTCCTTTTGAATTTAATGAGTTTCCTTATCATTATTATAAAAGGAAAATAGTAATAAAAAAACCCATATCCTTGGAAATTTTTTCAATCTCCTAATCATCCCATTGTACAAGATAATTCAATCCCCACTATTTAAATGGTTATCCCTAGGAACCATGTGTTTGTCTCATTCAATAGAGGAAGCCCACTGAATCTTGATCAATATGATGATATACCAACTTTATCTCTTAATAACATACCTTATTTCTCAAGGGAAGACCAAAACATAACTATTAAGCACATTAAATGTGTAGCCAACCTTTTTCTATCCATAATGTTATCTAAGAGAGAGTTGCTATCCATCTACTTATTGCATCCTTCAAAGGAAAAGCATTAAAATGGTATATAAACCTTACTTTGAACTCTATTAATTCTTGGGATGACTTAGGTGCATCTTTTTTTAGGGAATTTGAGGATAAATCTAATCACTTATCCCTAGTTGAACAACTCACAACCATTAATAAGGTTCCTCATGAATTCATCACTAATTTTTACCCCAGGTTTCAAAAGACATGGAATAGGATACCTCTTATGATTAGGCCATCTATAGAGTATGCCTTTTTGTATTTCCTAAGAGATTTATATTTTGATATTAGTGTTATGATTTAATCTATGGGAGGCACTACACTTCCATATGCATATGAAGTGCCTATTAGATCAGAAAATAGTTTGATTTAGGCTAAAAAGTTGCCACCTAGACCTCTTATGCCCATATTTATAGAAATAAAGCCAATTATATCCCTCAAGATCCTTAAATGGATCCTATTTTATCCCCTTAAGCATAAATTACAACCCCTCATAGTCAATCTACTGATATTGGATAACTCAAGGGAATGTTGCAATCATTTGGGAATGAGATAGTACAACTAAAAAGGAAATTATACCAAGCTAATAGGCCTTACCAAACACCTAATCAACCTACTTATCATGCTTTCATAGATAATATACCTCCTTATCAAGGCTTTAGAGAATAAATACCTTCATATCAAGCCTAAGGAGATATCACACAAGCCAAGCCTTATGTTATAGTTGATCCAAATGCTCCGTCATATAAAACTATTGTACTTGTACCAACACAAAAAAAAATGATGTAAGAGTTATGTTGGCATCCATCTAATCCAAATGATATGAAAAATAAATCCTTGGTATCTCAAACTATGATAGTTCCTAAAATGACCCAAGAAGAGGCTTCTCTTCAATAAAGTCAACATAATGAGGATATGGCACAACAAGGATAGGTTCATAATGGACAAGGGAAACCTAATTAAAAATTTGTAAATTGGTAGATTAAATGACCATTTAGCTTTGAATCAGGTTGGTTACTTTAGTAATTCAAGTAATATAGTTACAAGCATCACTAGAGCTAAGAAAAGGGCCATTGATGAGACTCAAGAGATGGGCCATGTTCCAAAAACTCATCCTATTATTCCTAAATATGCTGATGCTTAGCTTTCTATCCCAACACATCAAAAAAATCATAATATGGAGGTTAACAAAACTCAAAAAGTATCTCAAGTGCAAGCTTATCTAGTTGTTCCAAGAATTCAACCAAATATGGGTGGATCTCCTTTCACTATTTTGAACATATGAAGAAGTATAATATTAGCATGAGTATGTGGGATTCCTTAGCAATCCCAAGATAAAAATACATGTTTATTTAGGAGCTTTCATCCCTCAATTTATCTTTAAAACTAGTTGAGAATGAGAGTGTAGTTTTGGATAATTCATATCAACCTATGAATCAATAGGTACAAAAGGTACATAATAAGGTAAAAGTGAATAAATATGAGGTAAAATTGAATAAAACACATCCCTTTTATCTCTCTTTAATTTTTGACAATACCTTAGTCCATAATTATATGGTTGACAATGGAGCTAGTAGTACAGTTATGCCTAAGTAAATTGTAGAAAAGTTGGTTTTAGTGTATGAACCAAATACTAAAGGTGTTTTTAATCTTGATGGATCCCCAAAAAATACTATTGGCATGATCAAGAACTTGAAATGAACTTTACATATTTTTCCAAATGTAACCATTCAGCAAGATGTAGCGTTGGTGGACTTGCCTCCTTATTTTGCCATGTGTTTATGACAAGATTTCTCATAAAAGATAGGTGGTTACCCATCATCAAATCAGAATTATCTAATGTTTAGGAAAAGGTATAGAACCAAGGTCACAATTCATTCTAAACCTATTACATGCTTTCATTTGGAACCTTACATGCCAACTCACCTCTTGAAGGAGTTAATGATTTGTTTATTGATGAATAGGATTATAAATTTCATGAACATGATCCTTAAAAAATGATAGAATAATAAGGACTTCATGTCTATTATCTTCATGAAAATAATTCACAAATTCTAGATATAGTCAAGGAAGATGAATCAAAAGATGGTCTTTGGAAACTCTACTTTGATGAATCAAGGAACAAGCATGGTAATGGGGTTGGAATGATGATCATATAACCCACTAAGAAAATATATTATTATGCTATTAAGTTTAATTTTGGATGTTGTAATAATGTGGAAAATTATAAAGCTCTAGTCCATGGTTTGTAATGGGCTAGGAAGATGGGAATCAATATCTTACAAGCTTTTAGGGATAGTGAACTTATGGTTCACCTAGTGAGAGGATTGAATGTATGCATAAATTATTTACTAAGTTCTTATAAACATATATTATTTTATCTCCTTCAATAATTTGATGATTTTGATATCCAAGCAGTGATAAGAGAGAGAAACAAACATGCTTATAGATTGGCTACCATAGGAGCTCAGTTAAACATTGTAACTCATGTGAGGAAAGAGAAAAATTAGTCACATATCAAGATTATGGTGAGGACTTCTATTCCCGATAGTCATGAGAACTAGATTTTTTTAAAGATGATATCCATATTGTTTGCTTTTTGAAAGAGGATGCTAAATTCTCTTCTAGAAATCATTCAAAGCTCTTGTAATAGTATGGAGATCAGATTATCCAAATTAAGTCCAAAATGTTTCTCAAAGGTCTAGTCACTCTTGAAAACATCTTTAATAGAGATGATGAGGTGAGGAGAGAGAAGTCTTCATTATCTATCAAAGAGTAATACTATGCTAACATTGACATAGTAGATGGAAAGACTCTAAAAATTGGTAAAGTATGTTCTCCATCTCAAAAGGAGTCATTTGTTGATCTATGTAGAGAATTTGTTTATGTATTTTCATGGAAGTATAATGATTTTAAGGGATTTAATCTGAGTTTATCTCAACACACCATTGAGCTAGAGGATTATATAAAATTGGTAAGACAAAGCTAAAGACTAATTAATCAAAAACTTGAGCCTTTGATGAGAATTGAACTTCATAAGGTAATTGAATCAGCCATCATATTCCCAATTAAGCATTCTACTTGGGTGGTAAACCTTGTTCTTGTGAGGAATAAAAATGGATAAATTAGACTTTGTGTCAATTTCCATGATTTAAACAATGTCTCTCTCAAAGATGATTATCCATCTCCATTAATAGAACAAAAATTTCAGCTAGTAGCTAGTTCAGAAAGGTTCTCATTGTTGGATGGTTATAGTGAATTTTCCCATATACTTGTTAAAGAGGAAGATCAGTTTAAAATAACCTTCACTACCAAGTGGGGGACTTTTAACTATAAGAAGATTCCATTTAGATTATCCAATGCTGGAAAAATGTTCCAAAGAGCCATGGATATGGTATTTCAAGGTCTAATCAATATGTTTGTTCTTGTATACTTGGATGATATTACTATTTTTTTAAAGAGTGAAAATGAGCACATGATTCATCTCAAGGAGGTGTTTGAGATATGTAAAAATTATAGAGTGTCACTTAATCCAAGAAGTGTGTGTTTTTGATACATGAAGGTAAACTACTTGGACATGTTATTTCTACACATGGTTTGAGCATTGATATTGAAAGGATAGATTTCATTATTGCCTTATATTTTCCTAAACATAAGAAGGAATTACAAAGTTTTCTTGGAAAAATAAATTTCATAAGGAGATACATATCTTATTTTTAAGCTTTGGAAAGGCCACTTACATCCATGTTTAAGAAAAATTAGATCTTCAGTTGGACCAAGAAGGGCATGAAGAGTTTTAAAGAGATAGAACAAGCAATAGCTAGTGATCCTACTTTCATTAATATTGAATTTTTAAAGGATTTTATCTAGTATGCATATGCTAATGTGGACAAAATTTTAGGTATACTCATGCAAAAAAATCAACAAGCCTTAGAGTATCCCATAACATTCTTTAGTCAAGGCTTGGAAGAATATGAGACAAGGTACACCTATGTAGAGAAACATGTAATTTCAATAATTATGTCTTAATAAGTTTAGACACTTGATATATATATACATATATATATATATATACATATACATATATATATATATATACATATATATATATATATATATACATATATATATATATATATACATACATATATATATATATATATATACATACATACATATATATATATACATACATACATACATATATATATATATATATATATATATATATATATATATATATATATATATATATATATATATATATGTATGTATGTATGTTACATACATACATACATACATACATACATATATATATATATATATATATATGGTTGCTCATCCTAGTATTAAGGATTTCTTGTTGAACAAGGACATAAGTGAGAAGAGGGAAGGTTGGATAACATGAATGATGGAGTATGATGTTGAGATAAAGGTGACTAAGCTGATTAGAGGCAAAGGATTGTGTGAACACCTAGCCCAAGACTTGCAAGAGAACAAAAAGTTCTAGTACCAAATGATGAGGAAATTATAGCTGATCATAAATCATCATCAAGATGGTTTCAAGACATGGTAAGGTACCTTCAATATGGTTTTTATCCTCCCAACTTAAGTGCATCAAGGATAAGGTATTTCATATTATAGTCCACTCCTTTTCTCCTTGTTGATGGAATGATTTTTAAGGACATTAATGATATGTTGTTGAGGTGCATAGGTCCAAGCCAATTATAAGGATTAATTGAGGAATTCCATGATGGACAAGGTGGAGGCCACTTCTCAGTAAGGAAAATAACCCTTAAGATCATGAAGGGTGGTTATTATTGGCTAATAATTTTTAGAGATTGCCATGTTTAGGTAAGGAAATGCAAAAAATGTGTCATGTTTATAGGAAAAAAAAGACTTATTGCCTTACCTTTTCAACCTGTTTCAATGGATCAACCCTTTATCCATTGGAGTTTGGACTTCATTTGACTTATTAATCCACCTTAAATATTGGGTCATAATTAGATCCTTACTACCATTGATTACTTCACCAAATGAATAGAGGTAGTGGCTTTAAAAGAAACAAATGAATCCAGTGCATTATATTTCTATGAATGATTGCTTACAAGATTTGGCATTACTTCCACCATCATTTCATAAAATGCCATGGATTTTATGGGATCTAGGATTAGTCAATGGGCTGTCCAACATGGTGTATACCTCAACTTTTCATCAAATTATTACCCACAAGGAAATGGCATTTCTAAGTCCATAAATAAGAACCTATTAAATATCATAAGGAGAACCATTGAGGATAATCAAAGGACATGGAATTTGAAGATTAAGTTAGCTTCATGGCTGATAGGATCACTTTCAAAAGGTATATATTTAATTCACCATAAAATATTGTGTATGGAAAGGAAGGTTTCCAATTTCAATTGAGTTCCCTTCTTTGGAACTAATGCATTAACTAGAGTTGTTGGAGAATGAAACCATGAAGGTGAAGTATGTTGAGCTTATGAAGCTAGAAGAAATAAGAAATCAACCCATGTTAGACATGGAAATGCATCAATAAAAAGTGAAGAGAACTTTTGATAGAGGAGTATCTTCAAAAAGTTTGAAAGAAGGAGACTTAGTTCTCAAGTGGGATGAGGACACAAATAAAATAAGAAGACACACTAAGTTTGACTCAGTTTAGAGTGGCCCCTACATAATCTCTAGTTGTAAAACCCAAAATGTCTACCAAATTTCCTAGATCAATGGTGAAGAGCTTCCTATCCTAGTTAATGGGATATATATAAAACATTGTTGTTAAGAGATAAGTTCTTTTGTACATAGTTTTTTTTGTTTTCCTCCAAGTGTTGTCTTAGCATATTCATTTTCGTATATTTTATGTTTAATAAGTGATCAACTAGAATATGTGTCTTGTTAGTTAGTTTCCCTTATTTTATGTATCTTCCTTATTATACCCAACAACCCCCTTTTCCCATAAGGAAATAGGGACCCACTTTTTTTAGAATATCATCTTGATTTTGATCCCCCTCGTCTATGTATTTATGCAAAATTTTGGAAAAGATCATGATTGGCCTTTCATATTTTGATAGATTAGAATTGGTATTATGTTTTCATGGATTAAATATTCTATTTTATCAATTTTGTTACTTTAGGCTAATTATTTTTGGACTTATGTTTTCATGGACTATCTTCTCTATCATCTTGGGACTTATTCTTTTAGGGATTATTGAACTTTTATACTTTTTGTTTTATAACTCATCCTATCTATCTTTGTCAAGATTTTTGATGTGTATAATTCTTGTAGACTTATCTTTATTAGATAATTTTTTCCAGATATTTTATCTAAAATAATTCCTCTAATGGAATTGGTTTATAGGATTTTTTGCTATATTTTTCCCAACATAATTGACATTGCCTCTTACCCCCTTTGAACCTACCCTTTGGCCCTTTATGAGATACCCTTTGGCCTTTGTGAATTAAATCCTTCAATATTTTTGTCATAGATAAATGACCTATGGAGTGGACCCTTTAGATTATTACCAACTTACACTTAGGCATTTTGGAATTTCCTTTTAAAGCTTTTGAAGTGCCCTTTCTACCTTACCAACCTACCTTTTGAGCTTTGTGAAAGTGCCCTTTGGGAGAATTATTATAGCATTTTTTAACCCAACAAAATTCTTTCAGCACTTTTTCAATTGGCCTTTGCTCTTTTCCTTTGGGACTTGTGTCTTGCTCCTTTACCTTTTCCTTTGAACATTTTGTCTGAGACACTTTCTTTGAGCCTATCTAATTACTTTAGAAATTTTTTTATAATGAAGTGACCTTTTGATACAATTTTTGTAGACATTTTATCCAAAACAATTCCCCCAAAATAATTCTCTTGAGACTTTTATGAAGGGATCCTTTGCCTTTGACTTACCCCTTAAAAGTTTTTAAAGAGGCACATTCCCTTCAGACTTCCTAAACTTACCCTTAATTTTTTTGAAAGTGCCCTTTAGGAATTTTGTGATGGCCCTCCTACCATTCAACTAATTCATTCAAACATTTTTATAAGAGAAGTGATCCTTTGGGAGAATTGTTGTAGACATTTTATCCTAAATATTTCCCCTCAAGGGCACTTACCCTTTAAATTTTTTGAAGTGTCCTTTGTGCCTTGCTAATCTACCCTTAGAGATTTATGAAAGTTTCCTTTAAAATTTTTGTTATGGTCATCTTGCCCACCATAATTCCTTTGAAACCTTTACAATTGTTCATTTGGCCCATTCACACCAATTCCTCTAGGACTTTTGTCTTGCACCTTAGCCTTTTCTTTCAAACATTTTGTCTGAGAGAAGTGACCCCTCGGGAGAATTATTACAGACATTTTATATGAAATAATTCCCCCAAAAAATTTCCCTCGAAGGGAACATACCCTTTAGAATTATTGAAAATGAACTTTTGACCCATTTTGAAGTGGCCACTTACCCTTTAGAAGTTTTGTTAAGGACAAAATTACTTCAGACTTCTTAAACATGCCCTTTGGCTTTATTGAATGTACCCTTTGAGACTTTTGTAAAGGCCTTTTACCATTGTAATTTACCCTATGAAGTAGACCCTTGAGGCACTTTTTCCACAAAGTAAACCCTTCAACCCTTTTGAACATTCCTTTGAGGCATTTGTCTTGAGCAATTATACCCTATGAGCCTATACTTTGGGACTTTTATTCCAGCCAAATTCCTTCAAGATTTTTGTATCAAACATTTTGTCTAACACAAAATTTACAAAACAATCCCCCAAAGGGTACATGCCCTTCTAACTTTGTGAAACTGACCCTTCATACATTTCAAAAGTGACCTTTTGGCACTTTTTGAAGTGGCCACTTACCCTTCAAATATTTAAAAAAAGACCTTTCAACCCTTTTGAAATTGGTCACTTGCTCTTTAGAACTTTTTTTCAAGACCCTTTTTTCCTTTGAGAGTACCCTTTGATACTTTTTTCTTACACCTTTGCCCTTCATCCAATTCCTTCAAAAAATTTATCTAATGAAAAGAACCCTTCAGGATAATTGTTACATATATTTTTTCCAAAAAAATTCCCCCACATAAGTTCCAAAGTTATTATTCCACAAAAAAAATTCCTAAAAAAAATGATAGACTAACAAGTGGCACCTTTGCATTGGAGAGAATTTCAATATGTTCTGAGCTTAATTTAATATTTTAACCTAGACAAATTGTATTTTATCAAATACTAAGATCTTAGGCTAAAGATAAAATATTCATATAGGGTCCTTTTTATATATCTTCCAAGGTATTATGATAAGTCTTTCATTTATATTTGAAAAATAATGAAGCCTTGAGGGAGTGACACATGTTAGTTAATGAGATTAAATTTGATAGTCATACAGATGTCATTTGACAACCATCAGGATGCCATTTGACAATCATACAAACATCAAATTTAACATCACCAATGCATTTAAAATTCTAAGATTAAATCTGACAATCACATAGATGTCATTTTATAGTCACAAGAGCAACATTTAATAGTCATATGAATATCAAATTTATCCTTGGTGATAGACTAATTCATGAGATTAAATTTGATAATCTCATGGACGTCATTTGACGATTGTGAGAACATCAAATTTAATATCATGAATTATTTATTTAAATTCAAACCAATATCTTATGACACATGTTTCTTAGGCCCATTTGATCAAATGATGTGATAGAAGGTTGAAATGTTAAAACTCTATGAGAGTGATAAGTGTCACCATAATATGAGCCCAATGCATAGATCCAACAAATCACATTGAACTAGTACACAAGCAAATCGATGGTGTGAGATCAATGTATAATTTTTAAAGGTCCCAAAACCAATGAAAAATTACCAAGTGGCATAAAAACATCTAGATCATAAAGATGCCTTGTAGAGCTACTAAGTGGCATGCTCAAATTTCATCATGCAAAAAATTGATGGTACAAGTCCTAAAAGGAATTTTCAAAGATTTTAGACTCAATCAGGTATTGACATGTGTCACAAGATATAAATGAGTATAATACTTAGACCTTTAAATTGTGATTTATTCATAAACAAACATTGAAACTCAAAGTTAAGACCAGGACTATGAATATGCATGTTCTAATCTAAACAAAAAATATAAAGGTGAGAATCTGGTAAAAAATGGAAGGAAGGCTACAGTTGCATAACATCTTAGAGCATTGGAATGTGGTGCATATTGTTATTTTATTTGAAAGTGGATAACCTAAATTAGTTAATAGGTTTTTTTCACAACCTATTAAAGGAGGCATGTGCAATTTTGATAAATGGTGCATCTATTTTTAAAGTTTACATATAGTTCACACTATCATTATAAAAATAGACCTTGTCTTTATAAACATGAAAACATTGTATATCTTTGATGAATATCAATTTAAAATAGATAACCATAAATAAACTATTATATGGTTTTAGACCATAGTTAGAACTACATGTTCTAATTTTCACATGTAATCACTTGGAGGATGAGGTGACCCCTTCTCCAAGACTATAAAAATAATTGTCATCCAACTTGGATTGTCATCAACATTAGTTTTTGACCATCAGTGAATGTGTTTGCATTTTTTCTTTTCAATTATATGTAATTAGTTGTTATTTCTTTTGGTTGCATGTTTCAATAATATTTAGAGTGTAAAATCTATGAATGGACTCTTGATTATTTCAATTGATATACTAACATGTATGTGTGTAAAAATTACTCAAGGATTGGTAAATATATTGGTTAAGATATTCAATTTCAAATTGATTCTTAATTTTGATTGTGCATGAGTGTTCTCTTAGATGTAGTTTTCTATTTGTGTGTAACAACTACCTTAGATACTTCACTAGATTGAGCCATAATCTTCTGATTAAGGGTGTGAAATAGCTACCCTAAAATAAACAACCTTTGTTTGAGGATTTTTAATTTCTTGCATCTTTATCTCCTTAGACACTTTATCCATGTTTGACTATGTGTATGTAATTGATACTAGCAATAGGCATATGTTCTAAGATCAATTATCCTTTTAGAAACCAGCCAAGGGAGTAGATCCTAAAACCATAGAAGCTTTCTTTTCTTCCTTATACTTCCCTCTTTTTTTTGAGTTTTGTTTTGAGATCTACCCACTCTAGATTATCAACCAGTCACCCATCCAAGTCACATAGAGATTTACTACTCCTATTAGAACCAAACCATCGTAAAAAAAACTTGTCAACAAATTGCATGCCTTGCTTGCTATTCCATCAATAGGTTGAAATAAATTGCATACCTATAGCTCATGCCTTTGAGTGGAGTTTACCTTCATTAAGATCCTAAAATGTTAGTAGCTACCTCATTATGACTATAGTGTGTATAAAACCTACATCAACAATTCTCACTAGTGCTATAAGGAGGGCTTGAACCTCTGATAGTAGTAGTTATTTGTTACATAGAGTTTCACTAGAGTCATTCATGAGAGTGACCAGATCTAATTATTAGGCCATTTTATTAGTCTCACCATTGACAAATCATAAGAGACCTGAAATTATACCAATAACCCCAATCTAGAATAATCCTCTAGTAGAGAACCCCTTACTTGTAAGGAACCCTTTACCTATTAATCAACCAAGGACTTAGAAACAAACCTAATTAATTGGATCTATCATTATCATCCTAAGAGCCATGTATGATTTTCCTTAAAATCCCAAAAAGTATCTGCCATCTTTTTATTCTTCAAGAGCAAGGACAACAAAGGAACATATCAAGTTAGTCAAGTCTACTTTAAGATTTCTGAATGTTGTAGATGAGGATGTTCCATGTAGATTATTCCATTTTGATTTGATGGATGTTGCTTATGATTGGTATTTAAATCTAACAAAAACTTACATAACTTTTTTGGATCAATATCAAGTAGCTTTTCTTGTGTAGTTTGGATAGGTCACTAATCCTAGTTTGGTATACTAAAACTTCACTAGCATAAAGAGAGAAATTAATGAGCCCATCCATGCTTTCAATACAATATGGAATAAGATGTATAATTGGTTAACTCCAAGGTACAAAATAGAGGTAATACTAGCATTAGAAATGTACAAAAATTCCTTGGACCCCATCACTACTATGTTCTTGAGAAGAACAATTATGGTTAACACTTTTCCACTAGCATTTAAAGAGGCTATCACTATATATAGACATCTCAATCCACAAACGCTTGAAGTGCCTAATGTCAACAATAGTTTTCCATTACTAAATCTAGTTCCACATGAAAGATAAAATGTTCTGGCATTCAATTAGAACTAGTTATATATGCTACCTCTATTGACAGAGATAACATAGTAGAATGTTAGTACTTGAATAACCATGTGATGAGCAATGATTATCAGTAGAACCATCAAGTGACTGCTCTTCCCACTTCTATTTTACAAGGTATGGATTCTACCAAGGTAAAACTAGATTTTTTTTAAAAGATGGTCCAAAAGATGAGTAATGATTTATTGAACATGCAAAGGAAGATGGGAAATACAAATGGCCCAATTGATAATCAAAACACTATATTCCAAAGATACAATAGATTGTTTAATAGGCTTGAATAGCCTAAAAAGCTTGTAAAGATCAACATAGTAGAAATGGCTCTTCCTAATTGGTGCATAATCCATAATACTTGCAAGCATGGTGAACTCAACTGCATTGAATTTTGTGTAACATTAAAAAAATTTAGAGAGAGGTGGTTAGAAAATATTAGATACATAATCTCCCTAAGCATCATCTAGATCCTAGCTCTTCCAATACTACCATGTTTTTTGAAACTCACAATTTTCCTTTTCTAGGTGAATATGACAATGAACCCAAAGATAACATGGATGAATTTCATGCTTTACAATAGTTATAGAGAGGCACATACAATCTAAGGAATAAGAAGCCATTCATAACATCAACTCCTCCAAATACCATGATGATTCCTCCTAACCCCAAAGCAAACAATAATCCTCCCTCTAAATGGGAATGATCAACATCAGAGCAAGGAAGAACCAACCAAAGGAGGGTACAATAATGTTAAGGATATAAACAAGATCAAGGCAAATATAAATCTTCTTGAGTTAGCTCAAATCACTGAAAAAAAGTAGATTCTCTATAATTCCATTACTAGAAAGGCGCCTATGGAGAAGGTGAAAGTGTTTACAAACATAATGAAGGCATCTAAGACCAATTCCATCTATAAGATCAAGCCATAAGTTCCACCCTTTCTATTGACTATCTAGGAATTTGGTAAGAACATTCATAATTGTTTAGTTGATTATGGAGCTTCTATAACTATTATGCCTACATCTATTTGTGAAAATCTTGGCTTGATGCTAAACCCTTCAAAAAGGATTGTTTCTTAACTAGAAAAGATAGTGGTCTAGTAGTTAGAGAATTAAATAATGTGTGCATTAAATTATCATCTAATCTAAGAGTCCAAATGACCATTGACATTCTAGTGGTAGACATACCTAAAAGCTATGATATGATATAGAGTAGGTATTGGTACAAAACACTTAATGAATATATCTCTATAGACTTTTTTCATATATGGATGTCATGGAAAGGAGTGACAAATCAGATCAAAATTGATAGAGAACCCATGATGAAGTATCCTACTATAGAATACAATGTCAAGAATGAAGAGATAAAGTATGAATCTCCCAACCTTGGTATATATATTTTATTAATATGAATCAAATACATAAGCTATAGCCCAGAGGTTCCAATCATTTATAGACTCTACACTTTGATGGGACTAGATCCAAGCAAGGATTAGGCATGGGAATTAAGATGATCGATCCACAAGTAAGAAATTCTTGGTAGCATACAGATTGTAATTTCCATGTAATAACAATAGAGATGAGTATGAGACTCTAATTCTAGGACTATAGTTTACACTCAAGCCTAATATAAAGTAGATATTGGTGTTTAAAGACTTGGAACTGGTGGTCAAATAAATCAAAAACACATATCAATGTAACTTGTCATATTTGAAGAGATATAAGCATAGATCTTGGGACTTTATTGAAAGCTTTGAATATTTCAACATCGTGGGACTTCTTAGAGAGTAAAATTAGACCACTAATTCATTAGATATTGTCACTAATCTGAAGCCACTATAAGATTCCAAGGTAAAGAAGTTCTCTTTTGAATTGGTGCCTTACCCCTTTGTTCTAGATAACATAAAAAATTTTCCAAGTCTTTGATGATGACCAACAAATAATTCAATTTCTAACCAATTAAGGGGAGTTAAAATCCTAAATCATCAATGACATGGATATTAATCACCTCTATCAAGAGGAATCAGATAAATAGGGTATTCTTCAACTCAAAGAGAATCAAATTCTAATTGGCTTGGTATCCTTGAAGAGAACATTTGATATAGATTCTTAGGCACAACAACTAAGGTAGCCAAAATTCAATGAATCAAATTTGAAAAAAGAGAATCCAGAAGATGAGCATAACCTATGCTATGTGAATATAAGTCTCAACTACACCCCAGAGGAAAGATAGCGAGTCAAGGATTTAATTTCTCAATATGAGATTTTATTTCCTAGACATATGAAGATATGAAAGTGTATGAACCTTAGGTCATCACTCATAACATTCCCTTGAAACCAAATGATAAACCATTTAGATAGAGGCAAATACTAGTCAATCCTATTTTAGAGCCTCTTATTCAGAGAGAAGTAAAAAAACATTTAAGTGTAAAAATATTCTTCCTAGTCTGACATTCTACCTGGGTGGCCAATTTTGTCCCAGTAAGAAAGAAGAGTGGTGAGTTTAAATTATGTGTTAACTTCAAAAATATGAACAAAGCTTTTGAAAAAGATAATTATGCTCTACCTTCTCTTGATGAAGTGATACAAATAGTAAGAAGTTATAAAATGATGTCCTTCCTAGATGGATTTTTGAGCTATAATAAAGTATTGGTGCAATATAAGGATAGAATGAAGACAAAGTTCATTACAAAGTGGGGAAATTATGTGTTTAAGAGGATGTTTTTCCTAATAAACATAGGATCCACCTTTCAATGCACCATGGATCACACTTTCAAGGGATTAATAGGAAAATGCATAATCATCTACATGGATGATCTCATAATGTTTTTAAAGAATCAAAAGAACCACATAAGTCACCTATAGTCTATATTCAAGAGATGCAAGAGGTTTGGTATTTTATTAAACCCAAAGAAGAGCATATTTAATGTGACTAAAGGCAAGATTTTGGGTCACACAATTACGAAGGATGGGATCATCATTGATCCAAACAAAATTTAAGTAATTTCAAAGATTCAACCACTAAACATCAAGAAGGAGCTCAAATCATTCTTTGAAAAAATTAAATTCATAAGGGAGTTCATCTTAGGATTTATAAAAATTATTAGGCCCCTGAACACCATGATCAAGAAGGATGCCAAAATAGAGTGGATAGCTGAAGCCTAAAAGTCCTTTTAGGACATTAAATATGAAATATCATAGGCTCCAGTGCTGATCAGTCCTAATATTAATAAGGATTTTTATCTATACTCATTTTCTTTAGATCATTATATTGATGTTGTCATCATGTAGAAAAAGGATGAAACCAATCATCTAATCATGTTTATGAGAATGAACCTAAAATATGCATAACTTAGGTACTCTATGCTTGATAAATAGAAATTTTCCCTTGTCAAAACTTTTGTTATGGACCCTTTTTCCTTTAAGAGTACCTTTCAGGACTTTTGTCCTGCACCTTTACCCTTCAGCCAATTCCTTCAAACAATTTGTATGACAAAAAGAACCCTTCGAGAGAATTATTGTAGAAATTTTATCCAAAATAATTCCCCTACATAAGTCCTAAAGCAATTCTTCTATAATTAAAAGTCCCAAAAGAATGTTGGAAATATTGTCATTGATGTCAAAGGTCTAGCATTGGTGATAAAGGCCCCATTACCTTCAATGGTGTTTTTAATATTCATATCTTGGCTAATGTGTGTTAATATTTATTTAATATTAATGAATATATTTTTGGTTTCATATAAGTCAAAAGAGGGCCCATGGAGAAGTCAAATAGTCACAGGGTGAAGACAAAAGAGGAATGGGATGTATTTTCTCATGAAGAGTTATCTTGAGGAAATCCAAGAATCACCATGTCAAGAAAAAAGAGGATATGGCACATTTTTCCATGAAGGGACACTTTGAGGAATATGAAAAGTCACCAAGATAAAGATAAAAGAGGAAAGGATGTATTTGCTTATGAAGAGTCACCATGTGAATTTTTGAATGTAAGGATTTGAAGGGTCATGCAAGTTTGGCACCCTTTTCCATGAGAATTGAAGGGTCACAAAGGGTGAATGCCAAAGATCATTTGTAAATATATAAATAAAGGATTGAGAAGCCATTTTTTATATGCAAGAGAGTGCATGGTTTGTATTGTTTTTAAAGAAAGAAAATCATGAGATATTATAGATTTATATCATTTGTTGAGTAAGCAACATTGAGAGATATTTGTGTTTTATACACAAGAGGGGTTAGTGCTCCTGTGGGTTGGTGCTCAAAAATATTTACAAGGGGTTGGTGATCCTATGGGTTGGTGTTCACAAATAGTTTTTATGTTGGTGCTCAGCAAAGGGGTTGGTGCTCCTGTAAGTTGGTGCTGATGAACTTTGTAATTTGAGTTGGTGCTCATTCATATACTTGAGATTATTTTTGATGGTTTTTCCCACTTTAGGTTTCCACATAAAAATATGGTCTCTCTCTCTCTCTCTCTCTCTCTCTCTTATATGGTGCATATTATTATTTTAGTTTTATTGCATATTTTGAATGTGTGATTAAGTGGTTAAAGAAAATAAATAAAATTGAGTAAAAGATATATAATATATTGATTCACCCCTCCTCTCATTATATTTTGTGTTTAACAATTGGTATTAGAGCAGGTTTCTTTGGGAATTTTTTTATAGATTGAAGGTAGATCAGGAAAGCATGATGGCTAGATCACATGAAGGTTTTTCTACAAATAAAGCACCTTTATTTGATGGGACAAATTATGATTTTTGGAGCATAAGGATGCAAACTTATTTGATGGCCCTTGGATTTGATATTTGGCAAGTAGTGGTGGAGGAATATGAAGAGCCATAGACACATGTAACTAATCTGGCATAAATGAAGGCAAGTGAAAATAATGCTAAAGCTTTAAATGATATTTTATGTGGTTTATGTGAATCAGAATTTGTTAAAGTTATGCAATGTAAATATGCTCATGAAACTTGGGTAAAACTTGAGAATATTTACAAAAGTGATGGAAAGGTTCAGCAAGCTAATCTTTAGACTTTTAGAAGACACTTTGAGAGTTTGAAGATGGAAGAGAGAAAATATAGCAAGTTATCTTTTTTAGGTTGATCAAATAGTTAATTAGATTCAAGGTCTTGGAGAAAAGTTAGAAAAATCAATTATGGTACACAAAGTTTTGAGATCTCTACCATTGAGGTATGATGTAAAAGTTTTAGAAATTGAAGAGATGAAGAATTTATCCAAGCTAAAGATGGATGAGCTACATGGTATTCTTATGGCATATGAGATGTGGAACAAACAAGAGAAACCCTCAAAGAGAGAAGCTACTTTCAAGAAATCAAAGAAAGAGAAGGCTAAGATTCAAGAATCAAGTGATAGTTCTAGAGATGATGAAGATGGCAATGGAGCTCTATTCATTTGTAAGCCAAAAAAGGGCAAAAGTAAATATCCAAGAAAATTACTTTTTAAATGTTTTAATTGTGAAAAGATTGGATATTTTATAGCTAAGTGCCCAGATAAGGGTAATGGTGACAATGAAGAAATAAAGTATACATATAATAAGAATTTCAAAGGAAAATTCAAGAAGGGATTTGAAAAGAAGAGTTTGTATTCTAAAGATCCTAGATCAGTCGAAGATAGTGGAGTCAATGATTCAGAAGAAGAAATTCTATTCATGGCCATACATAAAGATGCCTTCGCAAGTAAAAGTATAGATGATCAAGAATAAGAATAGGATGAATCCAAAGTGAATCTATAATGAGAGCTCATTTGTGGATTAGAAGAGTTAAAATCTCTTGAGAAGAAGAATCAAAGATTAAAGCTCTAGATCAATAAATATGAAAAGGATTCAAAGGAAACAATTGAAGATCTACAAGCACACTTTGAAGAAGCCAATAAAAATGAAGAAGATATAACAACACAATTGAAAAAAGTAAGTGAATAATGTGAAAGGTATGTTATTGCAATTGCTTCTTTAAAACTAGATCTTGAGGAAAAAAATAAAGCAATCAATGATAGAGCAGCCAATGATTCAAAATTTGAGAATAACATTAATATGTTGAATAAGATATTAGAAAGTCAAAGATCAATGTTAGATAAGATAGGTGTTGGATTTGAAAAATAAAAATGGGAGGTGACTACTTTCATAGACAAGGTTAACAGAAAAAAATGAAAGAGCTATGTTAAATCTCTTATAAAAGAGGAAATAAAAAGGGAAGAAATTAAGAATATAGCAGATATCTCAAACAAAGAAGGCTGGAAGGAACAGAGTTAGAAAAGGCAATCAAGTTAGAGATACAAAAACTTGTCCTCTTTTAATGGTTATTGTTTTTATTTTAATGGATATGGTCATAAGAAAATAGAATGGTAGAAAAGGGCTAACAATTTTAGAAATAAGGAGAAGGAAACTCATGTAGAGTCAAGTAAAAGCCATAACTCTTTTGCTTCTCTATCAGGATTTAATGAAGAGGCCATAATATGTTACAAGTGAAACAAATTTGAAAACATATCTTGGTAATATAGAAACATGTTCAAGTCAGTCAAGAAGGACCAGAGTTTCAAGGCTCCATTCATCAGGAAGAAAGTTTAGACAGGTTCATGGCAAAAGAAACAACTTGAAAAATCTATGTTGGTACAAACAACTTTGCATACCAAAAATGAAGAAAATCCATGGTTCATTAATATTGGATGTTTGAGGCACATGGTAGGAGATAAGAGAAAGTTCATAACCTTAAAATATATCAATGGTGGCATAGTGAAATTTGAAGATAATACTACTACCAAAATTTCTAGAAAAGGTACACTAAGTTTGGATAATGGTAGAACTAAAACTAAAAATGTTTTATATGTAGAAGGTCTTAAGCATAATATTTTGAGTGTAAGTCAAATGTGTGATTAAGGGCACAAACTAAAGTTTCATGTATAAGGTTATAAAATTAGGAGAAAAGATTCAGATGTGTTGGTTGCAGATGCTTAGATAATAGGCAATAATTTGTATATGTTATTAGACATCAAAGGTTAGAGATTTTATTTGAGTTAGATTGAAGAAAGTTAGCTATGGCACATGAGAATGGGACACATAAACATTACCAATATTATCAACATTAGCAAGAAGTAAGTAGTCAAAAATCTTCCAAAGATTATAAATCCATCCAACACACTTTGTTGACCTTGTCAGCATGGGAAGCAACCTAGAAGGCAATTCAAAATAAAAGAGTACTCAACCACTCAAATGTTAGAGATTGTTCACGCTAATTTGTGTGGACCTATGAGAACTCAAAGTAATCAATGTGAGAAATATTTCATGTTTATTATTGATGATTTTTCACATATGACTTGGGTAATATTTTTAAAGAAAAAATCAAAAGCTTTTAGACATTTCAAAGCATTCAAAGCATTAGTTGAGAATGAAAATAGTTTAAAGATTAAGTGCCTAAGATTAGATTGAAGAAGATAATTCATGTTAGATCAGTTTATTGATTTTTATGAAGACCATGGAATAAAGAGACATTATTTAGTAGTTAGAACTCCACAACAAAATGTAGTAGTTGAATAGAGAAATAGAAAAGTTTAGGGGATGGCAAGGATAATGCTAAATGAATCCAAGATACTAGATAAATATTGGAGAGAGGTAGTTGATATAGTAGTGCATATTTAGAATAGATCATTATTGAGATTCAATAGTGACAAGACTCTGTATGAGCTATGGAAAGACAAACTAGTAATAATTGATTATTTCAGAGTTTTTGACAACAGATGCTTCATAAAGAGAACTGATGAAAAATTGGGTAAGTTTGAATCTAGAGTAGATGAAGGTATATTTATTGGTTATTCTTGAAAAATTAAATCTTATAAATGTTATAACAAAAGAACTAAGAAAATAGTTGAAAGTGCAAGTGTCAGGATAAAAGAAGGAGCATAAAGAATCAGTAATCCAATAGACATTCCTAAAATCATTGAAGATGAAGATTTTGAAGAATTAGATGAAGATGGGAAGAAGGAGAAAAAGGACACTAAAACATCATCCAAATATCTCCAAATAAATCATAATGAAAGTGACATCATCAGGGACATAAATGAAGGAATTTGTACCAGAAGAATGATGTTAAGTGAATCTGAGCAAGTTAATTTCTCTTTGTTATCCAAAATTCAGCCTATCACTTTTTTAGAAGCTAGACATGATAAGCATTAGGTTAAGTCAATGGATGAAGAATTACATTAGATATAAAATAATGATACTTATGAATTAGTGCTCAGAACAAAAGATCACAATGTGATAGGAACAAAATGGGTTTATAGAAATAAGTCAAATGAAAATGGAAAAGTGACCAGGAATAAAGCAAGATTAGTATGTAAAGGATATGATCAGATTGAGGGAATAGATTTTTAAGAAACTTTTACACTAGTGGCAAGGCTAGAGGCTATTATAATGTTTCTTACATAAACAGTGTTTAAAATTTTTAAAGTGTTTCAGATGGATGTCAAATTTGCCTTCCTAAATGAGAATCTAGAAGAAGAGGTCTACATTGAGCAGCCTAAGGGATTTATTCTCTCAAATATTAGTAGCCATGTACATAGATTAATGAAAGTAATGTATGGATTGAAATAAGCTCCTAGAGCTTGGTATGCAAGACTTGATAAGTACTTGAAGGATCAAGGTTTCAAGAGATGATTTGCTGACAGTAATATCTACATCAAAATAGAAGGTGATAATCAATTGATTATTGTGGTATATGTTGATGACATCATTTTTGGAGGAAACATTGAAAAGATGAAAAAATAATTTTTTGATAATATACAAAAATAATTTGAGATGTATATGCTTGGAGTATTATCATTTTTCTTAGGATTGTAAATATTTTAGTCAGATAAAAGAATTTTCATATCTCAAAGTAAATATGCTAAGGAAATGTTGAAGAAATTTGGTTTTGAGGATTGTGCACCAGTTGGCACACCAATGTGTATAGGAAATAAGGTGAGCAAGGATGAATATTCACCTATTTTAGATCAATATTTGTATAGATCTATGATTGGTAGTCTTTTATATTTGACAACATTGAGGCCAAACATCATGCATGCAGTAGGTATGGTTGCAAGATATCAGTCAACTCCAAAGGATAGTCATGTTCAGTTGGTGAAGAGAATATTTAGATATATCAAGGGGACATTAAATTATGGATTGTGGTATACCATAGGTAGAGATTTTACTTTGGTTGCTTATATAGATTGAGATTGGGTAGGTTTCTTGGATGATAGAAAGAGTATAAGTGGAGGAGATTTATTTCTCAGTGATAGCTTAGTATAATGGCTAAGAAAAAAGAATAATTTAGTATCACTTTCTATAGTTGAAGTAGAATATATTGTGGTAGTATTGTGTTTTACTCTAGTTCTTTAGATGAAGTAAACTTTGGAAGATATCAAGGTAAAATATGATGAACCTATTTCTATTTCTTGTGATAACACAAGTGCTATTAATATTTCAAAGAATCCAGTGATGCTTTCAAGAACAAAACATATTCCCATCAGATATCACTTCTTAAGAGAGAAAGTTGCAAATAAACAAGTTAAGATGGAAAATATCAGTACTACATAGCAGATTGTAGATAATTTAATAAAGACACTACCAAAAGGCACATTTGAGTATCTTTAGGAGAAGTTGGGAGTAATTTCTTTTACTTCTTACCATTGAAGATCAACATTAGTTGAGGGGGAGATAAGTGTTAGCTCTAGGTCAGGCCCTTTGCCATTGATGTCAAAGGGGGAGAAGAACAAAAACAAGTACATGTATAGGTACAGGTGTAAACATAGGTGTAGAAATAGACACAAGGAACATGTAAAGGTTACTACAATAAGGGGGATTTATATATGTTTTTCAGATGGTAGTATGTGTAGGTTGGCATGTGCAGTGTAGATTTCAAGATGTGGCAATTTCAATTTGAGGTTTCCATTAATGACAAAGGGGGAGATTGTTAGAAATATTATCATTGATGTCAAAGGTCTAGCATTGGTGATAACAGCCCCATTGCATTTAATGGTGTTTTTAATATTAATATCTTGGATAATGTGTGTTAATATTTATTTAATATTAATGAATATATTTTTGGTTACATATAAGTCAAAAGAGGTCCCATAGAGAAGTCAAAAAGTCACAGGGTAAAGATAAAAGAGAAATAGGATGCATTTTTCCATGAAGGGACACTTTTAGGAATATGAAAAGTCACCAAGATAAAGAAAAAAAAGGAAAGGATGTATTTGCTTATGAAGAGTCACCATGTGACTTTTTGAATGCAAGGATACAAAGGGTCATGCAAGTTTGGCACCATTTTCCATGAGGATTGAAGGGTCACAAAGGGTGAATGCCAAAGGTCATTTGGAAAGATATAAATAAAGGTTTGTGAAGCCATTTGTTATATGCAAGAGAGTGCATGGTTTGTATTTGTTTTCAAAGAAAGAAAAGCGGGAGATATTGTAGAGTTCTATCATTTTTTGAGTAAGCAACATTGAGAGATAGTTGTGTTTTATACACAAGAGGGGTTGGTGCTCCTGTGGGTTGGTGCTCATAAATGTTGTGTTGGTGCTCGACAAAGGGGTTAGTGCTCCTACAAGTTGGTGCTCATTCATATACTTGAGATTGTTCTCTATGGGTTTTCCCACTTTGGGTTTCCATGTAAAAATCTGGTCTCTCTCTCTCTCTCTCTCTTGTGTGGTGCATATTATTCTTTTAGTTTTATTTAATATCTTGAATGTGTGATTAAGTGGTTAAAGAAAAGAAATCATATTAAGTAAAATATATCTAATATACTTATTCACCCCCCTTCTCAGTATATATCATGCTTAACAAAGAAATGACAGACTACCAAGTGGAACCTTTACATTAGAGAGCATTTCAATATGTTCTAAGCTTAATTTAATATTTTAGCCTAGGCAAATCATATTTTATCAACTACTAAGATGTTAGGATAAATAAAAAATATTCATGCAGAGTCCTTTTTATATGTCTTCCAAAGTATTATGATAAGTATTTCATTTATGTTTATAGAAGTAGGAAGCCTTGAGGGAGTGACACATATTAGTTGATGAGATTAAATTTGACAGTCATGCAAATGCCATTCGATGACCATGAGGATGTCATTTGATGGTTGTGTAAACATTAAATTTAACATCGCTAACATGTTTAAACTTTTGAGATTAAGTTTTACATTCACATGAAAATCATTTGATATTCACGAAAGCATCATTTGATGGTCATGCAAACATCAAATTTAGCCTTGGTGATAGACTAATTCACAAAATTAAATTTGATAGTTTCATAGATGTCATTTGACAGTCACAAGGACATCATTTGATAGTCACAATAATGTCAAATTTAATATCATTAACTATCCATTTGAATTAAAGCCAAGATCCTATGGCATGCATTGCTCAGACCCATTTGATCAGATAATGTGAGAGGAAGTTGAAATGCCAAAACTTCATGAGTGATAAGTGTCACCATCATGAGAGCCCAATGCATAGATCTGATGAATCACTTTGAACCTATATGAAAAGAAATGGATAGCATGAGATAAATGTGGACTTTTCAAAGGTCTTAGAAGTAACAAAGAATTACCAAGTGGCATAAAATCATCCAGAGCATACAAATTCCATGTGGAGCTTGCAAGTAGCATGCTTGAATTTCATCATGCAAAAAATTGATGGTACAAGTCTTAAAATGAATTTTAAAAGATATTGGACCCAATAAAGTATTGACATGTGTTGTAAGTTAGCAATGAGCAAAATACTTAGACCTTTAGATTGTGCTTTATTCATTGACAAACATTATAACTCATAGTTAAGATGAGGACTATAAACACACATGTTCCAATTTGAATGGAAAATATAAAGGTGAGAATTTGATATCAGAACAAAGGAAGGTTATAGTTGTATAATATCTCATAGCATTGGAAAGTGCTACATATCAATATTTTATTTGAAAGAGACTAATCTGAAACAATTAACATATTATTTTCACAACCTATTAAAAGAATCATGTGTAATTTTGATAAATTGTGCATCTATTTTTAAAGTTTACATACAATTGGAGCTACAATTATAAAAAATAGACCTTGTCTTTATAAACATGTACACATTGCATATCTTTGTCAAAGACTATTTTAAAATGGATAACTATAAATAGACTCTGATACAATTTTAGACCACAGTTAGAACTACATGTTATAATTTTCACATGTAATCACTTTCATGAACTTGGAGGATGAAGTGACCTCTTCCCCAAGCCTATAAAAACCATTGTAATCCAACTTGGATTTTGGTTGGAGAATTTTTGAATATAGGAGCAACATCAATTATTGATCATCAATAATGTGTTTGCATATTTTCTTTCCAACTTTATGTAATTAGTTGTTATTTTCTTTGGTTGCACATTTCAATAATATTTAGTGTGCAAAATCTATGAATGGATTCTTGATTGTTTCAATCGATATAATAATATGTAGGTGTGCAATAGCTTCTCAAGGATTGGTAAATATATTGGTTAATATAGTCAAGTTTATATTGATTCATAATTCTTATTGTGCATGAGTGTTCTCCTGGATGTATTTTTCTATGTATATGCAATAGCTACCTTAGATAATTCACTAGCCCAAGCCATAATCTTTTAATTAATGGTGTGCAACATCTACCCTAAAGGAAGAAAAATTTATTTAAGGATTTTTAATTTATTACATCTTTATCTCCTTAGACTTCTTAGCCATGTTTGACTATGTATGTGCAATTTATACTAGCAATAAGCATAGGTTATGAGATCACTTATCCTTTTAGAAACTAGCTAGTGGAGTAATTCCTAAAACTACAGAAGCTTTCTTTTCTACCTTACCCTTCCCTCCTTTTTTGAGTTTTGTTTTGAGATCTACCCAGTCTAGATTAGCAACTAACCACCCAACCAAATCACATATAGATTTAATACTCCTATTAGAACCGCACTTCCATCCAAAAACCTTGCCAACAACCTGCATGCCCTCCCCAATATTCCATCAACAAGTTGAAATAAACTGCATACCTAACAATTATGACTTAGAGTGGATTTTAACTCCATTGAAATCTTATAACATTAGATGCTACCTCATTACAACTATGGTGTGCATAAAACCCACTTCAACATTCCTTTCCTTATTTTTGGAAGGAAAACAACTATCCTATTTTATATCAAGTGTTGTAATCATTTGCCAAAGTCTATTTATGTTCATTTTAGAGCATGAGATAGATTTCATGAGTCAAAAAGAGATGTAAATTTACTAGTTTAGAACCATAATACGCATGCTTCTCAAATGAGACACCAAAATGTTGACAAGTTTGACTTCTCAAGTCAAACTATCATCCCTACAATTTGAAACTTTTCTCAGCATGCTTGTTTACCCTATTGATCATTGTTTTGGTATTGTTATGTCTTTATAACGATCACTTGAAAAATTGATTAGAAGAGTTTAATGTTTTATTCATCATATATATATGCATGTATAGTCACTTCTTGATCTATTCCAGTAAGTTTTAAGTGACGAAAGGAATCTAGGGTGTCTTGATAGGTCTTGTAGCCTATGTCAAGGTCATGTCATGCTCTACAAGTGATACAAAGGTTGGTGATAATATTGAAAAAATAATAAATTAGTTATATAATAAGGTTATGTTACACCTTTTTAGACATTAAAATTTCTTATGAACACCTTTGGTAGTATTTACATGAGGTTCCTTAAGTGATCATGGTAGTTTTAGTTCTAAAAAGGGCTTTTCTAAGGCTATATGTACAAGTTTTCAAGGTGAAATTAAATTTTAGGCATATTAAAGAATTAATTTATTTCCATCAAGGTCAAATCTATGGTTTAGAAAGAGTTTTAGATGGTAAAATACAAAAAACCTATTCATCTCTCCTAATGGCTTCTTTAGCAGCTCAAGGAAGGTCAACACTTTTTGTTCAATATGGCTAGGAGAGAGAAGGTTGGGTCAAAATATCTTGGAAAATGATAGGAACCATAATTAAATTCAAGTTAGTGGCATTGGCTATCAAATTAATCTCCCCATATTTATGAGCAATCATTAATAATGTAAGGGGGTCAATATGTCCTAGTCATCCAGACAAGGTCCAAGTTTTCCTCTATTTATTCACTTTAGAACTTGATGGATAAAAATGGTTATGGTGGGGTTATTACAGGGTAAAATAGGAACTATTAAATGTTTTATTCATTAGGTAACTTATTTTGATAATGGTCTTATGGTATAAACCTAGTTGCCTATGTTATTTTTCAAATCTAGCAATTAAGAGGCATGTTCTGATTTGGTGACTAAGTGTCTTCATATTCAAGGGATCTCAAATTTGTATCTTATTTATGATATAATTAAAACTTGAGGAATGATTTTTAATACAATTCATATAGTACATCTCAAATATTAAGTTTTATCAATACTCAAGAGGTCACTTATAAGCCTAATTACATAGACTTTTCCTTATGGACTTAAATGAATAGATAAGTCATGAAGATAAAGTGGTTTATGGAGAAGCATAAAGTAGTTTCATATTGATATTAATAATATTAAAGCTGAAAATTAGTTCTCATTAGATAAAAAGATCCAATTAGGTCTTATTTGCCTAAATGTCATACTCAGGCCTATGTTTCATGATTAGAAAAGGCTTGTGATGAATATGTGTACACAAATAAGTTTGTGAAAAGAACATCAAGACAACCTTTTAGTATTGTTTTATAAATCATGTGAACATGAATACTTTCAATCAAATTCCAACCAAGGCTGCATTGAGTTTCTTACGGTAAAATCAAGAATAAGCAGAACACTATTGAAAAATAATGTAGTAGAGGTGAGAAAAGGTGTTGGATTATTGAAGAAGATTAAAATTATGGTGTTTGGTAATTGAGACAACTAATATCAAGAAAATAACATGGCTATATCAATTAAATACTCAATGATCCACAAAATAGGATCATAAAAGAGGACTTTGAAGCATATTTTAGTAGAGTTTATGGTTTCATTGACCAGATTTTGACCTCATGTCAAAATTGTTCACCCAAAATAGGTTGAAGCTTCATATATGTGTCTAATATTTTTATTGGTCTCAAGTGGTCTTAAATATTCCTATATGGTCATATGTGCTCTTATCTAGGATTGTCCAAGTTTTGGTCTTAGGTTCACTTGTTTAGTCCTATGGTCAAGTACAAGGTCTTGGAATGGTCAAACAAATTCAAAGGTTTAATATAGTTAAAATTAGATATAAAATATTATTGAGGTGTATTTAATGTCATATTATCATGCATTAACCTTCATTTAACTCTCATATGCAAAAAATATATTTTGGCCATATTTTGGTCCATGTGGAAGAGTTAGGCGTAACATTACAAGAAGAGAAAGTTTCAAGAAGATTATAAACATACCTAGTGTAATAAATAGGTCATATAAGGTTCAAGAATAGTTAAATTCTAACAACATATGTAGTTCAATGCCTAATCTTGGTAAAATGACACTTTACAAGCACTTGTATGGCTTTTAATGATCGATTTTTAGTTTCAAATGGTTTATAAGTGTCCCTTAGGTTCCATAAAATAATTTTATAGCTTTGGACCAAGTTTTAGGTCTAAATAACACTCCATAAAACTTTTCTCCCCCATCACTACCTTCACAAGCTTAGGAAGGCAAATTTGAACTAAATGGTATGGCTAGGAGAGAGAGAAAGGGAGAGAGTTAGGAGCTAAAAATTTGGAAATTATTATGGGACATAATAATATTGAAAAAAGTGGAATTATTTTTCATATTGGTGGCCTCTTATTTATGAAATATTTCTAAGAGTGATAATAGGTCACTATCACCTATCCATCTAAGAAGGGTCTATTTTTTCACCTATTTATCCAATTCATAAGTCAATGGAGAGGAATGATTTTGAGAGTTATTTTTAGAGGTAATTTATCTCATTTTCCTGGTGGTTTCATTAGTTGACTCATCTCCATGAAATGATTTCACTTGAAGGAAGAATGTCTTAGTGTACAAGTTGTTTTAGTAGATCCTGTAACAAGTTCATGTTTTCTTTTCATGGTGTTCACTCTCAAAGGTTTATAATGCTTCATAAATCATATAATATACCTTAGTTTCATGGAGTTCATGTGATTTTTCTTAGATGTGTTTTTTTCCCATATTCTTCAAGTGTGCTTGCTTTTTGGGAACATGGTTTATGGTTGAGAAGTATAATAGAGGTTTGATTTCTAATTATGGATTAAATTATAGTGATACATCATGATGTAAGGTTATGATATGATATTTTACTCCTATAAGTGAAGAAATGCACACTTTATAATGAGGATTATAGGTATTTATTCAAGATACAAGCCTATATGGACTATAAGAGGTGATCAAAGTCATAAAAAATACTTGACACATGTCTTCATTCATTCACATGGTCATTTATTACCCCACCTTTATCATAATGTGCTCAAATTAACTACATGCTCTAAGTCCCTACACATAGAACTTATTGTATATAGGATGAGTATACCTAAAGTCTATACAAACCTATAGGGTAAGTTTAAGGTGACATAAAACTTGGTCATAGGCCTTTGTAGACCATTTAGTAGTGTTAAGTAAGTGTGTAATGGTTTGATAAGTTTGGAAAGATCAAGAACTAAAGGAATGGATCTTTGTAGCCTAAACAATCCAAAAGCAACTTACAGACCCTAATTCTGTAGGTCTCCATTTGGGATGAAATCCAACTTCAAATCAATATTAGAAAAAGATAACACATGAGAACTTGACTGTTATACAAGATTAAATTGTTTTGAAACAAGATGGAAGAATTTATGTGTGTTTGATGGTTAAAGATGGCCATGAAACTAAGTTGGTAGTCTAATAGTCATCTACAACAAATTATATAGACTATATATGGGAGGAAGTAAAAATTATCTTAGAAACACTCTTAATGTGTTAGTAGACCTTCTAAGATAGTGAAAATGGTAATATATTTTGACCCTTCAAACCTCATGGAAATAGAAAAGAGTTTAGATTCAAAACCCAACACACAGTCATGAGCCCTAATGAGCACCTATAACCATGACTCAAAGGTGTAGGGTAAGTTTCATACATTTGAAGGGGAATAGTATTGTTAGAAAGGTATTTGGACCCAATTGATATTGTAAATAAATTACTGAATTAGAGAGGAAGTCAATGATGTGATAGTGAGGTATGAAATATAGAATAACAGTCATGACCCTTGAACATCACCCACAAGCCTATTTGAATGGTCATCTTAGTTTCAAACCTAAAGAGAATAACAAGGGTGTTGAGAGATGATTTAAGCATAAAATTGAGACCTTGAGTAATTTAAATATCTTTGAGGAGATCATTGGTATGAAGAAGAGAACTTGAAACTCCTATACACAGTCATGAGCATAATAGGTATCTATAGGTGGCTAGTTGGACAAACTAGTACCAAACCCAAAAAGAAGACAAAGTGTTTCAAGAGGATTTGAATCTTAGATGAAAACCTCAATAAAGTGCATGAAAAATTAAATAATATCATTGAGGTAGGAGTGAGGTCTAAACTAGAATTCAATCAAGTGATTCTCAAAGGTCCCCTACATGCTACATAAGCACATAGGCTGGTTCTAAGAAATTTAGCAAAGAACAGAGATATGTGGAAATAAAATATGATGTCTACCTTAGATAGCACATAGTTCATGAGTTCATGTTGAGACCAAAGGAAACTTTTAAGGTTGATCAAGTCTAAGTTTCAAGAGTCTCTACACATAGTCTCTAACACCTATAGGCTGGAAGTTGAGATAGGCTAATCTTAAGCCTAAGTGAGAAGAACAACATGATATGAGAGACTCTAAGGTCCACCTTAGTTTTAATAAAATTTAATAATGTATGTTTATAATAAAGGTAAAATAGATAGGATTGAGAAAATTGAGTCACAAAGTCAATACTCAGTCTAGATCAAAGGAAGGACACATACAATTGGGTTTATAGTTCAACCATGAGAGAGATTAGTGTGTTGGGAGTCCCATAGGAATGATAACACTATAAAATTGGTACATGGTGTTTTCATGAAATAAAAAATACATATATTTCCAATTAAAAGTCACACTAATAATGTACATATCCATTATTTTATCTCAGACCTGGACCACTCCTTTGGCAAGGGGCAGTCTTAAGACCAAGGGGTTTATTTTGAGCTTAGAGGCATAAAAAAACGTATGTCATACTTCATGAAGAGACTTGAGGGAAATAAAAAATCATGGAAAAAGTATCCATACACTTTTATGAGGAATCAACACTCATTTTTCAACTCAATTTCTCTTGAGGGCTATTAAGAAGGTGACAGATTCATAACCCCAAACAACCTGACCAGTACACCATGAGCATATAGTGGGGTAAAACTGACTACCGAGGCATGAATAATCATGTATTGGATTTTTTTATAAGTTTTTAAACCTATATTAGCAATTAGATGAAGTTTTGAGACCCAAAACTTAGATTTGAGCTCTCTTGAGCTTAGTTAACACTAAACATGCCACCCAAAGAGCAATTTCAAATGCTCATACCATAGCTAAAAATTTACATGGGAGGATGATAAATTTTAGATAGTTAATGAGGTTATTAAATATATTTTTACAATTTTAAGGAGGTTAATTAATGATCTATTCTTTATGAACAATCATTAAGACCCCAAATAGGTCTTAAACACCTCTAAAACCTGATAGTGACCAGTCATGGAAAAAATGACTCAAATGCACATAAAATGACATATTTTGATCCTAAAATATATTTTATGTTTTTTATGACTCAAATTAGGTTTTTAACATGTAATTTATTATGATGTCAATTGTACATATTTCCCCAAATGCCCTATTTTTGCATGTTTTTAGTGTTTTACAGGTGTTCTGAGAAGGGGAGAGCTTCCCAATAATTGTATTAGGTCATTTTGGATATTTAATATCTAATAAATTCCAAATTATTTCATAATATATTATTTGAGTGATCAAACTAGGTCAATTTTCTAAGGCAGTCTCAAACATGCTCAAAATGAGACTAAGTAGCTAGGCCACTTCATGGTTTGCATATTTCTACAGGGTCTTAGGGACTAAAAATTGACATGGAGGTTGGTGATGGAATATTGAAACTCAATAAAATTATTTTGGTTGATTTCACATGTGTGGTATAAGTATAGATGAAGAAAATAAGGTTCTAGGAAAAGAGGCCTAATTCAAGAGAGAGAAATGAAGAAAAGATGGAATTACACTCAGATTCAGAAGATGAAATTATAAATGGGGATATAAATCCATAATTGGTCATAATATATTCCATTTTTTATTATTATAATCTTTATAACTCCCTACACAAGGAGGTTTATAGGTTTTTAGGGCTTTAAGGAAAATAGGCCTAGTGAGGGCTTAAGGAACAAAATGAATTATTGGGAGTTGTTACAGGAACCAAAATGGTTTTATTTAGGCCTGGTAACATATTTTATGACCATTCATGGAGATATTATTCCTTTAATAATATTAACTTGAGTTTTGGGCCACTTGGACCAAGCTAGGTATGGGAAATGGAGAGTTTCATGCCACCTATGCACATGAATGATGAAATTACAAGTTAAAAAAGTTTATTAAGGAATGAAATTGGTTAATTGATTTACATAAGATAATTTCATGGATAATTAATTATTTTAACTCCCATTTTTCAATCTTTTCATGAAAATAAGGTTAATTTTCAAGAAGCTAGTCAAGGTGACAAGCCAATTTGTAACCCCTACACCACATGGAGGGTCAGAGCATCTTTAGGAGTGAGACACATGGAATTGGAGGTATATTTGTATTGTATAATAATTTTATTTCTTTTTTTAACTCTCATGAACACTTTTCAATCCTTCTTTACTACACCCCTCTCTCTCTTCATACTTTTCTATATAAGCAACCACTTTTGGCTAAGTTTGTAGAATCCACACTTGGTATGGAGAAGCATTTATACTTTGATAACTATATTTACATTTTAATAAATATTTAAATATGGTTTTTATTTCATAACTTCTTGTCCAAGTGTGTGAATTAGTGCATAGATTAATGACAAGTGATAACTATCTATCTTTGTGTTCACCTTACTCTTTCATGTTTTGTGTAAGTAGTCTGATCTCTAATAGGTCACATGAAGTGTAGTTAGTGTCTTTTTATATCTCTAAGTGTAAAGGAAAGAATTTGTGTATAATTTATCCACCTTGAAGAAGTGCATTGGATATCACCTTCATGTTTGAGATATTTATGTTAGAGAAATCTAGGATGTTGAAGTCAATTTTGTGAATCATCTTTCAGTGTGTAAGTACATGATAGTATAGTGGATATTAAATTTATGTATCACCTCATTAAGATAGGTTTATTTCATGTTCTCTCTATCTTTTTTCATCTTAACAAGCTAGTAGTAAAGGTGATGAACTCAAATGAACTTATAAAGGGAGATAACCCTTCAATCTAAAGGTTTACCCCTACTATAGACAACCCACAAGTCTAGGGGTAATCCCATGTTCCACTAAATTTAGATAAGGATTAAAACACCTCTCCAAGGGTGCAAAATTTAAGGTTTTTAAATAGTGTTTAAGGTAAAATTATATTTTGGTTTCATGCTAATGAAAGTTTTTAATACTAAGTTGATGCTTCTCTAAACAAATTCAAAGTGAAATATGATCAATGAGAGTATTAATACATGTTTTTCAGTTGATTAAACCTCATAATTCCTTCCTCTATCTGTATATAGGTGAAAAAGACCAAATGATCATCTACAAGAGTACTATTAACTATGAGGATATAGTCAAGCCTATCGAGAGTATGAGATTGAATGGTTGCATTAAGGCATGAAATTGAGTGAGTAAACAAGATGTGTGAGTTCAAATAAGACTTAGAGGATATTTAAGAAATCATTTTAGGTTCATCCTAAATTCATACAGGATACAATTCTCAACCTCATAGTTATAAAGCCTACATAGGTATACAGTTAGGCCTGTGAGAGAGCATAGGTTCATAACCATATGATAGGCCCTATAAAGGTGATGAAGACATCCATTAGATATTATTGACATTTAAATATTTTATAATGTTGATATTGATTAAAGATTAAGAATCTAATTTGGCTCATAAAGCCTAAATAGGTATATACAAGCCCATGTATGAACACAAAAGGTTTTAGGTTTGGAAGTTACATAGGATCCTAGATGTCATAGTTTGAAATTATATATTAGATGGATAGAGTATAAGAAATTTGTTTTAGGAAAATGACCCTAAATAATAAATTATGAGCATGGCCTAATTCATTAGAATCCTACAAACCTAATAGATAGGCCTAATGGAAGATTCTAAATCTACTTTCAAGAGCCTAAGGATATTATGTATTCTATATTTTGAGATTAAAGTCAAGAATCTTGTGAATAACCATGGTAAGTGATTAATGGTAAATATTGTGTCAAAACATGGATAATATGCCATCTCAATCCACAAATAAGAAGCCTATAGGCCAATGTGAGCATATGAGGATTGATGAGGTTGAATACAATATGCATTAAGGTGAGAGCTATAGTGAGTAGGTGACTATGTGAAGTTAGTCATTGAATGTAATAGAGACATAAATAGGATAAAGATATAACAATGAATCAAATTCACCTTAAACACTATATCCACCTATATGACTGGTTAAAAGTAAAGAAAAGTCACCTGTCAAGTAATCCATGAGCCTAATTCAAGTGGTTTAGACATGGGAACTATAAAAAAGGGTTTGTCCTTAATTTTAGGGACCTCTTGAATTATTATCATAGGCTCTAAACCCAATCCAAAGATTTATCTTCATACCAATTGATGAGGTATAGAGGCAACACTTAGAATTATCTTAAGGTGTATATGAAATATTGATTTTGATTGTTCAAATCTTGACATTGGTGTGAGAGGTTATAGGACCATGAAGGATCTCTATAACATTATTCAAATATAATTTCAACATTGGTAAGGTCATTTAAAGGGGTTCCATATCAAAATTTTAAGCAAAGTACCATATGGCTACCTACAGGCCTATATGGTCTTAATAGGAAAAGTGTTTGTTTGGTTTGAAGGATGAGGTCTTAGAGAGATTGAGAGTTCTCAAATATGTTTAAATAATTCAATAAATTTTTGAAGAGTTCCTTAAACTCAAAAATGCATTTATGACAGATAGTGAACATCTATATCCATTCAGGTTAAGAAGACAATCCTATGAATAGTGGTGTGTCTTAAATGGAAAAATAGGTAAGAAAGGCATTTATGCATTTTAATTAAGTATATCATATTTTCAAAAATATTTATCAGTATTTAATTTTCTCAAATTCACACTTGAGGATGAACTAACAAGTCACTTCAAATACAAATTTAGATACTTGAAGGTAGCTTGAGATATTTTTGAATGTCCTAAACTCACTAATTGATCTAATGGTTATTTCAGATGTTAAAGAGTTGTGATAGATTAATAAGACATCCCATTAGTGGCTTAAAATGTTTGATTGTACCAAATAGGTTTAGTTTTCACACATGGGCATGCTTATGGAGGTGATGAAAGTATGCTATTAGAAAGTCAGATGGGTCATATAGAGAGCTAATAAGGAGAATATCTCAAACTTAGACATCTAGGGTCACTAACAATTATTTGTTTATGAACCTTAACATGTATCATAGATGATATAGAAAGATTAAATGGATTATATGAAGAAAATTATTATTAGATATGGTCATCAAGGATGTTTTAGACCTTATTGAGGTAGTATCACTCATAGTCAACCATAAAAGTTGCACTTTCAGGCATATTTCTTCCTCAGCCTCACAGAATGCATACTTTGCCAGTCAAAGGTCAGGTTCTAATGTTTAGATATTTCATGATGTTTTTCTTTGGAAATCAGGCCTATAGGGTATTTTATAGGGTTCCCTCTAATAAAATTTTTAGCATTAGTTTTTGGTTTAACCCCTTGTGCTTTATGAACCATCATTAAGATGGTAAATTTATTAAACCCTTCTAAAGGATTGGATTAATGAAATTTATGGTTTAAATTCCCAAAATGGAATAATTTTACCTCCAAATGAATTTTATCACCTCTAAATGTCCCATGATCATACAAATATGGTACTTTATAGAATAGTTGTAGGTACAACTATATGGAATAGGCTAAAAAACATGTCTATAGGTGTTTTCTTAAAGGAGAAGGTGTGATAAAGCTTAAAAATAATTATTAAATTTCTATTGAGATTTATTAAATGTTAATAAACCTTAAAATCACATATTAATTCCTTATAAGGAGTTATAATAGCTCTGCAAGTTAGCAACTTGTCCAAAATGTGAAGAAAGCTCAATTTTAGAAGCTAAAATGAGAGGTTACCGGCCTATAAAGTTATTATAAAGGACTATCCTCATGTGATTAAATTTTTAAAGGGTGTATTAAACCTAAAAAAACCCATTTAAATCATCAAAACCTAAAATTTTCATGAAAAACACTTCAAATGCATCTCAAGCATGCACAAATGCTTAGATTAGGGTTTTTGGCCATTTCATTGTTCACCCATCCATACAAGTTATCAAAACTTGGAATTTTACATGGGGAATGGTATTTTAATGGGTAAATTTAATCAAAAATTTCTTTGGAGTTTCACACATGTGGAGCAAAATCTCTATTTCTAGGTAAGGAGGCCTAATTAGGACTAATTGGAGAGAGAAAATGAGATAAAAAGGACACTCACACTAAGATTTATTTCCTAAAATTTTTCATGAATTTTTATGGGGATATTGGGTCCTCAAATATGTCTTTATTTCCATAATATACTTCATAATTTATTATACACAAGGAGGTTCACTTATTTTGAGGGCTACAGGGATTGAGGCTAAATGAGACCTTTTGGAGTAAAATCACATCTTTTGAACTATTTTATGGGTCAAATTTTATTTTTATAGGTATTTTATGATTTTTATAGTTCATTAATGGAGGTAAATTTTCTTCTTCAAGGCAAAACTAAGTTTTATCCTTTCTACACCATGATGCAAGAGGAGGATTCTAAGTGATCAAATAACTAAGTCAATACATATACGTTATTCAATAGGATTTTTAAGATTACTTATCACCTTATAATCCACTTGGATGATATAAAGGGTCAATATATAGATACAATAAGCATTCAAGTGTTTAAAAGAGTCATCAACTACCTGAAGAAGACCTTCTCCCTCTCATATACCAAGTTAAGGAGAAAAAGTCAAAGGATCTTGAAAAGGTATTTTAAAAGCCAAAGTAAGGTGAATTTAAATAATAAATGGATGAGTATAATGTTTAAATTCAATAATTAATGAGGAATTTAAGACCTAATTTCATGGAAGAAGACTTATTCATCAAGGAGGACATGCAAGCAAGGATATAGGGAATGTGAGAAAAGATATAGGCACTTCAATGGGTCAAACAAGACCAATTAATGATTAAGACTTATTCAAGTTTCTCAAAAAATTTCAACTCTAACTCTTAAATAAATTTTTTGAAGGAAAGAGCATATAAAATCTAGGAAACATTGTGTAGTGATTTGAAGGGTGTGAGGACAAAGCGAGTCATCCCTATTTTGGGGCTGATTTGTCTCCCCTCTCCTAATCTTTTATATCTTATTTTCTAGAATTATCATATCACATTTTTTATTTGGATATGCTAAAAGGATGTCAAAATTTTTTACTACACCTTTTGAATAAATAAGAAGCTATTTTCTTCCTTTTTCAAGTTGTTATATGAAGTGTTTGTGTAATTTCCATAGATATAACATTGTGAATCAATATATTTCCTATGTTAATGTCTATTTTTTGTATCTTAATACAGCATATTTGAGTTTTAATAGGTCATATTAAGTGTCTAGGTTTAACCTTAGTCCAAACTTAGAAGTGAATTCAACAATATTTCATTCTTTCCATGCAAAGACTGTGTGTTATTAAGTCCTTTGTATGAAACACTATTGTAGAATCCATATACCTAAAGTGAAGAGAATGTGTGCATGTTCCTTTTCTCCTTCAGAGTGTCAATTTTAGTGTAGGAATTATCCCTTCACCCTTTCCCTTAGTCAAAAAATCAATAGTAAGTAGTATTAGATTTAAATTTAGTGAGTGAATCAAGAGAACCAACCCACTATCTAGAGATTCTCTCCATCTCAAAGTCACCCACACTTTGGAGAGATTCCATTATTTTAGTAGGAGTGGGAAGAGACATACATTATCATAAGGGTAGCACTCCTAATTGACAATAATTTATTTGATTGTATGTGTGTTTTACTAGGCCAGTGTTGTTTGTGAGTTGAGTCAACATTTTAACCTTCATTTTAAGAACACCTACAAATATTTAGGACATACATGTACCATATAAATCATGGATTAAACCATCTTCACCCTTTATCACCATAATCTCTTCATCTATTCTACTCATCAAACAAATTCTTGAAGAATTATATTTTCCTTGTGATTAAGCTATAGTGGTCATCCATTCTATCTTAAAATACTAGATTTGTGCAACTTTTTACCCCATCCATTTATCTTCATAATCATATTTTAAAAAATGTTATTTGGTCTAAATATTGTAAGAATGTTAATTTTTAGATTTCATCCATCTCATTGTCATCTTGTCATATGGCCTATTCATAACTAACCCTATCCAGTCATTGTATTTCTAGTTTCATTCTAGGCACCTAGTCATGTTATCATCTAATCATATTGCTAGATTAGATCCCTTTAGAGTAAACATATTTTCAATAGTCAATCATATAGACTATATATTTATTTATTCAACATTTAGTTCTAAATTATAATCTCATCCCATCCATCATTACATATAGGCATCTTATCCATATTAGCTTAAATACAAGATAATTTCTTGTTCAAGAATACACCTTATCATATTTTTTTACCGCATATCAAACTTACATATTAAAGAACCACTAACATCTACATCACCCATTATCATGCACCATACTTATTAAAATTTGTGCAAGACTACTGATATTGGGACAATGATCAAACTAAAAAGATGATATCCTAAGGATATTAGGTGAAAAAAGTATGGATAAAGAAGAGAACCAAAGTGATATACATACTCTTGGAGGAGAGGAAATAATTAACAATGACTTCTTTAATAATGATGAGATTAGGGCTCATTTTGACTAATACTTATATGAGAATCGAGACCAAATATTGGCCCAATATACTATAATGGGATGTAAATTACCCCATATATTTAATCTTGATCTCCTAAAAATTCTTATTTGAACAATATCTTGACATAACATTCCTATTCTCCAACACATTACAAATCAAGATGAAAGGTATCTTGAGCTAGTATATCATTAAAAAGAATTAGAGGATGAATAAGAAGCTCATCAAAACAACTAGATTGAGGATGATAAAATGAAATACACCTTGGAGGATCATCTTAAAAAACTTACCCAATAATTTAATTCATTATCATCTCAAATTCACTATGAAGCCCATAAAACCATGTCACCTAAGAAAATAGTTAAAAGTCTTATAAACACCAACATTGATCCCCTAAAGCCAAAGCCAAGATAAATTAATACTTCAAACCCCCTAATGGACCCATATTTTACCCAAGAGTGGAAAATGATGAAGGATACTCTTCAATATATATATATATATCCAAACTTAAGTAAATAAGTATAGATATAAATATTTTTTTACATCCCCTTTAGATATGAGTATTTCAAAAAAACCCTTTCCAACATATTTCAAAATTACAAAATTTGACAAGGAGAATGGAGACCCTTATGACCATGTTCAATAATTATATGTAACATGTCATGAGATCACTTATAATGATGATTATTTTCTTCATTTCTTTCTAAAAAGTCTTGCATGGTTTATACATTTACCAAAAGGGTCCATTGCATCATTTTAAGAATTAAAGGAGAAAATTTTAAGACACTTTTAATTTAATATTGATCATGATATCTCTTTAATATATATTTATAACACCAAGAAAAGGAATAGAGAGAGTCTTTCATCTTTATTATAATGATGGAGAAGTTTGGCAAGTCATTTTCAATGTATCATCCCATAGAAAGAGTTAGCCAAAATCTTCATCGATAATCTTAATCTAAAATTAAAATATTAATTAAAGTTACAATGTGCCAATTAATTTCATGAAATCATAGAAAAGGGTATCCAAATTGAAAAAGAACTTATTAAAAGAGGGAATATCAAGTTATATACCTAAAATGAACAAAATCAAAATTAAGATAATACTTGTTTGGGTAAGCCTAAAATATTCAATAGAAATACAATTATTGTTGGGGATGGAGTTAATTATTATAATCATTTAAAAATAGTGAAAAATTCCTCCCATACTACTAAAAATCAAAATATATCTAGCATCACCATACCAGATGGGAAGCCATGAACTGGAATGGGAAAACAACATCTTATAAGTCTTGGTGTACCAATTGAGACGATCTTGAAGAAATTGATTTCTAATAATATGATAAGTCTCTCATAAATTAAACCTTTGGATGATAATAATCCATATACATATTGGTATCATTAAGATGATTTTTTTCATTATCATAGCATGAAAGGGCTTGATACTAAAAAATGTATACAATTAAGGCATTTTATTCAAGATTTGATAAAAAGGGAGTAGAGATTGAAGGTGAAATCAATTAAAGCAAGTCTAAAAATTATCATTTAGGCATATATCAAGATCACGTACCTAATCATGATAAAAAAATAGAAGAAATATCCAAGGGATCAAGGTCAAAAATTCAGTTCCAATAAAATTGACTATCATGTTGTTCCATATAACCACATTAATACCATTAAAATCAAAAGAATAAAATAAACCTTGAGTGAATATTTCCCTATCCTTAAGATCATTAGGGCCACTTTAGATTATGTGGTCACCACTAGACATGGTAAAATAATAGTTCTTAGGGTACCACCTAAAGACTCACCTCTCATGCCATCTCAAAAGATCACTATCCCTAAGAATAATATAAACACTCCTAATAAAACATATGAAATTATTCAACAATTAGAGAATAGTCTTGCTCAAATTTCCATCATGGATATTCTTAAAATATCTTGTGTTCATTGGGAAATATTAAATCAAATCCTACATGAGTCAAAATTTCTTAGGGATATTGATACTAATTTATTTCAAGATTTAGTCAGTCATTTATCTCCATCACAATAAATAACATTTAGTGCCCAAGACATGCCATAAATAGGCCCTCATCATAGTTACCCCTTGTTCATAGAAATATTCATTGACAATCATAAGATCCCATGAGTTCTTATAGATAGAGTTTCCAACTTAAATTTGTATAATATAGTTTTTATAAAGAAATGAGGATATTCATAATCATATTTGGGGCCTACTTTAATAATGATAAAAGCTTATGATGACAATGAATGACTATCAACAATAAAACTATACATTCCTATAGCAGTGTGACCTATAGTTCACCAAACCTTGATTCATGTATTTTATGTTGATCTTCCATATAACATGCCTTTGGGTTGACCATGGATCTATGAGATGATATGTGTACCCTCCACTCTTCGTTAATTCCTTAAATTCCCATATTTAGGAATGGATGTCACCATCCCTAGAGAAATTGAACAATTTTGTAACTATCAAATGGAAGGAATAAATTATGAACTTTACTATCCAAGCACTCAAAGTTCATATTATGACCCAAAAACTATAAAATACATACATCATGATATCTTATCACCTTCTTCCTATGAGACATTACCGGCTACCTATCTATAGATCATCTCTAAGGGATGTGGAGAATATGAGTACAAAACCCTTTGTGTAATAAATCTTTCAAAGTCCCCACATAGTTATGGGTCACATATTATGTAAGAAGTTAAACTTATTGTTTATCAATTTGGGCTAACTACCTTTTCTAGCTTAGGGGCACTATCAAAATAACATTTTGAAGAACCCAATGATTCTTGGATAATTCATGAAGATGTGGCCCCTTATTTTTTGAATAAATAGTATCTCAAAGTAAACAAAATGCTCTAAAATATGAATTACAAAGGTTGAGGACTTGGTCAAGAAGAACAAGGGATTTTTAAACCTATTGGTGTTCAAAGAAATCCGACACAACTTGGTTTAGGGTACAAACCACTAGGCATCAATCTTCATAATATCATCATAGACCCTTATTCAATTCTCAAAGAGTCGACCTCTGATGAGGAAGTTGAAATAAGTTCTATCTATAAACTTTATGAATATCTTTCTACCATGGTCCTATTCCCTGAAACATCTATTTTTACCATCAATATTTACCTATAATAACCTAAGTTAATAGACTAAGACCAGTAATAAGAGCCATCCTTTGATACATTTAAAAATGATGAAGCTATCATTGAATATATGGAAGCTTGAAGTTTCATGAAGTCAAGAGATCATAAAAAAGGATTTACTATTAGTATAAATGATTCAACATATTTTAGATATCAAAGTAAATATTTGAATCAAATAGAAGAAGAAAAATATTGTGAAACTAATTTCTCTCCAATCATAGAAGAAACTCAGTTGAGTCCTAACAACTAAAAGTTATATCAAGAGCTCTGTGCATAGTTTCTAGATGTATTTATCCTAGGTGAATAACTACCACCACCCCCAACATATATACAAGACCAATCATCTTCCTTAATTAAGGAAGTTATAGAAGTGAATATTGTGACCAAACAAAATCGTAGAATAGTCAAACTAAGGGAAATTATTACCTTTGAGGAAAGACAAATTATTATTGAGCTTATTAAATAATTTATATATATATTTACATGGATATATGCATACATGCCTAGATTAGACCCTAATTTAATGGTGCATCATTTAGTAATACACCCAAATGAAAAATTGATAAAATAAAAGCTTCATAAAATGCACCCTAAAGTAGTATTATTAGTCAAAAAAGAATTACTAAAATTATTGAAAGTATGGTTCATTTGTCCAATCGGCTATTCTAAATGGATTTATATCATTGTTCCTATTTCAAAACCACATGAATAAATCCTAATAATTATATATTAATAGGGATCCAAAATATGATTTCTTTTTGCCTAGTATTGACATGATCATTGATTGAATGACTAGTTATGAAATGATATCCCTCATGGATGGGTTTTATAGATATAATCAAATTAAAATTTCCCCTGAAGATCAACATAAAATTTCCTTTATTAACCCATGGGGATTTTTTTCTATCAAGTAATTCCCTTTGGTCTCAAAAATGTGGGAACCATTTATCAAAGGATAATGACAGTTATATTCCATGACATAATGGATGACATTTTCATAGATTATGTTTATGATATTTTGAGAAAATTGAAAACAAGGGAAGGCCACCTTGAAATCCTAAGAAGAATTTGACATACTAAGAAAACATAAATTATAATTGAATCCCAATAAATATGTGTTTGGGGTTACTTCAAGAAAACTTTTGGGATTCATTATATCTTGATAAGGCATCGAAGTAGACCCTACTAAATTTAAAGCCATAGGTAATTATTTCTCAAGCATCAATTATGCCTTATATCTTGATAAGGCATCAAATTAGACCTAAATAAATTATGTATAATTCAATGGAAATGATAGGCCATTCATTGATTTATTTCGCAATTAATAGATAAATGTCATCCTTTTACTCATTTACTAAAGAAAGGAACTGATTTTAACTAGAATTTAGAATGACAAATAGCATTTTATAACTTAAAATAATATCTATTGAAATTTCCAATCCTTTCACCTCTAGTATCAATAAGGCCTTTAGTCAGGTATATATCTTCTACTCCATGCACCATAAGAGCTCTTTTGGCAAAACATAATGATAAAATAAATGAATGAGACATCTACTATTTAAGTAGAATGTTTGTCTCATATAAGATTAATTATACTCCCATTAAGAAATCATGATTTTTCATTATCATCACTTCCCCAAAAATTATACATTATATGTTAAAGAATTAAGTAAAACTTATTTCTAAAGTTGATCCACTCAAATATATGTTATCAAAATCTACTTTAAAAGGAAGTGGCCAAATGGATTATGTTTTTGAGTGAATTAATCATAGAATATGTAAATAAAAAATACATCAAAGGGAAAATAATTATGGATATATTAGCATTAGCACCTGTAGTAGATACAAAACCAATAAGTATAGCCTTACCATATGAATCCATCTTAACCATTGAATAATCAATGGTTTTCAATGTTATTTTGATGGATCCTTTACCATGAATGGATTAGGAGTTGGTATCCTTTTGGTCACACCTCAAGGAGAAATTATTCCAAATTATTTTCAAATATCCTTCCCATGCACTAATAATATAGCTGAATATGAAGCATTAATTTAGGACTACAAATTGCCATTTATTGAATATTTAGAAACTTCATGTTTTGGGTGATTCTCAATTAATTACTAAGCATGTCAATGAGGATTTCCAAGTTAAGTATGATAATTTACTTCCATATAACCAAATTTTTGATCAATTAAAGAATAATTTTCAATACATAACCTTCAAACAAGTATCAAGAGGAAGTAACAAATTAGTAGATGTAATGGATATTATTGGGTATTTGTTAGACCTCCCAGAAAATATCTTTGAAGGTAAATTTTTTGTTGAAAAAATACTATTACCTACACATCAAACATAAACTCACCATAAAATATGTGCAATCACCGATCCCATTTCACCATGGTATCATGATACTTATTCTTACCTCCATAACAACATCCTTCCACCAAATATTGATTTCCACCAATGGAAAGACTTCATCCAACGCACCTCCCATTATACTATCCTTGGTAGTATTATATATTAGTGAGGCTATGATGGGAGCCTATCGAGATGAGTAAAGATGAGTCTCTTTTGGTAATCAGGGAGGTCCGTGATGGTATTTGTGGAGGCCATGTTAGTGAAATGGACATTGCAAAAAATTCAATCAAGATTGGATATTATTAGCCTACGATGGATCATGATGCTTGTAAATATTTTCAAAAAACATCTATAAAAAACATGGAAATATTAAACATGCCCCCACTCAAGGATTATAGCCTATCATGAACCCTTGGCCTTTTTTGAAATGGGGATTAGATCTCATTGGTAAAATCAATCCTATTTCCTCACATGGACATAAATTCATTATTATAGACACAAAATATTTCAAAAAGTGGGTGGAATCCATGCCCTTCATATATACCATAGGCTTCTAGATATCTAAATTTATTTTGAATTATATCATTTTATGCTCTATAATTCCCTCAAAGATAATATCTGATAATGATAAGTCTTTGAAAAATTAATAAGTTGAAGACTTGTGTAATAAGTATCATATTGAGAAGCATTTTTCATCACCCTATTACCCCCAAGTCAAGGGTCAAGGAGAAGATAAAAATAAAACACTTATAAATATCCTTAAAAATATTATCAATGATGTTGGAAGGAATTAGCATTTATAACTATATCCTGCATTATTATCCTATATAACCAGTATTAATACACCTATTAGAGCCACTCTATACTCCTTGGTATATGGTAATGAATCCATTCTATTGATTGAGGTCAATCTCCCCTCCTTATACATATCATTATGGGGCATGATCACAAATAATGCATATAAAAATGAATGGCTACAAGAGCTAGAGCTACTAAATGAAAAACATCAAAAGGATCCAAACCACCTTAGAGAATATCAAAATAGGTTAAAAGGCCAATATCACAATAAAATACAATCTTGATAATTTGAAATTGGTGATCTAGTCCTTAAAGAAAATAAAAAAATACCAAAGTTGATTGAGAGAAGAAAGGTAAATTTGAGCCTAATTGGCTAGGGTCTTATATCATTATTTCCAGATTCAGGTCTAGAGCATATAAATTGGCCACTTTAGAAGGATAATAAGTTGATGATCCAATGAATATAATGCATCTCAAAATAAAATCCTTGAACTATGCTCATCTTAAAATCCTATACTTCATTGTGGAAAATTATCCATTTATAGTAATCTTATTCTTGATCCTCACCTATACTTAGGGGTATTTCCATTCATGTTGTTTAACTCCCATTATCCCACACATTCCATCTCATCTACCCATATTACACATGATGTTGATCCCAATGGTGTATATTGGACTTTGTATGCTTTATAAGGTAAAGACACATGCTTTATCAAAGTCAGGGAAGATTGATACCATAAGATTACAAAGAAGAATGTTGAACATTCATTTGGAACATTTAGTCCACTCATTTCCTATATATCCATTACTCGTATGCTATTTGTAAATATTTAAAATTAACTCTTCTATATTATTTTTATTTTATCAACCTTAATATCATCCTTCCTCCTTAATTTTCATTACCTACTTAAGCATATATCTCCCATTCTTATTAACAACTATCTTATCACTATTGGAGAAGGTCATTAATCATCCCTCCTTAGGTTCATAGATCATATTTTACAGGGAAAAAATGAAAGATCTAAATGTTTACCTTATCCTTGGGAAATATAATGTACATAGTTTTATCCTATCAAAATTCTCACAAATTATTCTATATTATTTTCTTGATTATTGTGTGTGTAATTATTATCTTCTTTGTAAAAATTTATTTAATGTACGTATTTGTTTAAAATTGTCTTTTCTTTATTAAATAGATTAGTAGTCTTAGTATTAGGAGTATCAAGTCATTTTTATCTTGGGCATAAATGGGACAAGGATGTTATGATGACATCCTATTATGATCTTGGGATGTCCTTCACAGATTTTCATGTTAGCCTCTACACACTATGGTAACATGTCACCACAAATATACTAGTGTCATGATGCATTTTACTCATGAAACATTAAAATGGATTTTTGAAATTTATAGGGCTTCAAGACACTATCAACATCTCATATAATTAACTCATCCTAAACCTATAACTACTAACCATTAACCCATCCTGTTATTCATCCTATCTAATCTAAAATATCATTTATCTTAATTCCCATTTCTCATCATATTACTAACTTACCCACTCACCTCCCTTGTATAGGAGGATTATTGAGTATCCTTCCTAGTTACCTAAGGAACATGGTTAAAATTTCAAAGATAACTTATTAAATATTTGGCACATGATAAATAATAAAAAAAATAATAATATCTATATCATCCATTTTCCATATTATTATTTAATCATTAATTTTTTATCTCATTGTTACATTAAAAATATTCCATATCTCCTATATAACTTCATGACATCACAACGATGACATCAAATATTTAATCACTACATACACAAATATAGAAATATGTCTCTCATAAGGATAATACTATAATCATCATAAATATCCTCATATACATTAACATCATCATTACCAAGTCATCTATCACCATCATAATCTTAAAACATCACCTATGCCATCATCCATAATATCATACAATCACATCATAATAATTATCTCATTTTCAAACTATTTACATATATAATATCATAATCACAATAAAAACCCATAAAATGAAACATAACGCATAAACCATTTTAAAACTACATAAACAAATTACATTTATCATCTAATCCATTTCTATATCATTGGCCACTTGCATGTATCATTTCATCATAACCATGAAAATATAATTTCATGAATGTCATCATAATAAAAACAAAAAAAATCATAAGATCATACACACTAAATAATTAAATCTCACTATCTAACCTACCATGACACAATAATTTATACTCATTAAATAAATAAATAACACAAAAATCCATAAATTGATTATATCACAATAATAACATCATCATATATATAGCCAAAATCAAATGTCCATGAACATGTCAAAAATTATATACAATATATTCATCATGGACATACATGTGAAAAAATGGATATATATGTATCTAATATAGCAAATGTCTCATATCAAATCCCATTTTATCTTGGTGGTATCCTTAGGGGTTAATTAATAAACTATGAAGAAGTGTGGCTACAATCTTTGTAAGATGGTGACTGTTGATATGCTAGTATGGTACCCTCATCTAGGCCCCTATAATATTGTGCATCTCTAGTCAACCAATATATATGATGTGTCATATCCCATAATACTTATATGGATAAGTGTTTCACCCTCTTCCCTCACCCTCTCAACTACCTATAGCTCTATCTCCCTCTGACTCAACCTAGTCTATAACATAACTTGAGGACCGTAGATATATGTAATCTTACCTTGAAGGGTTGATACTTATCCATATTGATCATCAATATATCCTAATAGGGTGGTTAATAATGATTGAATGGGATCCATATATGTGTCTATATATTAACTATGTTTAGAGATCAATCATTTAACTCTGGTACCTATCCCTCTCAGTAGTAACACCAACTATCTTTGTCACCCTACCCCTTACCTTCTGCTCTAGGCTAGCTATCTAATACTAATCTTAAGGTCTCATAGCTAGTCCTAATGGCCCCATATTATCACCTCCATCAAGTCCAATCATTGAAGATACTTATCCTCATCATGTATATCCATTTATAGTCATTAGGACAAGTCCATCTCCACCATCCCTAGCATCTCTACCAACCTCCTACTATCTCATATGTTCCCTATCCATATCCACAATATTGCCTGTGACTATAAAACTATCTTTACTACCCCTCTTATAACCTATCTTTGTAAATAAATTAAAATTATTCTAAACCTCCTCTACATCCAAAAGGATTTATAAGCTATAATAACACTAGGATAAACTAACACTATTTGACAATCCCATGTTACTAGTGCCACACTTCATAATCAACCCAAGTAATGTCTTTGTCTATTCTCTGACCCTACTAAGGTCTCTCTCAGTCAATCCAATAAAATAAATTCTCTACTTTGGGAATATCCTATTGAACACTAAAATGGAACCATAATCTATCTATCTAATATCTATAAATCATATAATCAAGATGGTTTGTCAAATAAAACTCAATCATAATATAGTCCATATATGTTACATCCTCTACTTAGGTCCAATAAATTTGCCTATATGGCATCCAAGAAATATCTATGTATGTTGTGATATCAAAGGCATTCTAATGAAATCTCATATCACATATTTGAGATCACTACATACCTAGGATAATTAGCCACCCAAACATGAGTGACTCTTCAAGATCCTGATCTACTCTCATATCCATAGGTCTCTTTATCACAATGTGATCCCATGACCAAATCTAAAATAATAGAGATAGAATAAAATTGGCCACCCATTTATAATCACCTATATGTAACTATCATTATAAATGGTCCAAAATAATAGGACCCCCTACAAAAAAACCTATGTGATTAGACCATGCCAGCCACTACATCTTCCAAACCAAGCTAAAACCACATGCCACTCTTGTTTGGTAATAAAATAACAGTAATAAGAGATAAATACTAGGGTCACCTAATCAATCATTCCCTTTATTAGTGATATGTCTATATCAATACAAGAGTTCTATATGCCAACCTACAAGTTTCCACACATTCTCTAAACTGTATCTCTAAGTGAACTATGCCTCTAATAAATACTAGCTCTTCTCATCAGCAATATGAAGATGCACCAAACATCCTCAAGGGTAATAGTCATCTACCTCATCACAAAGCAGAAAGTGATCCTATCTAAATACCACATATCCACTAATGATATAATCTGTGCCTAGTTGATCTTTATTGATGGCATATTAGCTATATAATATAATACCATAAGTTTTAATAGGCCATAATCCACTGGACTTCATCTACGCATCTCATAAAGCACTATCATCCACCGTATTCTCAATGTTAATACACCTAGATCTTCCTAAAAAAATCACATCTAGCACATTAGCCTATACTATCCATATCACCTTCCATCTCCTTTTACCATCCCCTTTTAGCCATCTAACCTACCCATCCTTGATCTACTTCAATCCTCACTATCATTCACATCATAATCGCTAATTACCTTATGCCCTTTGTAGAAGTTTAAAAAAATTTTAGGTCCCTAATTAAAGTAATGCAATATATATAATATTTTTTTGTGGTTTTACAAAAATAGAACTCACCTAACTAATATTTTTTAAAACCACTAATCTCTAGTAGTGATTTTTCTAAATCATAGGAGTTGAGCCCATTATTGCCTATTATAAAGGAAAAACCAAAACTCAAGGCAATGGCCCTAATTATTATTTTAACCCTTTTATTCCCTCACATAAATGCCTAATTAATTCATCTAAAAAAATAACCAAGATAGGGTTAAGCAATTACTAGTGGTCTAGCATCTGCAGGTCTTTGGAACTCCCTAACTCTCTCTCCATGATGTGATGAATGTGGAATCTTGTCCATGGATATAAACTCCATATCATGAAAATCACAATAGTAAAAAAGTGAAAATGAATTTCTTTTACACCTACAATTATATTTTAATCCTTCTAACTCTCCCTTCCCACCCTAACACTTGTTTAACACTCATTAACCCCCATTACCATCTCACTTCATCAAAAATCTCTTATCCATTTAATCCCATCCATTGTAACCATAAATTTAATTATTTTAATAGTAATTTTAGTATTTGGGGCATATGTCAATCATTTTTTCCCCCATATAACATTGTTTAACATAAAATAAATTATAACTACATTATCTTGAGGCATTTTAAACTATGTAGGTAGAACTTGGCCACTTTTTTAGTGGCCAAGGGTAGGTTGGCCACCCATTTCTCATCCTTTATTATACCCTCAAGGTCACTCTAATTCATCTCTATTAATAATTTTGAGCTACATTTTTATTTGTATCCATCATATCACTATTTTATATAACATCCATCATATCATTATTTTATATTGGCCCATAGTTCTCCCTTACATATGTCCTTACTTGGGATATGCCAAAAGTTTGTGGCCTTATTTGTATTAGTATACAAATTCTCTTGAATTATGTCTTTATCTTAGGATTACTCATCTTATATATTAGATCCACTTGCCTCTTTCTTGGGCATTGGTATTTTCCTAGGAATCATCTTAAGAGGCTAATCATTGTTTATAAAATGTGTTCCCCCTTGGGACTAGTCTTACACTTGTAACCTTGATTGTATTTACCCCATTGCATCCTCACTTGGGGAATCATTTCACTTATAATTAAATAATCATACTATGAATCTCTAACCCCTAATTCTCTTGACTATTTTCCCACCCTTTGTCTCTTTTAAATTAGTCATTTAGTCTATTCCTCCTTACATGCCCCCTTGAAGGGTCATCATGCAACCTCATTTTTATTAAGTCTTCATGAATTAATTTTTTTTTGAAATACCATTTTTCCTTTCACTTCATCCACTCACAATGCCCTTTCAAAGAGGGGAAAAATGTATGCATGCTAATTTTCTCTCTTTAGTCATTAATATAACCTCACCATTTATCCCTTATAATTTCATCTAACAATCCACGAACCAACCCTTTCCTAATTAATAATTTATTACCCCTCTATTTCATATTTATTATACCATGCTAACCTTTTAAATATCCCACATTATATTAATTTATCCATTACTTATCCTATTAACCTAATAATTATATTCCATTCCCACTTTCCAATTTAAATTTCAAAAATACTAACTACCCCCTATCCACCTACCCATAACCTTTCCTACAAACCTAATTCCTAAATCCCATATCTAATCCTCATCAACTCCTAATAAAGTCTAGAGTTCTCTAACTCTAAAAGTTTCCTCCAAAATTTACACCTCTCTAGAAACCTCTAAGTCTATAAGATTCTTGGGAATTTTAAATTCCCTTTTATTCCCTTCACCACCCTTATAAATAGTCACGTAAAGTTATTGGCCAAATTAATTAAAAACCCTTAAATTTTCATAATCTTCATGTTATATTATCTATCATATTGCATCCATAATTTTGTTTGAATCCATAGCCATAGTCTCTTGCATCCACCAAAAATTTTAAGCCATTTTTTCTTGCAATCCAACATATTTCAATCCAATTATCAAGGATCAACGTATATGATCTTGGAGGGAAGACTCAAGGAGGAAAATTGATGGCAAGATTTATCCAATTAATTCTTATTATTTCTAATCTCTTTCCATTTTTATGATTTTTTGAATTTTGAGTAGATTATAACTTATTGTGTGAATTTCAAATCTATTGCCTAATTTTTCATAAAACAAGTACATTTTTACATTTTATTTATTTTCATTTATTTCAACATTTCTTTCTGAACTTTATTTTAGTTATCTCAATTTTTGTGTTTTTATTTTCTTTCTTGAATCATCATCCCATGTTACACTATTGTTACATGTGATGAGATCTGAGTAGAGCATATGTATACAATTAATATTTTTTAATTTATCATTTAATGACACTATATCTTATAGTGACTTATCGAGCATCGATATCCTTTAGTGCATGAATTAAAGGGTACACTAAGAAAGGGGTGGGAATTCTTGTGGTGTTTTGAGAGAGATGTTATCTATGTCATAATCATATTACTCCTATTTATAGTTTAGTTTCCTTAGATTTATCATGATACCTACCTTTTTCCATTCTACCTCAATTAGTTATGTCAATTCCCTCATCTTCTATGGCATTATCTTGGACAATACCATCTCTTTAATAGTTTTTATGATCTTGTATGATATAAACCAGTCCAATGTAGTTATGAAAATATTCATTGACATATTAAGATATTAGTGTTGTTGATATCATTCAATGTTAGCCAACATATTTTGACTATATCTAATCTAGCCAATATGTTTACTTAGCCTTTAGGATTGGCTTTGGGTATTTGATCACTATATACATAAGCCATATTTCATTTCAAATATATCATATACACTCTATTCCTCACACTTCTACCCTAAGTCACATAAATAGGAGTTATAGGTAGACCCTTGTCTTGAAGGAACCTTTTCTTGTAAAAGTTTAAAATATCTAATAGGATTAATCATTGGGACTATTATTAGGTATTATACCAACCATTTTAGGTCTTCACAACTACAATAATATCTTGTAAAGAACCATTGGTCAAGGGGGATATTGAGGCTCAATGATTACACTCCAAATTATGTATTTCTAACCTTATACCCTTTTCCTTCATTTAATTTAGTAGATAGATGTTGATTTTTCTTATTAAATGAATGTGTGTATCCCTAGCTATGTTCTCTCTAAACTTATACTAGTGTAGATATATGATTATATAGAATTTTTATATTCCATTTTAGGTTTATTAGAACCCCATTTTTTGACCATGATAACCTACCCAATTTTATCATTATAATTCATCTCCTTCACTTCACTTACTTTACATTACTTGCATAACTACTTACATTACTCATTTGCAATAGATTAATTGCATATAGGTCTAGTTAGATCTATTTCATTGTGTCATAGGACTAAAGATTTTGGACCCCTTTAATTTTATATTGGTGATATAGGTACACCTCTTGGTATGTATTTAGATAGATTGGCCACTACTTGAACATTATGTATCATGGACTATATTTGAATAAAATTCTTTAAGTCCATAGCTCTTGAGATAGGATAGTTATACGTTATTCCTAGCTTGTGCATAGGCATCCTTTACTACCTGAATAAAACCCTTTGCTAGTTTCTTATCCTAATAAACAAAATATTCATATTTAAATCCCTTAACCCAACTAATCCAATCAACCAAAATAATAGACCACCCATTAGATCATCCTTTTAGCAATTATTCTGGCAAGAAGTCATAAATTCAAGTACATGAATATTAACATGTTGTTATCTACATGTACCACCATTGGTAGTGTAGGTGTAAGGATAATAATAGTATTAGTGGTTTGAATACCTGATGTTGAATTACTAACTTGAAAGGATTGGTTAATAATAGTAAATGACTATTGTTGTGGTGTTTGAGATGTGGAAATATTATCTTGGTGTGCAACCTTAGATGGTAGGACCAATTAGACAATTATAATATCATATTTAAGATATTTAAATAACCAATAATAAAAATAGGATAAGGATTTGACTTGGTTAGGATCTATCCCATTAAGCTCATTGGGATTAATTCTATCTAGGCCCTCATTATTATCTTAATCATTATGTTCATATTGATTATCTTGATTATCATGTTCCAATGGAGGCATATAAATAGAATCATCTATTTGAAAATTTTAATGAATAATTAAATTATAAAAATAATAATAAATATTCATTGTATCCTTTTTAGTTGAATTAGAATTAATCTTATTTTGCTCTATATGGGTCCCACTTAATCAAGCACTTCATATTAGAGGTACAATAGAACTATCATTCTTGGATATAAAAGGAAGGGGTTTTAGAAGTATGTACAAGGATAGGGCCAAATGTGAAAATATTATTTATATATGGAAATAAAAAATTAGATCATGAAACCCTAACAATAAAAATATGAAAACTGGTTTTTTTGTGTAAAGAAATTAGAAGCCCTAGGATAAAAAATATGAAACCTTGGAAGAATGGTTTGAAAAATGTGTATGAGTTTACTAATATGTTTTATCCTAAATTAGATTAATATTAATTAATTAATATAATTAATAAAAAAATTATATAATAATTCATTTATTAATATATGGCACTAAGAATAAATCTGAATGTAAAATATTGAAACTAATTACATTGATTTAAAACATGGCATATGCTAAATATAATAAGTAAAAAAAAGTATGAGTAATTAGATTTTTTTGGTGGATTTATAACTATGACTACATTTTATAAGTGAAAATCAATTAAATTATACTTATAATTCATTCATTTATATAACTAATTCTCTTTCAATGTAAGGTTGGTTTCATGGGATTGAGTAAGTAGTGTCGATTGCTACTGATCTACATTGGTTAGTACTAAAATATCTATAAGTGATGAACGGTGACCACACAATCACATGAACCTCTCTCTATGTGCTCAATATTTTCAATATTGAAACCTATTTTTTCACACAACTCTATAAATTAGTCTCCTTTACTTAGAAAACTTAGGGATAGAAACATGCAAAAACTAAGAACTATAATGGACTGAGATGACCCCAATCACCCCCATTTAATGATTGTACATTAATTACATATATAATACTTCATGGAGGGAAATTAGGCCACAAATAACTCTTCCACCTAGTGTGATTATGAAAAATTTCCCCTTCACTATATGTATGCATATGATGCTTTGGTTTTCATTAATTGAATTTTTTTTCTTGTCTTGGATTTAAATAGATTTAGACTTTACTTGTGACTATTCATAGTGATAGATTTGTAAATTAGGAAGAGTAGGGAAGAGTTTATCAATGTAATATAGTGTATAGATGTGTATGAGATAAGTTCCAAGTCCTTTTTAAATTAAACCTTCATATTTTATATATGATTCCAATTTGGTAATTTCTGACACCATCGACATGCTGGGCTTATCTCCAATGACTTCTTTGACTTCTATTATTAATATTAAAATATTATCACTTAGAAAAATTATTCTACATGTCTTATTTAAATTAGACTTATTCTTAAAGTTAACTACTCTCTAAACCCTATCCCTATCCTATTTATTATATATATATATATATATAAGAGCATAGAGAACTAATGGTTGAGGTAATCATTATGGAAGAGATTTATTGTTAAATTGACAATTTTATGCATGAGATTTTTAATTTAAATAGGTAGTCATGCTACTAGTGGTAAATGAATGTAGTTGTTTTATTTAAAACATTCATTGATTTATAGTATTTCATGTATTTTGGGTGTAGTTATTATGGTAGTTATAGTGATTCTAAAGTATATTTATTTACTTTTATATGGTATTATATCTATAAAAGCTTCACCTCTTGTAGTGAAATTCTATGAATAATATAAGTCTTTTGTTTCCATACCCATAGTAGGTATAAGTTTTAGATCTATAATTTCATTTTTCTACATGTTGATTTTCAATCTCAAATTTTAGTGGCCTATTTCAAATAACTAATCTAATTCTCTCACCTTACCTTAGTGGATCTTGGATGTTCAAAAATTGGTGAAGATAGTGGGGTATTAAGGGTTTGAAAAAATATAACTTCTATATTTGACCTAATATTTACTAGAAGGTATTTTTTGGCCTCTACAACAAACCATCCTTCTATGTCAATTATTGATTCAACATTTGTATGGTAGATTTGGGCTACCTTGGGAATCATGAAAAAATAATAGTGCTCTATTTGACATAAAAATTTACTATAAGGTAGATATTTATATCTAAAATAAATATTCCTTCTATGTTAGATACATATTTGAAATACATATGACATGTTAATGTCCTTAAATGCATGCCAAAATAAAAAACAATTTTGGGTCAAGATGATTTTTTAAAAGCAAGTATATTATGTTATTTTACGTACTTTTGTGTTCTTCTAAGATTTATGAAACACTAATTTTCAATTTATTCTAATTCCATTAGACATTTATTTATTTTTCAATATAAATTTCTTAGGTTAGAATTATGTTCCATCGATTGTAAAACTTGTAAAATGTTGTCATTCTAGGCTAAGTGGTGGATTTTATCTATGTAGTGAGGGGTTAAGCCAAAATATTCAATCCATTAGATAGAATTGTATATATATTTTGACTTACACATATCTCATGGTACATAGGAAACACCTAGGATTTTTTTATCTTGCCTAATAGAAATCTTTTCAAGTGTTTGATTATGTGGTACACTGATAAGTAGTTATCCCCAAGAAATTACTCTCTATGTACCTTAAATACAATATAGTGAGGTTATGGGAGTAATGGAAATATTTGTAATCATTTCCATTTGGGTCATGTTCATTAGTTATGCCTATGATTAGTATATTATATAGCCTATAGATCAAATACACCAAAACTAGTAATTTCAAATAAATCTTAGGTATACTAAGATGTTCTACACACTATTTCCATATATCTACTCATATGCATAATTATTGTTTATCTATAGTATCAAAATACATATTCAGTTACATTATATAATTCTTTTGGTTTCGATATAGAACTCTATTTTTACATCTAGTTTAAAAACATAACAATGAAATGGAAATGTAAAGGGCACGATTGGAAGAAATCTAAAATCTAAGCTAGATTTTGATCCATCTAGAAAAAAATTCCTATAATAATTTTTTTAACTACACCATTGCTAAAAAAATATAATTCGCATAGGTTCAAAGAACCTTTTTTGGAAATGGTACATCACTGATGTACTACTTAGTGTCTTTACCATATGCTAGTAAGTGAATAAACTAACCTTTGAAAATAAATAAAATGGGAAAATATTAGTGATTAAGCCATAAGTCTCATGGCTCAATCAAATATATAGTAATTGAAGTTTCACTTTCAGGGATAAATATGACCTTGGAAATTATGTACTATCTTTGAGGATTTTTTTGGGAAGCACAATAAAATGCACCCATCTAAGCTATAAAATGTGCTTGGAAGTCCAAAAAATTATCTTTAAATTGAGGGTTTGATCACTTAATTCAAGTACTTGAGACTTCACCTTGTAAAAATTGGTGAAACTAAGCTTGAATGGAAACACATTATGAGTATTTTTTTCAAAATTGGGTCATCCATACTTAGTCTTTTTCTAAAACCATTACACATAGAAATATTATTTGGAAACTGTATATGTGGCTCCAATGTTTAATAAGGTTTATTAGAAACTTTAGTAAGAATAGGAATATTTTATTTTTATTGATGAAATTTGACCTAGAGGTACTAAGCATTAGGAAATAATCATCAATTATGCTAATGTAACATCACAATCTAACTCTATAAAATACAAAGGTCCTACCAAAGTAAAAGGTAAAATAAAGCCTAAGCCTAAGGGAAAAGAATTAGCTTTGTATAAATATTCCCCTCATAGGATAAAGTTAAATTAAAAATTAATGCAAATTTTGAAAAATAAGATTACAAATTTGGTTTTAAAATAGGCCATGTTAAACATCAATATTTTAAGAAATTGGAAAATTTGGAAGAATAAATAACAATGTAGCTTCTTCCCTCTAACATAAGATATTACCCTTATGAAACAATAGTCAGATAAACTATATCTAAATTGAAATTGGATTAAAGATATTCTATGCATATGGTTCATAAAGGATCTATGTTTCACAATTTGACTAAAGTTGCACAACTAAAATATTTATGGGAAACTCTAGTCCTATAATTATTAAGGGTGGAGGGTACATTGAGATGAAGAATGCCATATTTAATAAAATTTTCCACATTAAATACTTGTATATAGACCTCCTATACACTTATAAAATCACACAATTAGGTGAAGTAAAAATTGTTGAGTTTACACCTATATATTTTGTTATTAGAAATGTAAAATCCTAGTCTTCTATTGAATCCACTAGCATAGTTGATCACCAAGCAATATTTTACAAATTTGAAATTTTTTTGTTAACTCAAAATTCAAAATTAATTAATTCACATGTTGATGACTTTATTAAAATTTGGTATGAGCATTTATTTCATCAAAACTATCACTTATTATAAGAACTTAGTAAGCATAACATGGTTATTGGTTTGCTGAAATTTTCTTTCATAGATGGAGTTTCTTTAGGATGTTCATTTCTTAAAAAAACATAGGAATATATTTCTTGAAGGTAAATATTTGAGGGATAGTGATAGTTTTTATTTGGTTCATAATTATCTTATGTCCTTACGACATGTTTCTTTATAGAAACATAAATATAGGATTACATTCATTAATGTTTTTCTCGCAGAACATGGTTCTACCATTTTAAAAATAAAAGTAAAGTCTTTGAAAACTTCAAGATTTGTAAATCCCTCATTGAAAATCTATTAGAGATAAAAGTAAATATTTTATAATAGAAAAAGGAAGAGAGTTTGTCAATAATCAGATGATCAAATTTTGTGAACAAGCAAACATTTAACTTCACTTTATTGTGTCCTAAACCCCTAGGAAAAATGGTGTAGCTAAAGATAAAAACCACACACTTAAGGAAATATAAAATCACATGGTACATTCCAAATACCTGCCTCCTTATTTTCATACAAAGGTAATTCAATATTCAAAGTAAATTTAAAATCACAATCCCCACTTATTAGTATAAGATATGACTCTTGAATAAAAATGGCCTAGTGTAAAGTTAGATGTTTATCATTTCATTATTTTTAGATGTAATTCATGGTTGCATATCTTAGATGATAATATCATATAAAAATAAAGGAAGGGCCACCCTTATATTTCATTTGGATACTATGAATATGTGAAGGAATATTATCTTATTTTTCTAGGAACTACTAAAATAATTTACCATCGAGATGTTTTTTTTGATGAATAATCATAAGCTTACTAGCCAACATTTTCTCTTCCTCCTTTATTGGTTTTTACCAATACAAAATTTTTTTTTGTTGTTTTTTAATGAAGAACATGGTAGTTTAGATGAATCACACTCTAAGATTTTCTACATTATATATTTTGATTCTTAGGGGTGACAACCAATGTCATATCACACATTTCCTTTAAACATAAGACTGAACACTATAAGTTTGACAACATTATAATCTAGTTTGATTTTTTAGCTTTGTATATCAATTGATATTTATTTGATGATAGCTTAGTAATATGATTTTGATCTCTATATTATATTATTATTTCTATGGATATATTTATATGTTGATTATTCATTTTCAATATTATGTTTACCATTATTATCATAGCACATGTACTGCTAATATCATTAGCATGGTTACAAGTACTATTAGAGACTAAAGTAAGACATGTAAGGAAGAGTTTCATGGATCAATATAAAAAATAAAATATAGGTATAGATGGTAAGGTAAAAATATGGGGTTTTAAGTAGTCCCAACTTGCCTATTTTGTGTTGTGGAAAATTTATATTATACATAATTTTAGTTTTTTCTAATCAAACAATTATTATTGGTGCAAGCCAATTGTGCATGTTGTTTTTACTATTGCCAAGTTTGTTGGAATTCTTGTTTGAAATTTAAAGTCATTTTGACTGATTTTATTTATCTTTTTTTATTTTTTCCTTTGCTGAAATTTAGTCTTCATTATGCTAGAAATGTTATTATCACTGTTGGATTCGGCTTGGTTTTGTATGCAATTAAAGTTTTTATAATCATTACAATTGATGTAATGATAAATTTAAAATTGGGTATAAATCCATTTTGGTAATAAATAATATTTATATAAGGACCTTTATTAGGGTTAGGTATAATCCATTTTTATTATACCCAAATTGGTCAAAGTCATGATCATTCAATTGCTTGGTAACATGTGGGTTGTGAGACTTATTGAAGACCTTTTCAAGGTCATGGAAATGTTATGATTTATTATTATTATTATTGTTATAAGACCTTAGAATATTCAAATGGTTTAATTATTTTTTTATTTTTATAAACATGGAAACCTTTTTCTAAGGTCAAATGGATTTAATCATTATTTATTATCTCAAACCTTAATTGGTATTTTGGGTATTCGAGTGCCTTTTTGGTATTTTATTTTTTCATTATGAAAATGATTGACCTCATGTTTGAGTTAATAGATAAAATTTAGGGTTTTTAGGGATGTGTGGAAGTTTTTTGGAGAAAAATATGAAACCTATATGTATTTCTATGCATGTTTTATGGGGGAATCTCAATAAGTCCTTATGGAAGGCATTCACGATGCCTGTATTGTTAATTTTCATCATGGAAGGAATATGATATTGGTTTTTAAGAGGGTTTCCTACATAAAAAAATACACATAAATAACAAATAAAAGGATAAATAGGAATCAAGACATAAGAACAAGGGAATATAGAGGGAGAAGCATGAACCTGTCTTACATCTTCTCTATTGATAGGAAATAAGTAACTAGTTTCCTGTGTATGTTATTCATGGGTTTCATTATGTTGTCTTGGATAATTATTGATAAAAATTTTAAGTGGAAATAGGGTCATGCAAAACCATATTTTCACATGATCCACCTTCCCATACTTCATGCTAGTTGGTAAGAGACAAAGTTGGGACTCTAGCCTTTGGGTACTTGGCTATTTGTTAGGATGAACATTATTATTTGTATGGATGTGTTTTGTGTCTACTTTTTACATTTTTATGGATACCCTAGCTATTATGTTATGTATAAAAAACCTAAAACACATATTTAATCTTTTACCCATTATAGTATAATATGTTTTGGTTGATTAAATTTGTGTTTTTTATTTCATTCAAAGTTAGTTGTTATTGGGACTAAAACACTCAATTTTTGTATGGATTTTCAGTTGCATTTTATGGGATTAGATTATGGACAGATTTTATTATGCTGGAAAATAACCCTAAAACTATTTATTCATTATTATTGTTGCATTTATTTTGTGGAAATGAATAAAATGTGTTTAATGAAAAGGTTTGTTGAGTTTATTCTTGATCCATTTGGTTTCTTTTAGACCTTATTTGTTTTTCAATGGAAATATTAACATTTGTGGTGGAACCAAAATCTATTTTGTATGATTCACATTTGTACCTTAATTTTGTTGAGATAATTGTCAGTGAAAGTCTTGCTACCTCAACATTAATGGCTAGGGTGGAATGGGCCATCAATGGTTAGGCTCAACTTTCCCATTTATTTGTATGCCAACAAATGAAATGGCACAATACTTGATTGTTTTTTGGGTTTGAAAATAAGTTCACAAAAATTATTATTTATAGTTAAATTCCAATAATTATGAGGTATTATATTTACATGTATTTCTCTATTGTATTTACATAATTCCTTAGAGATATGTAATTACTCGAGTTTTCTATAATGACACTATTAAGAGATTTGAGGAAATGCACAAGGAATTGTTTAAATAGAATTGAGTGTGTATTTTTATTATAGATGGACATAGATTTGGTGACTTATCAAACATTAAAAAAACCAATTTTATGTTAAAATTACATTATTTATTTTAATGCATAATAGGCTTTGTTTTGTCTTTGACTATATTTGAAGAGCTCTACTTTATGGTTTTGGAAAGGATGTTTGTATATGCTTTTAAAAATGTTTTTATAAACTAATTATTTAATGAGTGTATAATTTCATGATTATATGTTGGAAAAAATATTCTCATCTCATCGAATTTTTTTTAGAAACTGGTATCATATTCTATTTGGATCAAGAGTTTCATTGATAGTTGTATAAGTTATTTTTCAATAATATTGATAGTATTCACTCCTTGATTACTTTAGATAGTTTTAGTTTATCATATTTTGAATAAAAATGATATTATGACTTTTTACATATCACTGATGCAAGTGGTTGACTTTTTACGAAGTATATTTCCTAGGATATTTGATAAATCGAAGGAAGAACATATGGTTTATCTATTACCGAGAAAAGATGAATACTATCTGATAGCTATAGGAAATTCTCTAGCATTAAATCAAGGGGTTATATAGGAATAATTTACTCTAGCTTGATTTTAACAAGAATTTCTAGTTTTTGATTGGGACCAAATACATTTCAGAAGTATTTTCCCTTAGGATGTTAAATGTAAATCTTTCTTATGTAAATATCAAGTTCACTAAGCATATTTGTTTTAAAAATGTTTATATAAATAAATTACATAATGAGTGTATAATTTCATAGTTATCTATTAGAAACAATACTCTTGTCTCATGGTAATAAAATTGGAAATCGATATGCATCAAGAGATTCATTGATAGTTTTATAAGTTGTTTTTGGTACTATTAATAGTATTCACTCCTTGATTATTTTAAATAGTTTTAGTTTATCATTGTTTGAATAAAAATCATATTAGGATTTTTTTCATATCACTAATACAAGTGATGGATATTAAATGTAAATCTCAAGTTCATTAGACATATTGATTTACTATGAATATATAGAGAAAATAGTGACATTAGAAACTTCTTGTCATAAATAAGGTAATATGTGGTTTGAGTTATTTGATTTGATAGGAATTGTGGAAATGTTTGTGATTTTTGGACTAAGTATAATGCTTTACATTATGGATTGAATTAGAACTGGTAAACACCAAATTTTTGTTATGGCTATAAGTGGATTTTTTGGTTTTAGAACTACTTATTTAATTATTATTTACCTCTAATGGTACTTTAATATGAATTAGAGTTGATTGAAATTATTTATTGAGAAATTTGGATTCAATACTTGATAGTGAGAATTTAGATTAAGGTTCACCTCTTCTGTTTAGGAACCTATTATATCTTGAACTATGCACTTATTATTGTAGCTATTGGTATTAAATTTTGAAAGTAAAATGAAAAATATATAGTTGTTCTTTTAGTGGATTTGAGTTTATAAATTTATGATTATGCATTATATATACTAATTGGTCATTTATGAATATAAAAAAGAGAAGATATATGTAGAGTATACATTAAGCACTTTTTGTCAACTGAGTTAATGATTCTAAGAATGGTCATTACTCTTTTAAATAATGCTAGATGAGTTAAGTAATAAAAATCATTTTTGTTTATATCTTGTCTATTAGAAAATACCTAACTCATATGCATAGTCATATTTGAATTAAAATAATAAAATAAATTGTAGTGAGGAATATTCATTCATCCTCAAGGTTGAATTAATGAATATCAATTGCATTTTATTAATGAATAAAAAACTAAATATATTATTTAATTGGTTTTGAGAAATAAAAATAGAGGTGAATATTTTTAAGAGACTCTCTGTCTTAGATATAAGGCTGATTAGTTAAGTTTTTATCTTTAATTATGGCTATGAAGGTCTTTAAAGCCTAGTGGTTTGGTATCTTGTAAATATCATTTGAAAACAAATAAAGATAAACTTTATTATAATAATTTATATTATAATGGAACCTTTTTGGGTGTCTTATTTAGAAAAAAATTAATATTGATTTAATAAATTATTAATTGTATAAATCTTATGATGGTATAATATTTGAGTTATATATATATATAAAATTCCTTGCATAAAAAAAGGTTTATGATAAGAAATACAAACTCAAATAAAAAATGTTATTCAATTAATATAAACCTTATAAAATAAATTAATATATGAATAATGATATTTAATACTATGATATTGCATGATACTCCAATGGGTACAAAAATTAATCATAATGTTAATATGATTTTTTGGTGCTAACCTAACCATTTAAGAGAGGAACATTGATATTATTATGGAGATCCTTATAGAATATATTTATAGTGATGATGTATCTTTGATATAAAAAATAGTATGTTGATTATGTGAGTGACGTGTTTGTGACCATACCGAAATTAAAACTTAATCTATAAATTTAGATGGTGATAGTGGGGTTCATATATTTATATACTCAATTCTAAAATATTAGTGGTTTAAACAACCAAATTCAAAAGCCAATTTCACAATGTTGGAAAAAAAGTAGGATTAAATTTTGGTAATAATTGTCCATCACTTCAAAAAGTTTGAAATTTTATAGTTTAGACTTTGGGTTTGTGACATTTGGTATCATAGCCCAAGTTATAACTCTAGGGGTATTAGGTACTTTTTTTATGAAAATAAACTCAAATTTTGAATCTCAAAATGGTGAGAACATAGAAAGAAAGGGTTGGTCAGGTAAAAAATGTTTCAAAAAGATATAGAGGTGGCCAAAGAGTTGATCATAAGCCAAGGAGGAATTAATCCCTAATAGAGGTCGAGAAAAACCCCAATGTTAGTATTGATGCCAATAATCGATTGGGAAGTGAAGATGTACTTAATGGAATTTTATTTTTTCTTCATCACGTCCAAGTAAAATTGGATGCCCAAGATCAAAATTTAGCTAATCTTGAGCTTTATGGGTTGAATTATCTATAAGAGGATCAAATGAAGGAAGATGGTGAACAAATAAAATATCTAACTATTATATATGCTATCATTAAGAAGCTATAAAATATTCCCCCTCCTACTTTTATTGGGGAGAAAATGGAGATGTTTTTGAAGTTTGAATGGTTAAGTTTTATAAATATTTCACTCTAAATAACATTAGATCCAATTTTAAATCCCACATTTGTAACTATCAGTTCGTAGGTGAAACAGACTTATGGTGAAAGCATTTTTATGATCCCAAGGGATACCATCTTACAAATCTCTCATGGGAAAAAAATTGAAAGATGATTCCATAAAATATACATGAATTAAAAATAATTGAGTTTCATCTATTGAAATAGGGTAGCCTAATAGTAACAAAGTATGAAATAAATTTCTTGGTTTGTTACATTATGTAGACTACATGCACAATGAATACACTAAAATAAAAAAAAATAAGTTGGGATTATGTGAGGTGATGATGCATGATGTTAACATGAAAAAAAATAATAACTTGGATACAAATATTGAGTCTACTATTTGAAAAGAGGAGAAGGAAAATTCTTTCCAAAAGGCAAGATAAGAGTTTAAGAATAATATACAATAATCTAAGCTTAAAAATTCTAACTCTCCTATTGGAAAGAGTTTTGAAATAAATAATTATAAGACTCCTTTTGATTAGTAAACTAATTATGGTAAAATTTATAACCTAAATAAGAACCTAAAATCTTAATTTTTTTTAAAAAAAGTTGGAAACAACAAGTAGCCACAAAATATCTCTCATGGACTAGCCACTAGAGCTAAAACTATTCTCTTAACACTAAAAAGGACAGTATAGTGTTGGGAACGAATTGATAATAATTACTGAAAGCATCTTTTATATATTTGAAATAATCAAATAAAAAATCACTAGGTATATGATGCTATTAAAAATTAGATAATTGATCTACAGTCCACTCCAAATGAAACAAGAGGTGAAATTTCTAGTTTTTAGTTATAAATTTTGATTGGTTTTGGTGTTATAAATATATTTATCTCACCTTATATTGTTAATAAATTTAAAATAAAACCCTATGTTAAGAGAATGAGGGAAATTAGTGTTTAACACATGGAAGAGAACTTTTGTGATGGAATGTTTCGACCAAGAGGATCTTGATTTTAAAGTTTTTAAGATTAAGGTCAATCTATTATTAGCACATTTGGGATCATATGATCTAATGTTTGGAATGGATTGGTTGTAATAGCATAAAGATAATATTTATTATTTCAATAAGAAAGTATAGTTTCTTGAGGACTTGGGCAACTGGATAGTAATCTAGGGTGTTGTGAAGTTGATGCCTCACAAGCTATGCAACTGAAAAGAGAAGTTTGTAAATGTTGAAAGCTCTATACTATTCAAATGAAAGAATTGACTATGAGTTTGAATCTACTTTAGAATTATATCTAATCTTGAATGAATTCAAGGATATATTCCATGAAGAATTAATTAGTTCATTATTAATAGGGAGTTTGATATTTCCTTGGATATAAAACCTCGATTTGCACCTACATCCAAAGTTACATACATGATTAATGTTGTAGATCTATAGGAATTAAAGTTTAGATATAAGAAATTTTGGATAAAGGCATTATTCATCCTAGTGTGTCACCCTAGGTAACTCCCATTGTCTTTGTCAAAAATAACATTGGTAATCTTAAAATTTCCATTGACTACATAATGCTAAATAAAGTCATTAATAGTAAATATCCAATAATAATAATAATAATAGATGATCTATTCAGCCTAATGAAATAAGTTTTTTTCTCTAAGATTGATCTTAGATTAGGTTATCATTAGCTCCATATCAATGAGGAAGATGCAGACAAAACTACTTTTTGCACAAGGTATGATCACTATGAATTTGTTGTTATGCCTTTTGGCCTAATGAATGCACCTACTAACTTTATGAATTTGATGAACAACATGTTCAAATATTTTTTGGATCATTTTGTTCCAATTTTTTTAGATGATATTCTTACGTATTCAAAGGATGCGTTTGAGCATGAACAACACTTACATTTAGTATTGTAAAGACTGAGACATCATAATATATATGGAAATCTATCCAAATAATGTTTTTATTAAGAAAAGATCCATTATTTTGGTCATGTCATCTATAAATAATGGATTGATGTTGATCCTAAAAAGATCAAGGAAATTTAGGATTGCTTTACTCCTAAAAATTTGCATGAAGTTATAAGTTTTATGGGTCTAACTAGATACTATAGATGGTTTATGTGAAACTTTTCTAAAGTTTTTAATCTCATCAATGCACTAAAAATAAAGGTAAGAAGTTTATTTGGATGCTTCAGTGTGAAGAGGATTTCCAAAAGTTGAAAAAAATATTAATTTATATGTTTGTTCTTATAATTATAGATCTAAATGGAAAATTTAAAGTCTAGGCAGATGTTTGTACTATTAAAATTGGGGTTATTTTGACCCAAAATGGAAAAGTTGTTATGAATATCAAAAACTCAAGGAATAAGAGAAAAAATATCTTAATCATGACCTTAAGGTCACTGTTATAGTGCGTACTCTTAAGCAGTGGAAGCATTTTCTACTTGGTAAGCACTTAAAGATCAAGTCTGATCATCACAACCTTGTGCATTTATTTACGAAGAATAAGTTAAATGTAATACAATGAAGGTGGATATATTTAGTTAGTAACTTTAATAATGACATTGATTATTTCAAAGGAAATAGAAAATGTCACTGATGCCTTAAGCATAAGGACTTACCTTGATGCAATATCTATTCTAAAATCAAATTTCAAAACTATTGTGTTAAAACAACAAATAAAAGATTCACTATTAAGAGAAACTTAGTAATAATTGGATAAGGGTGTGGTTACCAAGACATTTTTTGAATATATTATTAACTCAAATGGTATTAGGATGTTTCAAAACAAAAAAATTTGTACATGTTACTAGTAATTTAAGAGAGAAGATACTAAAAAAGTGCATACAACACCTCATTTTACTTACCTAGGTGTCACAAAGATGGCACATGAACTAAAAAGGTATTAATTTTGGCATGGTATGAAAAAATATGTAGTTTTTTTTGTCAAATGTCTATAATGTCAACATATTAAGGTTAAACATTACCATATTAAAGGTTTGTTATACCCATATTACATTCTATAAAATAATTAGGTTGTTGTCTCATTAGATTTTATTTTATCTCTACCTAAATCACAAAGTAGGCATGACATGATTTTAGTGGTCATTGACAAATCCATAAATATCACACACTTTATTTCAATAAAGTTAACAGATGATTCCCATATGTTTTACAATTTTTTTTTGAAGGAAGTTATTCATCTTCATAGGGTGCCATAAGTGATTATCACTAATAGAGATAAATTGCTTACCTCAAGGTTTTGACAAACAATGACTGATGCCTTTCTTTTACACAAAAAAAAATTAGTTTAACATATCATCCAAAAATCATTGGTCGAACTAAAATACTAAATCATATTATTGAATACATGATTAAAATGTATGTCATGGATCAACAATTCAAGTGGGAATAATAACTCCACTTGGTATAATTTTATTATAATAATATTTATAATTTAGTTTTAAAAATGGCATAATTTGAAGCTTTTAATGAATAAAAATTCCATACCCCATTTGGCTAGGATGGGATAGAAAATAGTGTCTTGGATGGACATTAACTATTGCAATAATATTGTAATAAAAAGGCTGTCATATGGTAAAGGCTAAAATCTACCTCAGATTGATACAAAAGCTATGCTAACTTAAAAATAACACAAAGATAATTTAAGTTCTAGGATAAAGTGTTTTTTAGATTAAGACCATAGAAGAGTTCCATTAAATTTTTTAAGGAATCTAAACTATCTCCATGCTTCATCGGTCTATTTGACATTGTGGAAACTATTATCTCTGATGCCTATTATCTAGATCATCATCCTTATATTTATATAATTAAAAATGTTTTTCATGTTGATTTATTGGTAAAATATATTTGTGATCTATATCATATTTTGTATTGAAAAAATATTTAGGTGGAAGAAGAGAAAATGATCTAGCTAAAACCGATCTACATTTTGGGTCAGCATAGTGTTAAACTATGAAATAGAGATATTCAATAAATGCTAATCCAATGGGACCAGTTGAGTGAGAATAGTTATAAATGGTAAGATGAAAATATTATTAGGCATCACTATCCACACTTATATTTATGGGCCTAGGGATGATTCCTCTTTTAGGGGGAAAGGATGTCATATCACGTTTTTCCTTTAAACATAAAAATAAACACTTGTAGTTTGACAATATTATAATTTAATTTGATTTTTTAGATTTTTACATTAGTTGATATTTATTTGATGATAATTTAGTGCTATGATTTTGATGTATATATTAAATTATTGTTTATTTGGATATAAGTTTATTTTAATTATGCAATTTTGATATTATATTTATCATTATTATAGTAATACATGTACTATTGATGTCATTGGCATGGTTTTAGGTATTGTTAGAGACTGAAATAGGCCATTCAAGGAAGAGTTTCACATATCAATACTGAACAAAAGTATACATGTATAGATGACAAGGTAAAAGTATAAGTTTTTAAATAGTTCTACTATTCCCATTTTGTGTTGTGTACATGTTGTGTAGACCCTATATTATGCGTAGTTTTGATTTTTTTGCTCAAGTGATCATTATTGGTGAAAACCAATTTTGAACATTATTTTTAATATTGTTGAGTTTGAATTTTTATTTTAAATTTATAGTAGTTTTAACTGTGTTTATTTATCTTGTTGAGTTTTTCCTTTGCTAAAATTTAGTCCTCATTATGCTAGAAATGTTTTTCCCAATGTTAGCTTTGGCTTGGTTTTAACTAAAAAAATATTATTATTATAATCATTATTATTGTTGCAATGATAAATTTAGACTTGAGTCTAAATTCAACTATAAAACCATTAATCCTTTACTAAGGACCTTGATTTAGTTCAAGTATAATCCATTTTGATTAGAACCAAATCAGTCAAAATCATGATCATTCAATTGTTTGGAAACATGTGGGTTGATAGACTTATTGAAGACCTTGTCAAGGTCATGATATGCTTTATTATTATTATTATTATTATTTATGGAGCTTATCAAGGTAAAATGGGTTAATTTTATTTTTTTGATATTTACATGAAAACCTGTCTAAGGTCAAATCATTCTAATCATTATTTATTATCTCAAACCCTAATTGGTATTTTCGGTATTCAAGTATATTTTGTCTTTTTTTGTCATTATGAAAAGGGTTTAAATTTTGGATGCAATGGTGAAATTTTAGGATTTTTGGGGCTGTGTGAATGTTTTATGGAGACAACTGTGAAACCTATATGCGATTTTATGCATGTTTTATGAGGGAAACTCATCGAGCCCTTTTGTAAGGCATTCATGATGCCTAAATTGATGATTTTAATCTATTAAGGAATCTATTATTGTATTTTAAGATGATTTAATGGATAAAAAAACATGAAAAAATAATAAATAAAAAGATAATAAGGAAGAAAGAAGGAAAAATAAAAACAAGGGAAGATAGAAGGAGAAGCATGAACCAAACTTTGGTCTTCTCTATTGCTAGGTATGAAGTAAGTAACTAGTTTATTGTGTATATTATTCATGGGTTTACATATACTATATTGGATAATTTTTGATAAATATTTTGAAGTGGAAATATGGTCATGAAAAATCCTAGTTTTGCATGATCCTTATTGTACCCAACACATCCCCTTTCCCATAGGGAAATGGGGACTTACTTCTTTTTAGAGTATGGTCTTGACTTTGAGCCCCTCTTCTATATGTTTATGCAAAATCTTGGAGAAGATTGATTATTGGCCTTTTTGTACTTTGGTAAGATGGTATTGGTGTTGTGTTTTAATAGACTATCTTTATACTTATATCGAGCTTATTATATTGGAATTATGTTTTCAAGATTATCTTTATCATACTTATGTAATTTGTCTTTATTAGGTTTTTTTTCATTATCTTATTCCAAGCTAATGATCTCTTTTGGACTTATTGTTGCAAGATTTTTACTATGGGCTTATTTGTTTTAGCATATTTATTTTAGGCACTATACCTGATGGAATTTGTTATTTAGATAATTATCCTAATACAATTTCCCCACAACAATCTTGTTGATGCACTTTTATCGATAGAATCATCCTTTGACCCTTTTGGACCTACCCTTTAGGACTTTGGTCTTGGGCCCTTACCCTCTAAGACTTGCCCTTTGGGACTTTTGTCTTAGGCCATTGCCCTATACACCTACCCTTGGGGAGTTTTGTCTTGGGATATTTACCTATGTAATTATCCTTTAGGACTTTTGTTCTAGGCCATTTCCATATGTACCTACCCTTTGGGACTTTTATTGTAGTATGTTTCCCTATGTACCTACCCTTCAGGACTTCTATCCCATAATTTTACCCTATGAAGTAGACCCTTCAAAATTTTATCATTGGAACTTTTCCCTATGAATTAGATCCCTCAATTTTTTTGAAATGACCGTTGAGATAAAATGGACTTACCCTTCAGGATTTTTGTCTCAGGGAATTTTCCCTACAAGCCAATTCCTTTGGACTTTGTGTCTCAGACATTTTATCTGATGAAAATAATCTTTTAGAATTTATGTCTCAAATGTTTTATCTGATGAGAATGACCCTTACAGATAATTGATTCAAACATTTTATATAAGAGAATTAGTTCTTTAGGAGAATTGTTATAGATATTTTATCCAAAATAATTCCCCTAATGGAATTAATCTGTGAACAAAAATCCTAAAATAATTTCCCTACATAAAAAGGCCACAACAATTTCCCTAAAACAATACCCTAATTCCAAGTGGTACCCTTGATTAGAGAGAATTTTATTATGTTTTGAGCTTAATTTAAGCCAAGGTCCCAAATCATATTTTATTCATGTAACTAAGACCTTAGGATAAAATATTCATGTAGGGTCCTTTATATATATTTCCTAAAGTATTATGCTAAGTCCTCTTTTCATTTATGATTGCAGAGTAAATCAAAATAAGAAATGATAAGTGTTGAGATCATATGGAGTTAAGTCAATTTTATGGTCACATTGATGTCATCTTGATATTAGAGGTAGTGTCTGTGCAAGAATATCCTAAGTTTTTAGTTACACCTATGTCTAGATTTTTGAGGTCTATTCATGCATGCACATGTTATGAAACCATGTATTTTGCTTGTAACAAATAATTTAGTGAGAAAAAACTAATATTACATGTAGCTAGGGAATCTAGTTGGTACGAGATGAAAAGTGTGTTTTTTAGTTGGGTAGGTTGGACATCCTCAACACCCCACTATGAACAGAGTTGCTTACATACCATTAATCTAAGGAAGGATCAAGATTGATGTAGTTATCCCCATCTAAGTTTTGGTGTAAGTGAAAGTGATGCTAGTATGATAATATCCTTAAGTGCCTTGAATAAGATTGAGACTAGAAATATAAGTAATCTAAGCTTAGGGCTACTGTAGATGGTAGTATGAAGAAGTAGGGAAAAATAGGGATTGATAACCCTAATTGTGCATAAATTATTCTAATTTTGAGTGTGTATTTTCCATATGATTTCCATCTAGTGGTTAGAGGGATAAAATTCATGTATTTAAATTGTTTTGATGCTTGTGTTGGTGATAAAAGAGGTCTAAGCCAACCACACAAAGTTTTAGTTTTGAAAAGATATCCATTTGGGAAAAGATAAGGAAAAATACATTAATACCATTTTGGGGGCACTAGTGCCATGTGGAATTAGTTTCCTTATTATGGCACTAAAGTCCAACTAGTAGAACACTAGGAATGAAGGGCCAAAATTAGGAAATGAGGGTATGGGACTACTTTAGGGCTGACTAGGGATCCTTGTGGCCCATATGCAGGATGGATAAGTGTGATAATAGGCTCTAGGATAGGTTTAGGGATAATTTAGGGATATGTAATCTAAAATAGAACTCTTAGAACTCAAATACCACTTTTGAGTGATTACATTCCCCCCCTTTTATTATATAAATACAACAAAGTGAAATGACTAGGATAAAGGAAAAAGAAGCGTACCTTCACTTACCTAGGATATGAATCCTGTGAAGCTAGGTTTGAGTATGTGAAACATGATCCAATGCATGTCCTATAATTAAAACATGCATAAATCAGTCCTTAATATATATATATATATATATATATATAAATACTAAACTAAGTAAAGAAGTAAAATTGAGTAAGGAAATAGGAAAGAGGAAAGGAATGAATACACCTCATTAGACACACAAAATAATACATAAACCTAATGATAGACTATGTGTGTACATTTATATAGTGATCAAATAATGAATAAATTGTAATGAGATGATGGATTTATCAATCCTCATGTGTGGGAGGCTCAATAACTCAATCTGGTTTTGAATCCATCATTGCCCACCCCTACTTGGTGGATTATGACTAGTGAATAGGTTGGATTGGACTGATGATGTGTCTAAACCTCTCATGTAGGTGGATCAAGAACTCAAGTAGGATATGAATCCATAATTACCCAACCATGTGTATTAGATACATTTCTAACCTAATTGCATGAATTAAATGTAAATGTCTAACTAGGTAGGTCAACTCTATAGCCACTTAGGTACATTAGGTAGATTTGAGCCACTCGAGAATGCCAACCACTATATATACTAAGGCATGAAACTAGTGTGAAAATTTGAATATGATGTCATATGTATACAAATTAGATAATTACATGGAATTTGTCATTTCATCTGATTAACTAGTGTGTAAGTGAACATATAAAAATAATGTGCCACACACATGCCCCCAAATCTGATATCTAAGAATATAGATTCTAACTGAATCATAATAAAATATATCTAGGTATTGGAAATAAATATGGGAATGGTCATGATGCACATGATGCCCCTAATTTAAGAAAAATTGAGTATAACTAATAAATCTATAATTGAACATGTACAAACCTATATTGAACCAACTATAATTTTTTGGCCAATCTAGGCTTTTATGAAATTGAGGTTACTGGACATTATGATCATGTCTTGGATAGTAGTGCCATTTTTGAAAATTTGGTGCTACTCTCCTAATTTTGGTGCTAGTGTCCTTCTGGTCTAATTTTTATGTAATTATATTACTTTTTTGGTCTTTATTTTCCCATTATGTTTACTTGTGTCTAATTTATATAACTGAGCATGTGTTCTAAAAATTTATTGAGTGAAATATAAGACCCTAATCTCTATAAAAAACCCTATGAATGCCCCCCTATTTTGAGTGGAGTTATTGAACCTATGCAATAACTGTTCTCAAATGAAAAAGATACACAAATTGTGTGTTAGAAAGATCATATATGATAACTACAGAATAATCCAATATAATGTGGATACATAATATCATAATGTAAGATAATCTGAGCATAAGTATGTAATTTAAGATGTATGTCATGTTTATCATTCATAAGGGTGTAAATATATATATAAAAATGTATGTAATAATAAATCTGAGTAAAATTAGGTAGCTACCTAGGGGGATGGGGTATGATGTCCATCATAATACCCAAGTAATAAAGGTGGATGTATGAGGTTCCTCATGGCATAAAAAATGGTGTGTGTAACAAGCAAAGACAAGTGTCATGGCCATGACACATACAAGAAAGCATACATACAAAATACATGAGGTGCACAAAGTAGGCCAAGGGTCCATAATACAAGGGACATGGGCACATATCACTAAATTTGAGAAAATGAGACATACAAGGACATGTTCAAATGTCCACATATACAAGAAACAATCAAGTTAGATTAGATACACATATAGGGACATGTTCAAATGTCTATACACACAATCAGAAAGGTATATACAAGGACATGAGAACATGTCCAAATCACACATACTATGAAAAGAAGTGGCATAGAGCCAAAGAATAATGGCACATTTAAATACCCTTGAATATAAGAAGCATAGAGATACAATCAAGTCTAAAATAGGAAAGATAGAAATGAAACTATGCATAAATATGTAATACAAATCTATGTAAGATCTAGGAGGTACATATAATGAGTCAAAAATAGTAATAATTGACAAATTTTTTGAGTAAGTGTAGCATGATCAATATCAAGATATAATAATGTTAAAGCTAGGATGTAAAGTATATAAAGATAGAACCTAGGAATTGAAACCATGTAGAAGGTGATCCCAAGTGGGTGAATGTGTCAATTGAAGGCCCATATATCAGTGTATATTCCCCTAGTGGGTAAATAATAGTAAATATGAATCAATATAGTGGACTTGAGTCCTATAATCAATCTACAAGCACTCAAAAAGAATAATTGAAGCATGAATGTATGATAAAACTAACTATACTAAGATAAATAACATATGTAGTATTCAAAAAATATAATAATTGAAAACATATCAATGCATATAATCTATAATATTGTGTTTTTTGACTAATTATTTAAATGATTTTGTGCTTTTAAAATATTGTATTATTTTTGTATTTTTTGGATATAAGCTATATACAAGCAACATGAAAAGGAACTATGTACAAGGAGCAAGAGAGAAGGAAAATATGTCTAAGTAAATGTTGGAAATAAATGATATAGTATACAATCAATGTGAAATGTATCTATAGACCCAAGAGCACATCCATGGGAAGTGGATAGTCAAATGGTGGATCTAGTAGGAGGTTATCTAGTCTCAGATATTATATCTATTTTAACTCAAATAATTCATCATCATCGTGATCATCATACCATTTTATATGTATTAGTAGATCTTTATGCTTAGTTTTATTCTAAATTTTATACATCTGAATAGTGTGCTAATATACTATGTAAGATGACTCTTATGTAGTCCCAAGGTAAAACACATTAGATCATGGAGTATATGTATGAAACATGTGGTTCTCATCTATGGAGTCATGTAAAATCTGAACCATGTGTCCCTCATGACAGAATGTCAAACATCTATCTAATTAAGCAACTATGGCATCCATCACCTATAACCATGTACTACCAAGTGTAACTTATAAATGAGTGTCCCTACTCTTGATAAAGAATAATGTGTTGGCCACCTTGGTCCCACATGTAATTTTTAGTGTGATATGCCCAATGAAATATTAAAAATGTATGACATGCTATAGCTCATTTTATTGATAGCCTATGTGTTGTAAAAATGTGAAAGTGCAAGTATTAGGATCATAATCCTCATATATAGCCACATTAGGAATGTATCTATTTATATCAAAAAATTATATTTTCAATGGATCATTCCATGAGTATCTATGTCTATAATTATTCTATCATGGTGCTTGTATTTATAGAGGTACTTGTATCTATGCAGTTTGAGGCTTATAATCTACATAGTTTCATGAGGTTTGAATTTATTCAATTTATGGTGTAATGTTGAAAATGTATCAATAACATGTATTTTAATTCCATGAAAATGATACAAGGGTTGACCTTATTTTATTGAAAATCTACTAACATATCTATGATGAAATATGGGTGATACCATCAATATTCTATCAAGTAATAACTACAGAATTTGGTTTGGTCTATCTTGTGAACTCCCTACCTGAATCTATACAACCGAGTCTATATCCATATAGGTAACCATATATACTAAATTAATGAAGGGATTTTTCATTGATTGTAACTGAGTAGGAGACCCTGTATCTATATAATTATAAATGAGTGGTGCTACCAATGTAAGAAGGAGTATAAATAGCTTAAAATCATTTTTGTACTCTCTTGTACCCTTTGGTGTGAAACTTAATCCACACAAATAGTCATCAATGTCAATAGGTGTTGGATCATCCTCTATGGTGGCCCAAGAATTTGTATTAGAATTATGAATGTATACTTATTCGAAGATAACAAGTAGTGGTAATTATGCTATTAGAATCTCATCATCTACATTGGGTGGGGATATCTATATTGTGGGAGGCTATTCCTCCATCATCAGTGAAGGTAGCTATGTTGTAAGAAGATCTAGAGGAGATGTAAGAATAATCTTTATAGACTCCACAACCTCATATGTATGCATTTTCTCAAATGGAATATTGTGAGGTGGGGAATCTATAAGAACATGAGGTGTCTCATTTAAATATATACTTAGGGTAGTAGGCTTGATGAGTCTAAAATATCCAAATGGTAGATTATCTAATGGACAAGTGTACAAGCATTTGTCATGTAATAATTGGATACATCTATGTAAAGTAGAGGGTACAACCTACATAACATGTATCCAAGGTCTCCCAAGTAATAAGTTGTATTGTAAAGGATTAGGCATCACCTAAAAGTGTGTAGGTAAGGGTTTTGGACCTACCATGATGTATAATGTAATATACCCTAATGTCTATCTAGTAATGTCATCAAAACCTCTAATATTCTTATATGTCTTTTGAATGGATGTTATATTAACCCCCATAGTCTATATAAATGTGAGGTTATATATATTAAGTCCTGAACCACTATCAATTAGAAGTTATTTAATAGCTATGGTATTGATTTTTGATTAAATTAAAATTTGTAAATTCTAAGCAATAACTAAACCTGATGGAAAATCATCATTAGAAAAGGATATAACATCCTCAATATCCTTGATAGTTTTCATGATAGATGAAAAGTAAGATGGCTCTATCTCCTGAGGTAAAGATGCATGATTAAGTGTCTGAGAAATAATATATTTGAAAATAGTTTGCTTTTGAATTAATTCTAATATGGATATCTTAGTCAGTATATTTTTTAACTGATCCACAACATCAAATACTCTCTACTAATCTTTAGGTCACATTTAAGTGTGATGGGGATGATATGGATGGTGGGATTATGATGTTCTTGTATATTATGAGGAGTCACCCTATTCCATTTAGTAATAACTAAAACCATAGGATCTACTATTTTCTAGGGGTGATTAATAGAGGTAGGATGGGAGTGAACATAATCAACTAGTCTAGGTGGAGGAAAAATAAAATGAGTCCTCTAAGACCTCTATCATATAATAGAAACTAGATGTAACTCAAACTGATCCATGTAGTAATGATCCTCATAAGAATGGGATTCACAAAAGGGAGGACCAATTTGTAAAATAAGCTTATCTCTAACATGATCGATGAGAGGAGTAATATACATGTGTATTTTTATACTAATGTCTACTAATAAGCATGCTAAGAAAACCACAAGTCTTTGTAACACAAAGTAGAAAATGGAATCTATCATGATAAGCATGATGATAGGCTACAAATTAAAAACTAAGTAGACTCTAGAAATAGAAACCCTAGGGTTATCTAGGGTTAGTATTTGTATAATATTCTAAGTAAGTTGGGTTCACCAAATGTTTTAACTTTTTATGACGTAGTGAATGTAAATCCCTTATTTTTTTAAAATTTTAGAATAGAAAATCAAGGAAATAATATGTAATAAATTCAACCACTAACTTGTTATAGAATTGACTAGCTTTGACTTTTCTAAAAATAACAATAAATAGTACAAGTAAGAACTTAGTTAGAAAATAATTAAGAATCTAGGTGATATAAAATGAGGTGGAAGTAGGTATAAGTTTCATAAATTAGATCTTGGTGTCAAAATCCCTCATAGATAATAGTGCCACAATTGGACAATAACACCATTATTGAAAAAGTGGTAGTAGTGTCTTGATATTGGCAGTAGTGTCCTCTGTATAGGACTATCCTTAGCTTCTAGGTGCACTTGTGTCTAGATATATTAGGTATATTCCTATGTGCACAAGTTTTGAAACCTTGTATTTTTCATGTAATGCTTGATTTAGTGAGAAAATCCTAGTCCTCCATGTAGTTAGGGCATATAATAGGGATGAGCTAAAAAGTGCATTTGTTATTAGGGTAGGCTAGACATATTTAACACCCCACTATAAAGAGAGTTGGATACAGACTAATAATCCAAAGAGGGATCAAGATTGATGTATTTCTCTCCACATAACTTCTAGTTCAAGTGCAAGTGATACTATTATTATAGTGGCCTTGAGTGCCTAAAATGAGCTTGAGACTAGAAATATGGGTGGTTTGAGTTTAGGGTTATTGTATATGGTAGTATGCATAAGTATGGCATAATAGGTATTTATAACCTTAATTATGCACAACTTGTTCAAATTTTTAGTGTGTATTTTGAATCTTATTTACATATAGTCGTTAGAGGGCTAAAAGTCATGTATTTATATTATTTTGATGTTTGTGTGGGTGATAATAGAGGTCTAGGCTAACCCTAGGAAGTTTTATTTTATAAAATATATTCATTTGGAAAAAGATAAGGCAAATGAAATTAGTTCCATTTTTGGTACACTAGCACCATGTAGAGTTAGTGTCCTTATTATGATGCTAGTGTTTAACTAGTAAAACACTAGGCATGAAGGGCGAAGATTAGGAAACAAGGGTTTGGGATTACTTTAGGGATAACTATGGATGATTATGGCCTAAATGAATGTTGGATAAGTGTGATAATATGCTCTAAGATATGTCTATTTATAATCTATGGATAATTATCCTCAAGTAGAACTATGAGTACTCAAATACTACTTTTGGGTGATTATAATAGCTTTTTAAGATAAAATTGAATAAAATGGAACAAAATTGGTAGTTGATACTCTCCTTATGTGTGGATCCTTTCATTCACCATAACAACAACTCTTTTTCAAATTTAAACCCTCCTTAACAAGCTGGTTTATAATTCTAGGATAGGCAATGTGAGGTTTCCCCTTTTGGCCTACTATAAAGGCACATCTAAGTCACCTATTATATCACTTGGAAATAAGCTAAGAATTTAAATATTGAGGCACACTTACACTATTTCACATCAAGAAAAGATTTCTTTTTATTACCAAATTAAATTATAATCACTTGAAGCAACCTTTAGCCAAGTCAAGATCCTATTATATCCAAGTTAAAAAAAGCATTATCAAGTATTCAATCCATCTCTAGATGCATACATATAGCAAAAGGAGAATAATCTCAGTAATAAATTTAAGTGGGAGAACTACGAGGTCTTGATTTACCTCCTTGGATTATTGGATACATATAAAATAATCAATCATAATAGGTGTGATTGGAGAAAATTCAACCCCTTACACTCCTCAATTTATCTTTGGAAATTTTTTGCTATTGCAAGCCCTATTAGGGTTTTAGATTTGAATAAGTGATTTGTAGGTCATTATTACATAATCAAAGGTCAAATTTACCGACATACATATTTAAATTAAGCGTATGTGACTATACCCTAATTTTATTGATTTTAGGTATAAGACAAGATCGACCCATAGAGCAAAGTATTAGTAATCGATCCTATCCTATTTTAGTTGACCTTGATCCTAATTAGTGAAAATTATAATTTATATTACATGTGCATAATCAGATCTGATTGATTAGTCTTATCCATCTCTTGTTCACACAAATTCATCTTACAAGTATAAAACAACTAAGTCTTCTTGTGTTGGTCATAGTTTCTTTCATTCATTTATGTTTTTTCCATTTTAATAATTTACTTTCATTCTGATAGTTACAAGTTATTTTACAACATTCACTACCTTTCTATAAATTTTTATCTTAATTAGAGTTAATACACTAAATTATTTTATTCCAACATTACTTCAAACCTTTATCTTAGGGTTTAGATAAATTCCTAAGTATATGACATTAAAATAACCTTCTATCAACCTTGGATCTAGTATCTAACACTAAAAGAATTTACTTTTGACCTCAAATTTAATAGTCTACATAAAAAGAAATTTATTTTGAGCTTAGATCTGATATTTAACATTGAATGCACTTTATTTTAACCTTGGATTTTAGGGGAATTTACTAATCTCCATACACAAAATATTTCCTTCTTTTAATATTACTTTTTTAGTTACCATTTACCACATTTTTTCCATGTTATTTTCTATGGCATATAAAAAACCTACCTCCCTTATTTTTCTAAAGCACAGTGCTAGGTTAAGTGGGGCCCATATTGAGCATTATCAAACACATTTGAACACTATTAAAATGGACCCTTTTTAATGCAAAAAATGGTTCCTTTTCTTTTGATGAACAAATTGCTCATAAATATTTTCAATAAGATAATCACAATGAACAAGAAAATCAAGATTATCATAATGCATAAGATAGTCATGAAGGCTCAAATAGGGTCCATCCCGATCAAATCAATGGAGTAGATCATAAACAAGTCCAACATTTATCCATATTATGAGAAGGAATCTGTTAAATATCTCAAGATATACCCAAAATAATTAAATTCCTCTTAGCTTATAAAATTACATAATAAGTAAAAATTCATACTTTTAATACACAACAAGACCCACTCTTTCACATTGTAAATGCTACCAAAGGTATTACTACCTCTATTGTTGATATTGTTATTATATCTAAACCTAGTTTGGGTTTGGGGAAAAAACAAGGATTCCAATAGATACCTATGCCCATGCCCATAAAAATGAATCATATGGGACCTTTGATATCTATACATACTTACATCACCTACCTTGCCTACTACATAATCCCTTGTGTAAATTATTTTAGTTTTTCATGTTAAGGTTTTATAGTTATAACAAGGTATACCAAAATCTATACAATCAATAGATTCATTAGCATTTCTTCATAATACATTAGAACCAAAGATTTCATCATATCCTTTACCTATATGTTTTTTATATCCTAAACTTTCACTATATGAAGGTAAAAGAGATCTAGAACAACACCTTCAATATTTTCATGTAGAATGTCTAGATTATGATTTTAATGAAAAGTTGTTAACCAAGTTGTTTCTAATAAGTCTAAAAGATAACTTATTACATTGGTTTTATGATTTACCTATCCAATCAGTCGAAGCATTCAATCCATTACCAGATCAATTTCTGGAGAATTTTGATATCAACATCAATGAAAAGCTTTCTTATATAAAAATTGCTAAATGTAAGTAAGGAATTAATGATCCTATAAATGATTATGTACTTCATTATAAGGCCATGATTGCCAAAATAACCAATACTTTCGTAGATAATGAATTATAAGATATATTCAAAGAAATTTTACTTGCACCTTTGTATGAGTCAATCATTTTTAATAAAATCAAATCATTTGAGGAAATTTGTCATAAAATACGAGAAAGATAATTAAAACTTCTCTCTTTGAAAAAGAATAAATATGAATTTTCATCTAGTTTAGATTCTAAAATGAATTTTTAAAATAGACCATCTATACTAAAGATAATGAAAATATCACAGTTAATGTTATTTTTTAGTCTTCAAATGAGCTTGTTTTATCAGAACAACCATGGAGGAAATTTTATAGAATACCCCAACCACCTCATAAAATCATACAAAATTTATTTGAGTGTAATCTTACTACTTTATCTCCACCACTAGAGGTTGACATGAGTATACCTCAGAGTGAATCATTTAATATCATTGCATATTATGGTTACCATAGACTCAATGGACATTCTAATAATATATGTTTGAATATAAAACACCTTATTCAAGATCTTATCGATAAAAATTTCATTTAACTATGAAGTCCTACAAAGGAAACAAAGGCTCAACAAAATGAAAATGCTAAGTTGAATATTTTTAGTGAGCCATTTATAAATCAGAAAAAAATAAGGATAATTCAGCATTGCATCATACCTATAATGCATACCAACCCCTAAGTCATATGATTATCCATTAGATTTAAGTATTCGTATAATCATTCAAAATACTCAATCATGTCCTATGATCACCTTTGATGATAGTGAGATACTAGATGGGGACTCTAATTTTTATGATTTATGTATATGAGCATATATTGATCAACAACCCATTAATAGTGTACTAGTTGATAATGTATCAAGTGAAAATGTATTTAAAATTAAATTAATACATTCATTGGGTTACACACATCATGACATACAAACAACATTTAAAAATGTTGAGATATTCAATGGGAAATAAAAAACTACTTTGTGATACTTTGTATTTCCTCTTCAGGTGGATCCTTATATATTATCTACTCATTTTATTGATCTATAGAAAAATGGGGTATTTAAAATGATATTAGGATGCCCTTGATTGAAAAAAATCCATGTTGTACCTTCTAAGGTATATAAATGCCTAAACTAGATTCATTATAACCAAGTGGTCACAATTTTAGGAATCAGATATTAGTACCCTCTAAAATCTACAATACTTCCTCCACCCCATATACTGTTAGGAGGCCCCTTATCCAACGGTAGCACAATTGATTACTTATATATGAGAAATTGAACACGGAAATTATACCAGAATGATTAAGAAACTAGAAACATGAGACATCAAAGAATTTGAGAGACAATACACACAATTGTATTAGATAATACTAGAAGAAAATACAAATAAGGAAGATGCCACTTCTCCCTCCACCTCAAAGGCTTGCCACACCTCAAGACCTTCTTCCCTCTCTCTCTTGCTCAACACAAAACCAACTCTAAAACCTGAGTTACAATCCCTCCTTGAATGCTATAGCTGATCTCCTTGACCTTACACCTGTAGATCTCCTTGACCTTGCTTGCTTCAATGCTCTTACTTGATCAATTTGATAATTACAATACATGCCTCATGGTTCTTTAAATAGAATCCCATGGTTACAAAAATAGACCTATAAATACTAAAATTAGACACACAGCTCACGACTTAAAATAGTCTCTTAGCATGTAAACACTCGGTTTAACTAACTGACTGTTCGTAAACAGCAGTTCTGGACCGCACAGGCGACCGACGTTGGTCCCTACTTGTCTGGTACTGCTAACGTCGGCCGAATCGCTGCCGTCGCCAGTCTCCTTCTCCACTGCATCTGACCGATGTCGGTCATACTGCCGACGCCGGTGGCTCTAGTTCTTCAGCATCCTTTCTTCATGTGTGTGCAAACAGTTGAAGCTTTTAGCTCCACACCCTAACAATCTCCCACTTAGAGATAAACAACTGCAACCTGTACCTGTACCTATACACCATCTATTTTGTTCCTTTGGCCCTATATCCCTCTTCAAAGTCACCCTTGAAGACCAACCACCACGCAAACCTGTGATGCTATATTTGTCACCTATGCCACAAGAACTTTGCTGCTCCCAAGTTCTTCATGACATACTTCTGAACCAACTCTACCCTTAGCTCAGAAAACTCCTTGTATATGTAGCCCTGCAAAAAGTAACACAATACAGTAACAGGATAATGTAGCTAATATTATCCAACCTGGTAAAGATAAAATACAATGGTCAAACCTCCATTGCCCTGCAGCTAACTCAAGACCATATACCATAGCCTTCTGTCTCAAATGTCCATCCACTCTCTTCTCTAAAACGGGAATCCATCCCTCTATATCCAGCTGACAACTCCACCAACAAGTACCTGTTTGGCTCTAATCCAAGGACTCACACTCCTCATCCATGTCAAGCTCCCATTGTTTTTGGATTCTACCTGCATTGCTTCCTCCATCTTCCTAGTTCTTGACTAACAGTAAGCAATATAAAGAAAGTGAACAACGAATATGAGGTTCACATACCTTTTCTGACCTCTGTATGGGTGTTTGAGACTCATAGATCTACCCAACATCCGTTTCAGTGACCGATCTCGGCCAACTCCCAGTTTGCTCCTGACCGATGTCGGTTCCCTACACTGATCCTGACTGCCGACGTCGTTACCCCTGGCCGACGCCGGTGTCCACCCTGCCGACGTCAGTCCTGATGACCGACATCAGACTTCTGTCTGACCTACCGACCCTGCTGGTCTGCACATGACCGAAGCCGGTGTCTGGATGACCGATGTCGATTCCAAGTAACTGACATCGGTGCCTGTGTGTTCCCGTGAGTGATGAATTCTTCATCCGCGAGCTCTTCTTGGATCAAATCTATATCCATGCTGCCCTGCTCAGATTTATTTACTACCTGTAACTGTTCTAAGGCCTTCATCTCCTCCAAAAACACCAAGACATCCCTGTTCTTGTCAAAAGCCTCAAATTTCCTTTTCCTACAATGAATTCTATCCATGCCTTCTGAATTTGAACACATACCTTTTGAGTCAAGAACTTCCATTCCCTTCTTGTTCATGTGACCCTGCCTAATAGACCACATCTTCGAATCTGCACCAGAAGTGGAATCAGTAGTACAAGTAGATAGATAAAGAGAACCTACTTTCTTACCTCTTGCTAAAACAAGTGCTCCCTTGGTAACCTTCCAAGAATACACTGTGAGGGTTATTGTGCATCCCTCATCTCCCAACCTTCCTACAGAAATCAGACTCTGCTTCAAAATTGGAACATGCATGACCTCCTTCAACACCCATGTGTTGTCAATCTGCAATCTTAGCTGCACTTTCCCTTTGCCAACTATCTGACAAGGCGTACCATCCCCTAAATAAAGAACTCCAAAATCTCCCTGTTCATACTCATGAAACAAATCTCTGTTTGGGGATGCATGAAAAGATGAACCAGAATCTAATATCCATGATCCTACGTGACTATCCAAAGAAAGTATGAGAGCATCCTGTACCACAATATTTGCATCCTTTGCTTCTTCCATACCTGTATGTTGATTCTCTTTATCTCTCAACCAACACTCCTTCTTTGTATGTCCTTTCTTTCCACAAAACTAGCAGGTAATACCTTTAGACTCGGATCTCCTTCCCGACCTTGATTTCCCTTGCTCAATCTTCTCCTTTTGCCTTCCTCTGCTTTCCGCACTTAGAGCATTCCCTGATGATTCACCTGTGCTTCTCCTGCGTATTTCTTCATTCAAAATCACACTCACAACATCATCAACCTTTAAGATTTTAGAAGCAAATGCAGAGTTACTTACTGCCATAACCATACCATCCCAACTTTCAGACAAAGAACATAATATCAAGAGAGCCTTTACCTCATCATCAAAAACAATGTTGACTGAAGCTAATTGGTTTACCAAACCATGGAAATCACTGAGATGAGTATGTACCGAACCTCCTTCCTGCATTTGTAAAGTAAATAGCTGCTTCATAAGGTATACCTTATTAGAAGCCGAGGGCTTTTCGTATAAATTTGCCAAGGACTTTATCAACTCTTCCGTTGTTTTGCACTGTGATAAGCTGGAAATCACAGAAGCTCCAAGACTCAACCTTATGGAACCAAGAGCCTTCCGATCAAGAATACTCCATTCTTCATCCTTCATATCTGTGGGCTTGCATGCAACCCCACCCAATGGTAAGTACAGATCCTTCTGATACAGATAGTCCTCAATCTGCATCCTCCAGTGTTGATAATTCTTGCCGTTAAACTTCTCCATTTGTAGCTTGCTTTCTTCTGCCATTGCTGAACTCCCACTCAATCAGAAAACCCTGTGAATGACCTGTAATCAAAAAACAATAACTTGCTTCCTACAAACCGTAGCTTTGATACCAACTGTTAGGAGGCCCCTTATCCAATGGTAGCACAATTGATTACTTATATATGAGCAATTGAACACGGAAATTATACCAGAATGATTAAGAAACTAGAAACATGAGACAACAAAGAATTTGAGAGATAATACACACAATTGTATTAGATAATACTAGAAGAAAATACAAATAAGGAAGATGCCACTTCTCCCTCCACCTCAAAGGCTTGCCACACCTCAAGACCTTCTTCCCTCTCTCTCTTGGTCAACACAAAACCAACTCTAAAACCTGAGTTATAATCCCTCCTTGAATGCTATAGCTGATCTCCTTGACCTTACACCTGTAGATCTCCTTGACCTTGCTTGCTTCAATGCTCTTACTTGATCAGTTTGATAATTACAATACATGCCTCATGGTTCTTTAAATAGAATCCCATGGTTACAAAAATCGACCTCTAACTACTAAAATTAGACACACAGCTCGCGACTTAAAATAGTCTCTTAGCATGCAAACACTCGGTTTAACTAACGGACTGTTTGTAAACAGTAGTTCTGGACCGCACATGCGACCGACGTCAGTCCCTGCTTGTCTAGTGCTGCCGACGTTGGTCGACTCTCTGCCATCGCTGGTCTCCTTCTCCACTGCATCTGATCGACGTTGGTCATACTGCCGACGCCGGTGGCTCTGGTTCTTCAGCATCCTTTCTTCATGTGTGTGCAAATAGTTGAAGCTTTTAGCTCCACACCCTAACATATACCAAAATTGTTAATTAATATATTTATTCAAGAAAAATTCACATTTATAATTATTACACCTTTGAAAAATATTTATATGTATCTAATTCAGAAAAAGTGTAAAAGTCTCAAAAGTAAACAATGTAAAAACACATATCATATTGGAAAATGTGTCAAGTTCACAAAAATCACCATCGCATGTAACATATCCTAAATTGGTGATACATATATATCAAGATGTTTTAAAAAAATCATAAAATTTGGAAAAAAATTATACTACTTCTCATTCAATTTCAAACCATTCTACATCTCCCAGAGCTACTCCTCTGAAATGGGATTACACGAATAGTGATCTAGATATTTTTATTACAACACCTAATGCACTTTCTAATTTTGACTCAGTCATATATATAAATTTAAATGCATGAAATGTAATACTTCCACAACTTATTACATATTATTATTATGATTCTCATCTTGATGGGATTATTGCTTAACACTTTACAATTTCAAATATTCTAAAATAATAAAAATATATAAATAATAAAAAATAAAAATTGATTATACATATATTTCAAATTAATTAATCATTCTATTATTATAATTTTCTACATTTAATTGATTTTATCAGTTTTATATCCCTTAGCTCTTTGTGGCTTTTTGGCCTCTTGGCTCTTCTTGTCAATTCCTATTTTTGAATAGTCTAAAATAGTGACCTATGCTACCAAAATTTATCATTTAGGATGCTATTTTCACATCTTCAATAGATAAAAATAGATTTTTAAATCATATAAATTATCAAATTTAAATATTAAAGATTAATTTCCATTACTATCTTGAGTTAGTTGATCTTGTCCTGTAGCATTTTTACATAGCCAAATAAAAAATTGAGAAAAAATAGAGCCTTAATACATCCTATTTTTTAGATGTTACACCCAATTTAAATTTACATAATAGTATTATTCATGTAAAATATTTATTTCATGTATTATATTTCTCATACATGTGATTACATACTTTAACAAGTGTAAATTTGATGACATGATGATACAAAATTATTTCCTCTGCATACCTATTTGCATATATAGTGGGGGCATCTTTCTCATATATAGGCATGCCATCATATTCAATGCATGATTTACCTTGAAATATGTGGTGGATTGTTTATATCTCTTCCATTTTATTCTAATTTAATCTCCATGTTTTCATCTACTACTCTCATTTGATTTTATTTCAAAATTCAAAAAGGATAAAATAATTCAATATTTCAATAATATAAAAATAATAAAAATATTTTAAAAATATAAAATTAGGACTGGAACATGATTAGAAATCTATTTTAAGTCATTATAGTATGTTTTTTATCTCTTTATTGGTAGATAACATAATATTTTTCTATCACATAAACATTTCACTTGTATTTATGAGTGTTATACAAGACAAAAATTTTACATGGACTAGGATGTTGGACTTGCCTCTACCCATAACTCAAACCATGTTGGGGGCATATTTTCCACAAGTTACAATATTTACATGTTTTACCATTTTATAACTCCTATAATGTGTTGAGATATACACTCTTTAAAAATGTCTTGCTAACATATATATCTTAAATTATATACATGGATATGTTATTTTATAGGATATGATTACATGATATATACATGGTGTAGACTATATTTATAGTTATAATCTACATTTTATGATATTAATTATACTTAATATATTAGACATTTATTTTTTATTATGTATGGATCTTGGCCCTTGTATGAAAAATTACTTGAACATTTTTAGAACATCATTGTTTGGTATGTATGATAATTGAACATGCCCATTGCCTTCACCCCTTATCCCTATGTTTCATGAAAAATTTAAACATGCCCATTTTCTTAAACATTATTCATGTCCTTTGTGTATTTACCTTGGCCTTGTGTGTGTAATATTTACTTATATGACATTTGAACATGTCTCTTGTATGCGTCTCTTGGCCTTATTGTTTGACATTACTCTTGTTGTGTTTGTGTGCTTATTGAGCTTGTTCAGTTTGATGAGTGTCATGATCTATATCATGCACTAAATATTATATATGATTAGTCTATTACAAAAACTACTATGAGATTAATTGATGACATAAATACTTTTAATGAAAAATATCTTATTATGATGACATACCTTTTCACATACACTATGATATTCAATGATTATATCTTGATAATAATGATATAATTAAACTTTGTTTTGAGATGAGTGACATTTAGGACACATCTATCACCTTAAAATGGGGGAATTTTAGAGGGTTTTCATACATAATACAAGCCTCTATGATCAAAAATTAGTTTTGAGTACGTAATACAACTTCAAAGAATTTAGAATGATTCAAAATTCAAAAATTGGTATAGATTATGATGGAATATGCCATTCATATTCACCCACATTATCTAAACGTAATATATATTTATATATTTTGGGTGCATGAAATAGATTCATGTAAAATCTTCAAATATAAATTATAAAATTTTCATCTACATATAATTAAATTTTTTACACTTATCACATGGGGACATGATACAAATTCATGCCATACTTTCAATACTACTTACTATACGTGGTCATGGTAGGAGCATGGATGTTATCCATTCTATTTTGATCATGTATATAATAAATAAGGAACAAAGTGAAAATTAAATCTAAAATCCATTTGTTGTGGTTGATTAAGTTAAAGTGCATAATGCATAAATTGGAGATTTAGTGCCCTCAAACATTGAAGTCTATGAATCCATTATGGATTATGATCCATTTCCATCTTAGGGTCACAAAGACCTAAAAATAAAAATTTAGGTTTATGCATCCCCAAATGGGTTATGATTTTTTTCACATTCAATCCATTTTAGGGATTTATCACCCTTATTTTGCCATGTTCAATAAAGGAACCAAATCTCTCAAAGTGATTAATGGGAAAGAATCAATTCTCCAATGCTTATAAGAAGCATCATATTCAAGAAAAGTTATAAAAGTAACATTGATTTTACATTTGAAGCATTTGGGAATTGTTAGTTATTTTCATAACATTTATTTATTGAACCATTTAAATAAGAATTTCAGTTGTATCTATAGATGTATTTTGGTTACTAGTGGTATAAGGTACAATGCTAGTGTTGGTAGGAGGAGCATCCCAAAGATCAATGATAGGAATGTTACCTATAGGAGGGTTACCTAAGTTATTATTAACTACTCTAATGGTATAATAATGAAGTTTGGATAAGGTACCATTTATGTTAGGAGTATAAATGATACTACCATCAAGGTTTTTGAATAGGTTAAAATCATCTAGATCATCATTTTAGGTAAAGTGTACCATGTTTCATTTGATTTATCTAGATGTTTTTTTATAGTATTTTCAGCCTGAGGGATTGTCCTCTTAGGTGGCTAAAGTGGGTTAAAGAAAACCCCATGTAACATCAGAATGGGTTAAGATTATCAAGAAAGATTATTGTAAGTGATTTCATGATGCTAATCAGTGTGGAAAGGGAAATAATACTGTTGAGTAAATTTTTACTCTACGTTGCATTCAAATTTTTAGTCGAGCACTGCTATTTTGGTTCTTATGCACCTTAGACATAGTGGCAGAGTTTTGGAGCAGAGGACAAGTTCATTTTTGCCTAAGTGTTGAAGTGCAACGGATGTTGCTAAGTGTCACCTTCTGAAACACGAATCCAGCTAGCTCGTATCCTCTAAGGCCCTTTTTGTAACTTTCTAGAGAATCAAAGATCATGCCATGCACCTAGTAGCAGTTAAGCAGAATGCACCATGTGTCAGCATCCATGTCTCATAAAGGCACCTATGTTTCATTCTCCCTTTTTGATAAAGACTTTTAATGAGCTAAGCAATAGAGAAAGTGGAAAGTACTACGTGGCAGTTGTGGAGGCCCTAAAATACCTTTTTAAGAAGCAGCAGAAGTCACCATGTGTCAACATCTGGGAGACATGGGTCCAATTATTTTGTTCAACACATAAAGGTGTCATTTCATTTTGCTTAAGTGCTAAAGTGCAGCAAAAGTTGCCAAGTGTCACTCTCTGGGTCCCCTTCTTACTCCATTCCCAGAAAAAGTGGAAGACGCCACATACCCCTAGCAGGAGAGGTGGAAGATGCACGTATCTTCCCAGAAGTAGTGGAGGTCACCACATGTTGATGCCCAAGAGATCATCTTTGAGTTTCATTACTAAATAAAGATTATGGCAGGCCCTAGGTGTTACTTCAAAGGTCTACAGAAGCTATCAAGTGTCACCATCTGAAAGAGTCTGATATGTGTCCCAAATGATACTATAGAGCGACCATAGAGAAGCAGAGAGAGCCGCGTGTCTTCAATGAATCAGGTGGAAGGCACCAAGTGTCATTTACCAGTGCCTTCTAAGTAATAAGAGAATTTTTAGGAAATCGACTAAGTGTCCTCTCCCACATAATAGAGTGTTTTGTGTATCTGTTTCCAAAATGAAAAATGGAGGGAAAATTGGCTGGAGTTAATTTGAGTAGATGGAATTGTCGCTGGGTAGATTTTTGGAGCCCCCAAAGCATTAAGGGGCCGTTTGTTTGTTCCCTATATGACAGAGACAGAGTAGATAGTTGAGCAGTCAAATGGGTGAAGAATGGAGGGGAATTGCGTGGGAAAGTGGGATGGAAGGACACATTTGAGGCTATAAAAGAATAAGAATTGTAAAGTAGAAGGGGGAATTCTATAGTTTTAGACTTTCTAGAGTTTTTGACCAGTAATATCATTTACTCTTGTCTCAATTTTCTTGAGTTGTAAAGTTGATGTAACTGTGCATGTTTCTGTGCCTTTTATGTGGCTGAATGAATTAAGAAGAATTGAACTCCATGCCTTGGTTGGTGTTATCTATGTCATTTGCAAAGTAGTCTATACTACAAATTTTTTAGAGTTGTGATTAGGAATGCCATTTGCTTTTGTCTCATTTTCTTGAGTTAAAAGGTTTACATAACTGTACGTGACTTCTGTGCCTCTTATGTGATTGGAAGATTCTATTCAGAAGATTGAACACTGTGCCTTTGTTGACATTCTCTATATCTCAGCAAAAGAATCCCCTGTTGTGAGCCTCTATTTTTATTATTTAAATCTTTTACATTGATCATGTACTTGTCTAATCTTAAATGTAATTGAATCCTATAATAGTTTCACTGTTCTCAGGTTAGGATTAGGATTACACTCAGGCGCATCACCATAGTTAGGTTTCATTCCTGTATTTGCATTTTTGTTTAATCTTCTATCCCTTTTCCCCCAACACTTGACACAAAAGAAGAGACCAGCTTCTCTAAAATATGGAGGTTGTTTCAAGCCACATTGTCCCACATCTTGAAACTTCCCATTGTTGATTGATTAAGATCAAGCACAATTTTCATCATCAACAGTTTCTAGCACACCCAGTGGGACTAGTCTTAAACTTTCTTTAAAGACCACATGAACCAAAGAGCTACGAGGAGTCAGAGATGTGGACCAATCACTAGATTGCAATCTACTACAAATCTAGGTATTCTTTTTCCACCTCTGGTAATTAGTCCAAGAAGAAGAGCTAACCAGTTTTTACCAGTACCAAACATGGGAGCCCATGTACCCCCAATAAATTATGCAAGCTAGAACATTGGTAGCCCCTTAGTCCTCCCAACACCACTAGCTATTTGGGACCCTATCCCCATAAATGCTCTAAAAGCTCTTCCCAAATTTAGTGGGAAAGACTCAAAAACACCCATGGAGCATCTTCAAGATGTATCAGACATATGTGCCATACATGGTGTCACAGAGCAAAATGTGGCCCTAAGGTTGTTAGCAGCCTCATTCAAAGGGAAGGCTTTAGAGTGGTATCAGTCTCTGACCCCAAATACCATATCTACATGGGACCAGCTCAGAGATTTGTTCTTTGAAAGGTTTGTAGAGAAAGGTGATAAGTCCTCTTTGTTATAGCAGTTGATCACTATTTAGAGGGGACCACAAGAGGATATGACTGACTTCAACACTAGATTCTAGAAAACCTGGGACAAAATCCTTGTTGTAGCTATACCACCACTTGGTATGGCTATAGTATTCTATCTCAAGGCTTTAAATTCAAATATATCTGTTATGATTCAGTCACTGGGAGGACACACTTTGCCATTGGCTTATGACCTTGCAGTCAGAGCTGAGAATCATTTAATCGATGTTGGAAAGTTACCTCCAAGGCCTCCCATGCCTGTATTCCTAGATATTACCTTGCCCTTACCTTAAGAAGTTCCTAAAGCTATAAGTCTGCCTGTGTTTATGTATACTTACCCCCCATCATCTGCAAAGTAACTGGTCATTGCTTAGTCATCTGAGATGGATGATATCAAGAGTATGTTAAGGACATTCTCCAATGAGTTGATTAATATGAAGAGGCAGTAGAATACTATCCCCAAGCCTCCTTATCAAGGCTATCAAGGAAATAGGTTTTTGTCCCAACCAAACCAATATCAAGGCCCTCCAAGGCAAAGCAACCAGTAACCAACAAATCAATTAGTTGCAGTTCCCACACCCTCACAGACCCTTCCTCCCAACTCAAATAGGGAGATGGTTCCAAGATAGAAAAATTATGTGGATGATACTAATGCTTGGTGTTTCCCTTGCAATGATGCTCACACACCCAGATATTGTCTTAGAGGTAATCTACAATAAAGAGTGGCTGAGTAGAGAAGAATGGATGGTCAATTTTCCAGTACCAGTAGCAGTCAAGCATACCAGTCTCTCAGCATGTAGAATTCAGTTCTAGTAGTGCAAATGCAAGGAATGTCCTTGCAACAAGAAGAGGAAATAGCCCCAAAACATGCCTTGTTCTCATGGGTTGAGGATGAATAAGTAGTTTTCTTGAACGAAGCATCTACCTCCCAAAGGCCAATAGTGCAATCTGATTTCTATACCAGATTGAAGAGGAGAATGGTGGAGCAGCCTGAGTTTGTAAGTGTTTAAGCCAAGAATAATCCTCCATCTCAAGGGCAAGGAAATGCCACTGCTAGACAAGAGATGCCTCAGCTGGTGCAAGACTAAGGGATTCCTACCCAAATTTAAGAAAAAATGAGGTATCCCTTTTACTAAATAACTCAGTCTCTGGGATCGATCAATGTAGTGGACCAAATGAAAGAGGACTCCAACACAAGTATCTATATGGGATATCTTGGCTATTCTTGAGCAAAAAACACTACTGTGAGAAGCTCTACAAGGGAAAGTAGTGCTTGAAGGTACTGTTACCAAGGAAGGACTTGCTGGAAAGGAAAAACTCAAAGATACGGTTCCTCCAATGACAACATCTTTCATGAACAATGCAACACAAGTAAGTAAATTCCAAGCTAGAGCCTTTCTATTTGACTCTGATAGTTGGAAAGAAATTCTTGCATAATGCATTGATAGATTTAGGAGCTAGCACAACTGTGATGCCCAAGCAAATAGCTGATGCTTTGAAAATAAATTATGAACCCCTTGCAAATAGAGTTATGAAACTAGATGGCAAAATAGTACAAACCATAGGGAGAATTAAACAACTCCACTTGCAGTTATTCACATGTCCCAACATAATTGTTAACCAAGATATAGTCATCATAGATATCCATCCTATCTTTGGTTTATGCTTATCCAGAGACTTTATAGTAAAAATAGGAGGATATATGTCTCTTGACTGGTCTCACCTCATCTTGAGAACCAGATACGGTTCAAAGATTAAAATTCTATTTGAACCACTATCCAAAGACCACATCACCAATGAACCAACAAAAAGATTAGAAGTAGATCATGCCATGTTGAATAAAGAAGAAAGAAATTTTGTCGAAGAACTAGGGGACTGGACTGAGCATGATCAAGAAGAAGAAAATAGCCAGTTGTTGGTTATGATGCATAGCGACCCATATGGGAACTATGACTCTACTAGTCTGGGTACATATGTCATTTTTGATGAGGATCAGGTGATCTCAAATGTTATAAGGAAAGAGGCACCTACTACTCAAGATTCAGAGCTCTAGACTTTGAATTTTGATGGGGCTCGAAGTAAACATGGTGCTGGAACATGAATTTGTTTTACTGCTCCAAATAGTGATAAAATTTTAAGGGCTATCCAATTCCAATTTGCTTGCACTAATAATGATGAAGAGTATGAATCCATAGTACATGGGATCTTGTTAGCCAAGAAAAAGGGAATAAAGAACCTAAAGGTAAAAGGAGATTTAAAATTAGTAGTAAAGCAAATACGAGAAAAGGCAGTAGCCAAAAATGTGAGAATGAGATCCTACAGGCATAGGATTTTGGATTTGATAGAATATTTTAAAGCTTTTAATATTAAGATAATCCCTAGAAGTCAAAACTCTAAGGCTGATATGATGGCTTAGATTGGCTCATAGTTTAACCCAGCAACTGGCCTATTGGTTAACAATGAGTCAGTAAAAGTTATAGTGAGGCCAACCATCCTAGACAATGATGAAAATTGGAAAGTATTTGAAAATGATGCTCATGTAGTCTCTTTCTTACAACAATAAAATGAGTTTGCGGATCAGCTGTAAACTAAAATTGAAGAGGCATATGGTGCTCAGATTATTTAATTAAGGACTAATAAGCTCCCTAAAGGATTGATCACCTTAGAAAACTTGTTTGACCCAGAGGATGTAAGTTTGGAAAAGAAAAGGTTCCAGGTAGATAAAGTAGACTATTCTGAGGTAGAGGTGAGTGACGAGAAGAGGTTAAAAGTTGGGAATTTTGTAACTCAAGAAGAGAAGGAAAGACTAATTAGATTGTGCCAGAGATATGATAGAGTCATAGCTTGGAGCTACAAAGACCTTCATGGATATGATAGAGACATTATCCAGCACAAAATATAATTGACTGAGGGATCCAAACCCATCAGATAGAAATAGAGGCCAGTGAATCCAAGGATTGAGCCTCTAATGGTAGATGAGTTGTAGAAACTTTTAGATTCCAAAATAATATTTCCAATCAAACACTCAACTTGGGTATCAAATCTAGTCCCAGTTAGGAAAAAGAATAGAGATGTAAGACTGTGTGTAGATTTTAGAGATCTAAATAGAACATCTCTAAAAGACCACTATCCCTTTCCCTCCATGGAAAAATTTCTACAAACTATGGCTGGATCAGAGAGGTTTTCTTTACTTGATGGTTTCTCTGGGTATAATCAGATTTGGCTAGCTGAGGAAGACCAGTACAAAACTGCTTTCACCACCAAATGGGGGACATTTGCCTATGCAAAGATGTCATTCGGCTTATCAAATGCAGGAGCCACCTTTCAATGAGATATGGATATAGCCTTTGGTGAACTTATAAACAAGGTCATCTTGGTTTATCTAGATGACCTCACTATTTTCTCAAAAAATTATGATGATCATTTTGATCATTTGGAGTCTGTCTTCAAGAAATGCCAAGATTTTGGGATATCATTGAATCCCAAGAAATGTATTTTTGTTATACCTCAGGGTAAACTATTGGGGCACATAGTATCTAAAGAAGGGGTTTCTATAGATCCTAAGAGAATCACAACTATAATGGACCTACCTCTTCTAGCAAATAAAAAGGCAGTCCAGTCCTTTTTAGGGAAGATCAATTTTGTCAGTAAATTCATATCTAATTTTGCAGGCTTGATTAGACCAATGACACTCTTGCTAAAAAGGGACCTGGTCTTCAAGTGGACTACAGAAGGAAGGCAAGATTTTGAGGGGGTCAAGAAGGCTATCTCAGTAGCCCCAGTGCTCAAGAACCCATATTTTTCCATGCCCTTCATAATGTATGTCTATGGAGGGGAGTCAAGTATTGCTGTTGTCTTGACTCAAAAGAATGACAGGCTAGAGGGGGAGCACCCAATATCCTTTTTCTCAAGAAATCTTAGAGATTATGAGATTAGGTACAATTTCATGGAAAGACAAGCCTATGCCATGGTAAAAACACTCAAGAAATTCAAGCATTTGATATCAGGGAGAAAAATCCTAATACTTGTAGCTCACCCAAGTGTTATGGAATATATCATAGAGGGGGAAATTAATGAGAAAAGAGCCAATTAAATCACTAAGATCTTTGAATATGATGTAGAGGTTAGACCCACCAAGCTGGTCAGAGGTAGAGGGCTATGCCAATATATAACCCAAGAGCTCAAAAAGATGTTACCTAAGGAAGCAAATCCAGAAGGAGAGACAGAGACTGTGCTAAAATTATAAGAGGTTGATCATGAATCCTAGGTCACAAGCAGGATTCAATTTATGAAAAATGGGGTTTATCTGAGAGAACTCCCTTGAAACAAGAGGAGATATTATAGGATACAGGGAATTCATTTTGTTTTAATTGAACAAGTCCTTTTCAGAAGAAATTCTAATGGAAAATTGTTAAGATGTGTATAACATGTTGAAGCTAAGAGGATACTACATGAAATGCATCATGGAATGTCAGTGGGGCATTTTTTAGCAAAGACCACAGCCATGAAGATAAGTGAGGTAGGATATTTTTGGCCTACTTTATTTGTAGATTGTTATCAGCTGGTTAGAAAATGTCCATCATGTCAGTATTATATGGGGATGAGGAGGAACACATCTATGCCACTTAGTCCTATAGTTGTGGATGAACCTTTTGCTTAATGGGGTCTTGACCTCATTGGAATGATAAATCTAGTGTCTAACATGGGTCACAAATGGATATTAACTGCCACAGACTATTTCACCAGATGGACTGAGGTAGTTCCACTTAAGGAAGCAATAGAGAATGTGATCCTAGATTTTCTAGGGGGTATCACTACTCACTTTGGGGCTCCTCGCACCATCATTTTAGATAATGCTAAAGCATTCTTGGGGTCTAAGGTACTTGAATTTGCCTTGAGACATGGAATATATCTAAAAACTTCATCTAACTATTACCCTTAGGGTAATGGTCTGGTAGAATCAACCAACAAGAACTTGATAAGACTCATCAAAAGAATAGGGGCTGATCATCACAAAGAGTGGCATAAAATGCTTAATCTAGCACTATGGGCTGATAGAATCATGCCCAAGCAGGTGATCAAAATTTGTCCATATGAACTGGTATATGGAAAGTCTACCATGATTCCCCTAAGTTTGGAAATCCCTACTCTTTAGCTGATCAAACAAATTGAGATTGAAGAAAATGGCCCCATGTAGGTCAGACTTGCAAAACTTCTAGAAGTTTAGAAAAAGAGGGATATAACCCATGATTTATTGATCAAGCATTAGGGAATGGTTAAGAACTATTTTGATAAAAGGACTTCGAATCTTAATTTTGAGGTGGGCTTAATCGTTTTAAAATGGGATGCACAGACCGTTAAGCCAGGTCAGCATACCAAATTCGAAGTACTATAGACTGGTCCGTATAAAATTTGTGCATGCCAGTAGAAGAATTATTTCAAGCTAGAGTTGATGGAAGGAGAACCTGAAGATATTATTGTAAATGAAATATATTTGAAACATTTCAATTGACTTAGGTCTCTCATGTATTGTAGTTAAATAGTTTCCCTTTTTTGCATTGTTTTTTCATTGTTTTCCCACTTTTGCATTTGAATAAGTGTTTTAAACATATGTCGATGGCTCTTTTGAGTTGTAATTTTTACAATTTTTATCTAGTGAGAGGTGGAGTTTTCTTTTTGAGTAGGCTCAAAAGTCTTGAGGGGTCACCAGTAACTATAGAGTAAATTTTTACTCTACGTTGCATTCAAATTTTCAATCGAGCACTACAGTTTTGGTTCCTGTGCACCTTGGATGTAGCGATAGAGTTTTGGAGTAGAGGATGGGTTAATTTTTTCCTAAGTGTCAAATTATAGTAGATGCTTCCAAGTGTCACCTTCTGAAACATGAAGCCGGCCAGTTGGTGTGCTTCGAGGCCCTTTTTGTAACTTTCTAGAGAACCACAGATCATGCCACACACCTAGTAGTAGTTAAGTGGAATGCACCATGTGTTAGCATCCGTGTCTTATAAAGGCACCCATATTTCATTCTCCCTTTTTGATAAATAATTTCAATGAGCTAAGTAATAGAGAAAATGAAAAGTGCCAGGTGGCAGTTGTAGAGGCCCTGAAATACCTTTTTAAAGAAGCAGCGAAAGTCACCACGTGTCGGCATCTGGGAGACGTGGTTTCAATGATTTCATTCAACACATAAAGGCATCATTTCATTTTGCTTAAGTGCTAAAGTATAGCGGAAGCTACCAAGTGTCACTCTTCAGGTCCCCTTCTTACTCCATTCCTAGAAAAAGTGGAAGATGCCACATACCCCTAGAAAGAGAGGTAGAAGATGCCATGTATCTTCCCAGAAGCAGTGGAGGTCACCATGTGTCGACGCCCGAGAGATCATCTTCGAGTTTCATTTCTAAATAAAGATTGTGGCAGGCCCCGAGTGTTACTTCAAAGGTCTGTGGAAGCCGCCAAGTGTCACCATCTAAAAGAGTCTGATATGTGTCCTGAATGATACTACAGAGTGACTGGAGAGAAGTAGAGAGAGAGCCGCGTGTCTTCAATGAATCAGGCAGAAGGTGCCAAGTGTCATTTATCAATGCTTTCTAAGTGATAAGAGAATTTTTAGGAAATTGACTAAGTGTCCTCTCCCACATAACAGACTATTCCGTGTATCTGTTGCTGAAAAGCAAAATAGAGGGAAAATCAGTTGGAGTTAATTCGAGTAGATGGAACAGTCACCGAGTAGATTTTTGGAGCCCCCAAAGCATTAAGGGGTTGTCTATTTGTTCCTTGTATGATAGAGGCAAAGTAGACAGTTGAGTGGCCAAATGGGTGAAGAATGGAGGGGAATTGTGTGGGAAAGTGGGATGGAAGGAGACATTTGAGGCTATAAAAGAAGAATTGTAAAGTAGAAGGGGGAATTCTATAGTTTTAGACTTTCTAGAGTTTTTGACCAATAATATCATTTGCTCTTGTCTCAATTTTCTTGAGTTGTAAAGTTGATGTAACTGTGCATGTTTCTATGCCTTTTATGTGGCTAAATGAATTAAGAAGATTTGAACTCCATGCCTTGGTTGGTGTTATCTGTGTCATTTTCAAAGTAGTCTATACTGCAAATTTTCTAGAGTTGTGATTAGGAATGTCATTTGCTTTTGTCTCATTTTCTTGAGTTGGAAGGTTTACATAATTATACGTGACTTCTGTGCCTCTTATGTGATTAGAAGATTCTATTCAGAAGATTGAACACTATGCCTTTGTTGACATTCTCTGTATCTCAACAAAATAATCCCCTGTTGTGAGCCTCTATTTCTGTTATTTCAATCTTTTACATTGATCATGCACTTGTCTGCTCTTAAATGTAATTGAATCATATAATAGTTTCACTGTGCTCAAGTTAGGATTAGGATTACACTTAGGCGCATCGCCATAGTTAGGTTTCATTCCTGCATTTGCATTTTTGTTTAATCTTCTATCCCTTTTCCCCTAACACTTGACACAAAATAAGAGACCAGTTTCTCTAAAATCTGGAGGTTGTTTCAAGCCGTATTGTCCCACAGCTTGAAACTTCCCATTATTGATTGATTAAGATCAAGTGCAATTTTCCTCATCAACAAATACTTTGTAAGTATAATAAATAAAAAGTTTGATAAAATAAACTAAATTGACCACCTACTAAGCTATGTCAACTAGGGTCAACTTAGTTACACAAAAAACCATTGGTTAGAATGATACTTGGTCAAACAAGAGATATAGGGTTGACAAGGTCAATATAGTGGATTTATAAAAGGAAAAACAATAATTTGAAATTTTAGTAGGTTAGGAAAGACCTATAGGGTTGACTAGGTCAATCTACTTAATTTATGGAAGTAAAAATAGTGATATAAAATTTAACTAGGTCATTCAGGAGCTACAAGGTCAACTAGGTCATTATATAAAATAATGATATGAGATTTAATTAGGTTATTCAAGACTTATAGGGTCAACTAGGTTGATATAATTAAAATATGATAGTAAAAATAATGATCTAAAATTAAACTAGGTTGGTCAGGACAATCAAGGTAGATCATATTGATCTAGTTGAATTGTGAAAGTAAAAATAATAATGTAGAATTAAAATACATCAAGCTAGTTGACTTAGTTTTACATGAATTAAAATCAAGATTCTAGTAGCCACTAGGTTAATTTGGTCAACTCAGTTATGTAGGCAAGAAAATTAGGAATTTGAAATCCTATTAGGTCAAACTAGTTGACGTAGTTGTACAAGCAGGGAAAAATAGAGTAATACTAGGTTGAGTTGGTCGACTTAGTTGAATCTAAAAAATAATGATAGTAAACTAGTCTCTATAGTTTATAAAATAGACAAAATACATAAGAATGAGTCGAGTCTAGTAGATTTAGTCTGTTCACACATAATCAACTAGGTTGACGTTAGTCAATCTAGTTGAAACAAATAATTGTATCAATACTGACTGATATAATCTACAATATAGTAGTGAATAATAAGAAATAAGAAGAAAATGTATTTTTATAACTATAATCCTAACAAATTATCTAAAAAGAAGACCAAAAAATTGTAATACAATGTATTGCTTGATAGTGTAGGCTCCCAAATATACTTGCTTGTTTGTTGAATAGTGACATGTCAATGTTTCATAGTGTTGACTATGGAGGAAGTACCATTCCCATATCCCACTAAAAATGATTTCAAGGGTAAGATAGAAGTAACTTCTCAATGCTAATTACTAATTGATTCACCACAAGATCAAATAGATGGTTGGCTTCCTAAGGTTCAATACATAGGGAAATTTTAGGCATTTCCAAGAAACTATGAGGTAAATGGAAACTAAAGTCCATGTTTAACTATGTACTATGGATATGATTATTTGGGTAAGCCCCTTATGTCATGGTATTTTTGAATGATATAAAAAATATTGTAAACATAATATTGTGAAAACCTTCATAATAATAGTTAAATAGTTTTAAAACTTCTCGCACATAATTTCTAGGGAAAGAAAGACAAAGTGAAAGATAAAGGCAAAAATCAAATATCAAAAACCAATTTGTAATTTTTGAAAGTAAATAATTAGGCATCCAATTCTTTTCAAAGGAAAATTTATATTAATTACTATGAAAATGAAATTGAATTTCCTTGTTCATGTTAAAAGTGAAACATAGAATAAGGATAGCTAGGGTTGATCTAGTTGGGAAAATAGAATAGAACATAATTGAATCTAGTTCACATGGTATGTCATAAAAAATAGGCCAAAATAAACTAGGTTGGCTAGGTTGATTTATTTTGTTGGTAGAATAAATAGACACAAAACTAAGTCTACTAGGTTGACTATGTGATACAATTTTAAAAAATTGGTAAAAACAACACTAAAATTTTAACTGCTAGGTAATTTTATTAAAAAATAAATAATAAATTGAGATAATTGATAAAATTAAAATACTAAGATGGTTAGAATGAACTTGCAAAATATAACTAAGTCAACCAGGTTGACTTGGTTAATTAAGAGTTTTAAAGATCTGATTGTGGATAAGGTTTCCCAAGCTTGATTCAGTTATGTAGAGGAATTTTTTTTTAAAATATAGAGATTAAACAATGTTGACTAAGTCAACTTAGTTTGTAGAAAACTAAAAATTGAAAATAGTGTAACTTAGTTGGTTAAAAATTAAAAAATAAAGACTGTAAAAATGAACTAGGTCAACCATACTGACATAGTTGATTATAAATGAAACTCATAATAAAAGAAAAATAACTATGTTGAATAGTGTGACCTAGTTGACTATGAATGAAACCTTGTAAATAGAGGGAAAAAATGGGTTGACCAACAGGACCTATTGACTGTAGATCTTAGATCTATAAACAAATAAAAAACTAGGTCAACCATCATGACCTAGTTGACTACAAATGAAACCTTGTAAATAGAGGAAAAAATTAGGTTGACCAATGTGACCTAGTTGACTAAAAATCTTGGATCTATAAATAGAGAGAAATAACTAGGTTGACTAGCAAACCCTAATTAACTATGGATGAAACCTTGTAAATTAAGTATGAAACTTGGTTGACCAATGTGACCTAATTAATTATTAATCATGGATATATAATCAAAGATTATAGCTAATTTGAGAATCATGACGTAGTTAAATGTAAAATGAAAAATAAAAAATATAAGGGTTATATTCATGTTGGGTTCACAGAATGTATGCAAAATATAAAGATATATTTTTAACTTATCCTACTTAGTAAATTCAAATTTGGAGATGGTAATAAACTAACATCTATTATGATATTTTTAATATTATAATCATGACCAAATTATATCCACTAAACCTAACTAAGGGATATCTTATTATACAACACTAAAAGAGAGGGTTCCAAAGCCTCTAGTCAAATAATACTATGTAATAACCCTAACTAGTTCTTATAATACGTAAAATGAAATCTAATCTAGTGCTCATCAAAGATTTTAGCACAAAGGGTGATGGTTTAAAATAAATTAAAAAATCAAGGGATCATGGTAGGTAAATGGGAACCTAGATCACTTAAGGTGGAAGATGGAAAGCCTAGAAAACCCTATACATACACTAAGTTTAAGTGTAGAGGTATCAAAGAAAGAATTTACACATTCAAAACCTATTAATTTTTGAAATATCTATCTATCAAATGAATATCAAAATTTAGATATACTTACCTTTGGATGAACATATCGAGCCTAAATCTATCCCTTGGCCAATGGTGATTTACAATAGGTTGTTGTGGCTTTGTAAAGATCACACTATATAAATCAACTCTAGGATAAAAGACTCCTACTTTACATCTAAGACTTTATCATAAGACAAGTTATCTTATCAAACTATATAAATCATCTCTATTCTAAAATACTCCTACTTTACATACAAGAATTTCATATAAGACAAGTTATCTTCCATCCAAGGAAAACCCTAAGTAATGACTACTTCAACTGTAGATGTAGCAGAATTGTGAGCTGTAATAATATAAAAATGAATGTTCATCTCTATTGGATTGAAATGTGAATGGTATTTATATAAATGGATATGTATTAACCCTTATAGATATTTAGCTAACAAGGTTGTCCATCTCAACCCAATTTTAAGAAAAAGTTACCGTTAGGCCTCAAACTAGGTCAACCAGGCTGACTTAGTTTTGTAATGTGTGGAATAAACTTAATTACTAGGTTTTCCATGTTGAAATAGTAGGAAAAAGGGTGTTGGATTAGTTAGGGGCTATTTTAAAGAATAAAATCTTATGTATTTGGATAAATTAGGTTTATTTACTTAGAGAGTTAGATAAGTAGGATTTATAGTAGGTTTAGGTACGATATAATTAACCAAAAATATTGTGAAGCACCAATGGTATGACCACCCCTTTCCTAGTGCACCCTTTACGACATACACTCAGATAAATTCAAACTCAATAGGTTCCTACAAGAGATAAATAATTAGTAAATGATAAATTTTAAAATTTTTATGTGTATACACTTAATGAGAAAACATCTATTCTCCATTGCTTCTAGGAGGTATCATCTTCAAGAAAAGTTAAAAAAATAGAATTTGTTTCACATATATAGGTGTATTACTCCCTTTCCCTCTTTTTAATTTTTCAATTTTCAAATTTCAATAATTTTTTAATTTAAACTGAACAAAATGACTAATTCATGATTTTTTCTAGGGGTTGCTAAGTTAAAATGCCTTACACAAATGATGTGTCTTCTCAAAGGCAAAGTGTGTTATACATACTCATTTATATCTTTCATTATACTCTATTAATTTCATTTATAGACTAAATGGAGGATTTATATACTCAAATTTGGTCATAAATACTTGATAATATTAGTTTTATCCTACTTTTATTTTAAATTACTTGAGCACTCAATCAAGCCCTATTTGGCCACCTCACTCTATCCTACATACTTGTATGGACCTATCCCTATATAATTTTCTATTTTATTCCTAAATAAATGTTATTAATCAGAAAAAATATCTCTAAGAATTTTTATAGACATCCTAGATCCTTAATTTCAAACATTACCCTTCTAAGATAGAATCAACTAGAATGGGATATGATCGATAAATAATATTATCTTTATGGTTTGATCCTATCTTTCACCCCAAAAATGACTCTTTTAAAATTGAAACCCTCCCTTATAGGTTGGTCCATGTTTTAGGATAGGTAGTGTGAGGTTTTCCCATTTTGGATTGATATAAAGGCACATTTAAGTCACATATTTTATGACTTGGTAATCACTTGAAAATTGCAATATTGAGGCACACATACACTATTTCACATTGAGAAAATCTTCCCTATTCTTCCCAAATTTAATTATATTAAATGGAATTAGACTTTAGCCAAGTCAAGAGCCTATTATATCTAATTCAAGCAAAGCATTATCAATTATCCAAGTCATCTCTAGATGCATATATGTGGCAAAAGGAGTGAAATCAAACTAAGCATTGTAAGTGGGAGAACTACGTGGGATTGATTTCCCTCTTCAGAATATTGGATATGTAAGCATAGATAAATAATCATGGGGCTTGATTTCCCCTTTATATTTTAAGTTTTTTAAAAATCTATTTCAAGTTTGATTAGGGTTTCAAATTGGAAAAAGTCATTTACAAATCATTTTCACATAGTTGAAGGTTAAATTTACACACACATGCATATTTCAAGTAGGCATAAGTTATTGTGCCCTAATTTTATTTATTTTTACACATAGGAAAAAATAAAACCATGGTGGATATTAGTTTCAGTAAATCCTATCACATTCCATTCGATCTTGACCCTAATTAGTGATAATTATAGTTTCTATTTCACACATATAATTAGATTTGATTGATCAATTCCATCCATCTTTTAGTCACACATAGTATTCTTGTGTTATTCATAGTTAGTTAGTTTAATTCATTCATATTTTTTCCATTTTAATACTTTAATTTTATTTTTCTAGTTGCAAGTTATTTTACACAATTTGCTACCTTTTTATTCATTTTATCTTAATTAGAGTTAATACTCTAATTAATTCCAAATTATGATAATTTTTTTTCTAAGGTATAAATTTTGGTTGTTTCTTCAGAATTTCCTCACATACTACATACTCTTTAAATTTTTTATGTGGTGGATAATAACTAGCTCTTTTAAATCTAATGGCTTGGAATTCATATATATATATTTTAAAATATTTATAAAAAAAATTGGTGTAAAGTAGAAGGAATCTCTATCATTTGGTGTATCCATGGTTTACTCAAGAAAAAAAATAGAGAATCATTTTATCACTTATTCTAATAACCTAGTAAAAAAAATTAATAACATAAAATATTTATTGTATCACATTAAAAATATTATACATGGAAGAAGGTAACTTTATTTATAATGCTTCTTTTTCATTAAACTTGTTTGATTATATGTTGATTATTGTACTTGAATATGTATAATTAATTTTTAACTGACATCACACCATGTTTATTCATAAAGCATATAAAATAGTCAATTAGACTTCATTTAGTGCATTACTATTAAGTTTACATGCTTAGTATTTTTGGATTAGATATATCAAAAGATAATGCAAGTGATTAAACTTACGCAAATTTCGCATCTAGTATGATCTCAAATAATATATTCAATAATAATGAATATTTTGTTTATATGGATTTATATTTTTAGTCTTTACAAGTAATTTTGTCATTTTTGACATAGTTTATGAACTCATATAATCTCAACTCTCATGCTTCTATGTATCATAATTACCTCCAATACATGATGCAATCTTAATTTTTTCAAGTTTAAATAGTTTTCATTCTCATAAAAACCCTAATGAATAAAATTCTAAATCCTAGTATTCCAATTCTAAATCTAAATCCTATCATAAGTCTTAAATCCAAACTAAAGGTTATTTTCAAGTGATTATGGATACTTATTATAGTCATGTTAGCATATATTATTGGCATCCACCAAAGTTTTTCACATACACACAATCACATTGTGAAGGTTTTTGCATTCATTTTAAAGGATTTTGAATGCATACATAAATACACACACACATACATACATAGATACACAGACAATTATTTATTGCCACGTTTAAACTTTAAATAGGGACTTTAAATTCATTTTTAAATCATTTAAAATTGGAAAGGATTTGTTAGTGGTCTTGATAAGACATTTGGTCCTGTCAATTTAATGACTTAAGTTTATAAGAAGTTGGTAGCAATAGAAATTTTTGGTGGAATAAACACAAAGTTTCTAGTTGGTGGTAGACTTAGAGGTAGTTAACGTTGATGGCAAGGGAAGTATTAGTATTTATAAAACTATTGATGAGTTGAAAAAGTCTTGAAAGTGATTTTTGACAAAGAAGATTTAAAAATGCTAGGCACTACCATTCAATCAATAAATCATGTATATTCCAAGAATTAAATGTGCCACCTGACCTATAAGCCCACAATCCATGTGACTACCAATTGGGGTATAGTGGCTATTTTTTTAATTTGGGCATTCAATTTTCATCTTCAAGCTTCTCTGAGAAAGCCATATTCTACCATTTATTATCCTGAGAACATTGACCTTTTTTAGTTGTATGCTCCATTATTTAGATGTGATATATAGTTTATAAGTTATTATCAAAGAGTTGTAGAAAAGTATATATTGTTATTGGTATATTTTGTGACTATTTCAAAGTATTAGAGTTTGTATTCAAAATAAAAAAATTCAAGATGTGCAGGTATGGAATCATTTTGTTTTAAAAAAATGGTGTTCCATTTCATTTTTAAAAGATCAAGTTTGAAGTGGAATATGGGCTATTTTTTCTAGTATATAGATATGTTCAAAACCATATATCTTTGCATGTAATATTTTATTCATGTGATATTAAGTTCAGTCTTGGTCATTTTCTTCCTTGTATTTTTGAGTTTCATATATCAAAGTATAATGATGAATCTGTGCATGCACATTTTGGATCTTATTTTTAATGGGGGTTTAATGCAAGTTTTATAATTTAAAACTTGTATGCAAGTGATTCAGTCACATTTTAATGCAAGTGCCACAGTCAAATTTATTTTAAGTTATAAAGGGATTTTTATGATTATTTGGTTATTTTTAATTATTTTTCAAACATAATGGTTGAGATTTTGTAATCAAAACTTGGTTTGTATATGGAAGAATACATAGATATATATGATTGCATGCAAACATGATATAGTTGAAACCCTTGTATGCATATTTAGACTCTTATTCATGATGGATTTGATGTAATTTTTTAATTAAATCTTATCTAAAAGTATTGAAAATATTCAAGGTTTTTTTTGGATAAGTTCTATATGTAAATGTGAACACAATTGAATTATTGCATTCAAAATTTAGTTTATATGTGAAAAAAATTATGAATAAGAGGAAATATGTTTATGACTATAGTTTTAAGAGATAGTTTTATGTATTATTAAGTTATTTTAGATGATTTTGAAAAAACTAAATGGTTTCAAATTCAATCTAGTTTCCTATATTATACATTTATTGGCTATAAAACTCTGTGATAATGATGGAAATTTGTTTGGTTAGTTCACAACTTCCTTAGTATGCTCTTGTTACTTGGTATTGTTAAGAAATTAAGTCAAGATTTCTATTTTGATACAAGAGTTTTAACTATAATTTTATGGGCTATTTTATTCTTGAAGAATGTGACTTCAAAATTGGACCTTTGAACTCATTAGTTTTCATGCAAGATTTTCATGAAGAAAACATTGTATATAATTTTGGATACTGTGTTTCTTTGTCTCAAATTGGTGATTTTAGGGTATGATAAGTATAAAATAATATTATGGATAAAATAATATCTATAAACCTATGGGACTTATTTTGATAAAACCCATGCAAATGAAGATCCAAACTATGTTAGGAATGATATAATTAGGGGGTGGTCATCCATCCAACCATACCAACACTTTAAGAGAAAAAAATGTCATTAGAGGAATAACATAAATTTAATGTCCAAATTTAGTTGGGTTACAACCTACTATTATCACTAGTGGAGCAACACCCATACATGGTGGAAATGTAACTAGTTCGGGTGGAGGCAAACTAAGAGGTGGAAAAATCTAAATTTCCCATTCAATACTTAGTGCACCAATTACATTAGTGGTGTTAGTAGCATAACTAGTCTTTCCTCAATATTTCATCTATGATATGTCTTTTATTTTTCTGGAATACATGAAAGTAGATAATGTTATGGAGTATGTGCATAAGTGTGAGCTCATCTTGTGTGCTAAGGTTACTACGATTTTCGAGAGGAAAATGAGATAGTTTTATAAAACATTATTAGACCTTTCAAAACTTTATATTTCAATTATCACCCTTATCATCCAACTGTACATTATGATAAATTGAAAGACACATACTAACAAGAATTCGATATCATGGAATTTAAACAACAAATTATTTCTACTCTCAAGGACATCAAGTATAAATTGACTAAGAAAATCATTAAAATGTTAGTTTTTCGACCCTAATATCAAATTTATCTTATGATACATATCTTATGTAACCTAAAAAATGGTTTGTCAGAAGATTACTACTTCCCTTTAGGACCACCTTGTCAATGAAGACATTTATAGATATACATGAGGATCTAGAAGCATCACTAAGGGATAAGTATGATGAAAATTTTAATATGGGAATTAGTCAACTTATGGAAACATATATTATGTTTATGGCCTCAAATATATAATATAACCACTAAAAGTGTCCATGATAGTCAAAAGGGTCTATAGTGCACCAACTATGAAGTCTAGGGCTACAATAAAAAAATCCAAGATGTAATTTAAGAGGGTTACTTAAGTATTTTGATATTTTACATGAATAAAATGATGCATGAAAATGCCCATTACTCTAAATGGAGACTCATACCAAGTTATTATTCTACTATAAGATATGTAAAGCCTCCATACACAACAATGAGGATTTTTTAGGTGACACATGAAATTTTTTAGGCACATATTCAAGGTGAATGCGAAGTAATGGTTGGACCCTCGAATGAGGACCAAATATAATTCATAGGATATCACCCATATTGTGGAAGAGGTGGTAGGCATGGGGTTGAATATTTACAATACACAGCTATGATAAATGTGGCTCACTATTACACTATCAAAGGGACTACCTAAAGTTCCCCACTTATAGATACTATCACAACAAGAAATGATTGGAAAAATATTTGTACCTATACATAAATATGACATAGAAGGATGAGTCATAAAAATGGACATGAATGATCACCATTGTGCATCCAGTGAGATAATGGATGCTAAATGAGGAAAGTCAAAACACAAAAGTATCAAAAATGAATATTACAACATAAAACATAACTACTAACCACCCCTAAGTAACATCATTTTATAAGGTTCAACATGAGTATGAATCTAGGATGGAAGTGAAGTTACATCATGTAACTCCCTCCACCACTTAACCTAATGAGTTATGCTTGCATGAGGCCATGGATTTGATTCACAACCTATAGGGAGAGTTCTAGTATTCTCTAGACATAGAGGTAAAAGGAAATAGAAGTGTTCCACATAGAAATTTATGAAGCAGAGGTAGAGAACAACCTCAACAATATCCTAACCCTTTTATGCTAAAAAAAATTCTTTCCAGGTTAAATAAATGGTTTTAGAAACAAGTAATGAAAATTATAGAGGTACTTATTTCATACTTAGTATGAGAGTGTGAAGTCAAAAATGCCCAAAACATTTGATAAAACTAAGAGTTACTGATCGATGCAAAAATACATGGATGTTTGGTGTATGATATCCCATTTAAATGGGAGGCAAGGTCAACATTATCACATAATAATCTTGGTTCAAGATTGGAAGCCCTATGTTGAGGCCTCCCCTCACATTTTTTATGGTAAAAAAGACTCATTCTTAGCCATTAGAAATATAAAATAATGTCTATGTTGACATTCTTGCATGAATATTTTGTCATCAACTAATTGACAGCAAAATGGGTATATCAACCACAACACAATAAGATTTATATGGGAAAATGGGTATGTCTACAACAACATAATGAGATAAATCTATCCTCTTAGTAAGGGGAGGTTCCATATAAACTATAATATACTAATATAAACTAAAAATAGACTCAGGGGTGAAATCATACCATCCATCTCTCTTTTTTCAGAGATGATGTTCATAAAATAAAGGAGAATTCTTGTGTAATCATTGAAGGCATTTCTCTTCTTTCAGAAATGATGTTCAACAAACAATAGGAAAACTTTTTGGGTAGTAACTGGATCCACAAGAAACCCATGAAAGCACAAAGTCTTTCATTGTTTCTCCTACTAATTTAGGATAAAGTAACATAGTAGGATTAATCACAACCTAAAGTCTCCACCAAAACTACAATAAAGTAAAGATTATGAAGGGGGGAGATCAAAGTCTCTCCAATATCTTAAAACATAAAACACATAGACTAAAATTAATTATGGTAGCATAAAGTCTCCCACAGTCAACTTCAGGACATCTTCCAGATTATTTCCACTTGTTCTACTTATTTGATTAAATGGAAAAGACTGTATTTAGGAAAAAGACATAAGAATGATTTCCTAGATAACACAAGCTATTTCAACACAAAGTTTGAAAGGTCACTTACTTTCTCATTCACTTGATAAAATATGATTAACAGTCTGAGCTCAAAGTCTCAAGAATGTCTTTCAATTTGTGAGAACATAGTCATGTCTATCACTCGAGGATGGGTTTATAGTGCTAATGAAATCAATACCCCATTATTGAGATGGATCTTTGATCACCACTGGCTTGAGAGGTAATGTGGCTAACTTGGGTTTCCCAATGAATTGTTGACATATCTCACATCTATGTACCCAAGTGTATGAATCTTGAAATAGAGTAGGCTAATAGTACCAAGATCATAGAATATTATGGGAAATCACAGGTGCAAAAAATGTCCTCCACAAGCCAAATTGTGGAAAGGCTCCAAAAGTTTGCTCTGTTTCACTTTATCCATGCAACGAATAAATACCCCATCAAGGTTCCTCTTGTACAAACCATTATCCCATAGGATAAAGTTATCAACTTTCAACTTAACAGTTCTCTTTTATTTATGAGACATGTGGGTAGGACACTCACCATAGGTAAGGAAATGAGTGATATTGGAATACCACTCATTCGTGGTAGTGAAAAAGAGAACTGTAGGCATGTCTTCAACCTCTATTTCTTCATGCCCTACTTCCTTTGGTATGTTATCAACAATTAATTGGCAAATACCTATTCCCCACACAAGTTTTATAGGTTTGATAACAAGATCAAACTCTTGGATTTTATCAATCCAATTACCCCTTTTAGTTCCAAACTTTTGTTGAGTTAGAATGGACTTTACTATTGTATCAAGAACCAGAGCAATAGTGTGTGAGTTCAGGATGTAGAAACAAAAGTGTTTTATCGCCTTAACCACAACATAATCATGCTTCTCCATGTTTGAATATTTTAGTTCATGAGATTTGAGATGACAACTCATGAAAGATATGGGGGAATCCACACCTTTGTTCTTCTAAACCAAAATGGTTAAAATTATGTGTTCAAAAGCATAGCTATATACTTGAAATCTTTGGTATAATCCAGACAAACTAGGATTGGGGCATGGGTGATAGCTTCTTTAATATATTGAAATGTTGACTTGCCTTCTTCAGTCTAGTGGAAAATAGATTTACCCTTCATCATGTCAATAATGTGGTGAGTCTTCTCTATGAATTCAGGAATGAACCTTTATAGAAAATTCACCTTTCCAAAGAAAGAATGAACCGCAGTCTTACTAACAGGAACAACAAGATCTTGGATGGATTTTAATCTTTTTAGGTTGATCTTTATGCCTTCTTAGGATATAGTGTGACTAAAAAGTTTCCCTTTTATAACCCCAAAAATTGATTTCTTAGGATTAAGGGAAATGCCATTCTATCGACATCATTCTAACACTTGTTGTAAATGATGCACATGATCAGGATGATGTTTAGAAAAGATGGTCAAGTCATCAAGATATATCATAATGAACTTCCCCATTTCATTTTTGAAGGCAAGATCCATCACTCTCTAGAAGGTAGTGCCAACATTGATCAAACCAAAAGGCATTCTGTGATATGCAAAGGTGCCCCAAGGTGTAGTGAAATTGGTCTTATATTGGTCTGCTTCACCAACTTCTACTTGATTATACCCAAAAAAACCATCTAACATTGCTAACATCTCCAATCCAGTAACTATTTGCAGTATTTGATCCATGATGGGCAGGGGGTAGTTATCCTTTAGAGAGGATTGATTTAGATTTTTGAAATCAACATAGAGGAATATTTTTCCATTCTTTTTTCTCATAGGGACTATGTTTGCAATCTAAGTGGAATGATGGATTGGAAAAATTATCCTCGCATGTAACATTTTCTAGATCTTAGAAAGAATGGTATCTATTATCCTAGGGTTTTACTACCTTGTTTCTATTTGTGAGGCAATGACCCAACCTTGAGAGAAATTTCATAAAAAATTTCTTTAGGCCTGAGAGATTTTAGATCATCATAAGAATATGCCAAAACATCAATGTAATGGCAAAGCAGAGTAATGAATTTGAGTTTTTCATCAAGAGTGCAATAATTCCCAATGTTGACTATTTTCGGATTATCTTCTGTACTCAAATTTATTTGATCAAAATATTTGGAGGAACTTGAATCCATTTGTTGCTTCTTGATAAACCTATCATGATTATCGAATAGCTTCTCAAAAGAAACTAACCCTTTAGGAAATTTATTCCCTTTGCACTGAAGTAGCTCTTCACTAGTTTTTAAATTTGTTTCAGGAGCTGATTCCCGTGGTGGAGATTCACTACCTTCAAAATAAATCTCCTCAAAGCTATCCATCTATTCTAAAAAAGTAATGATTTGGTTATCCTCATTAAATACTTGCCAATGGTTGTCATTATCTGGTACACTTGGTCAAAAGACTAGTTCAATAGTGTACTTGTGCCCTTTGAAATCTTGGTGAGGAACCATGAGAGTTGTAGAGACAACCAAGGAATTTGATCGATAATTGAATTCTCTAGGCACCATAAAAATACTAAAAGCCTTAAAAGTTTCAATGCAGTCCCAAACCAGATTATGATATGTCACAATCTTTCATTCTTGTTTTGATGTAGGTTCCTTACCTGACAAACCACTAGTTCAACATCTCCTCAAGCGTGAAGAAGTTTAACATCTTTATCTTGAGCATTTTTCAATCTGAGTAATAAGGATTCATACTCGGCAGTGTTGTTGGTGTTGCTAAACTACAACTTATATGAATAGGGGAAAATATCTCCTTGTAGAGATATCAAAATAATTCCAGCTCTAGAACTGGTATAAGAATTACTTCTATCAAATTTTAAAATCCATATATCATTAGAATCTGATCTCCTTTCAGATTTCTCTTCATTAGGGAGGGAAGATCCTTTTTCATATGAACTGTGCTCTATCAATTCTTCTGATGTCTTTGAATTTTTTGAATTTTTACTTATAGGATTTTCATCTGATGAAAGAGAAATACCTTATGTAGATAGAAAGTAGTTACCCATTCCTAAGGATTCAAATAGAATTTGAGCTTTAGGGGATGATATTTGGGTGATAATGTATTTTGACTCCTTCTCAAGAAGTAGCCTTTGCATGATGCCCTTGACAGGTATCCTTGCCTTAGAAAGGTCCATGTTCAACTCTCCACTAATATCCTTGAAAAAATTACATCCAAGAAGAATGCCATAAGAAGCTGGAATGTTGGCCACCAAGATTATCATCTTAATCCTCTTGTCTGAAAAAGTAGCAAATGCAAATTAGGCATCTTTGATTTGACCCAATAGTGGCACTTGTTTATTTTCCATGGAGAAACATTTCCCAAAAGTTTTAGTCAAAGTAAGACTGAGAGAGTCCACTACCCTGGTGGGCATAACATTGCTAGAGGTTATAGAGTCTATTATGCAGTTGCTCAGCTTATGACCATTTATCAGAAGGGAAACATAAAAAGGTTCTATCTTCCTAGGGGCAACAGGAGGAGTAATGACAAGATTATTTAAGGAAGATTTGTTCTTTGGGGGATCATGAGTTACCTTTGAAACATCTTGTCCTGCAGGGATGGTTTTGTTCTTGATGCATTCAACTAACCTATCCAACTACTTAGGGTTAGCTTGTAAGTATTAAAAATTAGACATTTAGATTTTGGTCTTCCTAGTATGGTCAATTATATCAAATTATTGAAAAGAACTAGTTATAGAGGAAGAAAGTCCATCATTTTGGGTTATATTGGGTGTGGTACTGGTCTGAGAAATTAAAGTAGAAGGTGCAGGGTTATTTGAGGTACTTACTTTTTTATTGATCACCGAGTCCTTTGATTGGAAGGGCAGAGAAGTCCCTTGTTTAACAATTGAAATTACTGGTCGATATTCTTCCCCTATTTTTCCATTATCAGCTTGTTGAGTTGACTAGTTTTAGGACCTAGTAAAAATAGCGTATGATCCATCAAAAACTCTTCTCTTACTTCTAGCTTCATCTTGGTAATTTAGGAAACTAATGTTAGAGCCGCTAGCTAATTATTCTTTCCCTTATGCAAAGAGATTAGCATCATCTTCTTGGTCCAACCTAGGTTGGAAAGATAAATCATGTTCAACTTCATGATAACCAACTACTGAGTTAGCTGGTGTTGCTTCAATGGTAAGCTTCCCCTATGGGGGAGGAAGATGATTTAGTTTCCCTTGATTTCTGGTAGCATTACCTTATTATGACTAGTTAGGAAACATCCTCCTTGGTATATCTCGATAAGGAGGAGCAGACATCTCTTGTGCCATTTGCTTTTTCAGAGCTAGCAATTCATTTGCTAGATTTTACACCATAGGATCAGTGGTGCATTTGGAATTTTTTTCAAAAGATGAAGAAGATTTATTTTTTAAAGATCTCTTCTTATCTTTCCTACCAAGATAAGATCATCTTCAACATCAGTGGCAAAAATTTGAGCCATAACAAGATCTATATGGCCAGCTTGCCTCAATAGAAAAATCACTTTGAAAAGTTGAGAGTTGATGAAGAAGCACTTAATATTTTCTAGTGTTGGCTGAGCAATTATAGGAATCCTATTCCTCAGCTTGTCAAATTTAGCAATGAAGTCTCACATGGGTTCATGAGGCTCCTTATTCATTTATGTAAGCTAGGCTAATAGGGAATGTGCATCTTCTATGGGTTTAAACCTAGATTCAGACTTCACCTTGAGAGTGTTCCAGTTAGTTACTATTTGTGCTTGTAGATGATAAAATTAGTCTATGACAATGCCTTGCAATGTTTCCAAAAATAGTCTGACCGCTATATCTTCAAATTCAAAGCCTGTCACACCACAGGTTATGTAGAAAGCTACAATATGCTCATTAGGATGAACTCTCCCATCACCATAGAACTTACGAAAATTCTTTCTTAAACTACAGGGTAGTTCATGTAAAGGTGGCATTAGATTTAGAGGGCCAAAAGTGTTACCCCAAGGGCTTTGGGCTTCCATGATATGATGATTGAAAGGAGGGATAACAAACCCTTATAGGGTATGTATAGACAAAGTTCTACTAGCAGAGGAAAGAGAAGCTTCACCTGGTATTGGGGACTTGACGTTGGTAAGAGGAAAACTCTTAGCTCACTGAAGGCAAGATTGTGGAGGAGAAAGGTCAAAATTATTTTTCTACACAAACTCAAACATAAGATAAACAATACCTTGAGCTCTTTGGCTTCATGTATACCATGGATCTGCCAGAGTGTAGAATGGAAAATAATTGGAAATGCTTCAATTTGAAGCTCGAGGCTTCAAATTATGCATTCTTCCATAGCAGAGTTGCCAAAAACTGTTTGGTAAATATTTTTTCATCAACTAACTGATGGAAAAATAGGTATATCAACCATAGCACAATGAGATTTATATGGAAAAATGGGTATGTCTACCCCAACATAATGAGATAAATCTCTCTTCTCAGCAAGGGGAGGTTCCCTATAAACTATAATATACTAATATAAACTAAAAATAGACTCAGGGGTGAAATCATACCATCCATCTCTCTTTTTTTAGAGATGATGTTCACAAAATAAAGGAGAATTCTTGTGTAATTACTAAAGGCATTTCTCTTCTTTCATAAATAATGTTTAGTAAACAACAGGAAAAATTCTTGGGTAGTAACTGGATCCACAAGAAACCCATAAAAGCACAAAGTATTTCATTGTTTCTCTTACTGATTTAGGACAAAGTAACACAGTAGGATTAAGCACAACCTAAAGTCTCCACCAAAAACTACAATAGAGTAAAATATTATGAAGGATAAGGGGAGCTCAAAGTCTCTCCAATATCTTGAAACATAAAACACACAGACTAAAGACAATTATGGCAGCACAAAGTCTTCCATAGTCAACTTTAGGACATCTTCCAGATTATTTCCACTTGTTCTACTTATTTGATTAAATAGACAAGACTGTATTTAAAAAAAAGAATGATTTCCTAGATAACACAAGCTATTTCAACATAAAGTCTGAAAGGTCACTTACTTTATCATTCACTTGATAAAATATGATTAACAGTCTAAGCTCAAAGTCTCAAGAATGTCTTTCAATTTGGGTAGAGTTTTGCTTCTAATAACAGAGAGATATCCCTTCTACAAACCAAGAGATTACAATATATAGCCTCCAAAGAAAGACTTTGGCACTTATTTTCACAAAATGGCCTATGCGACATTGAATGCATTAGAAATTCTGTGAAGAGGCCATGCTAGAATAGGTTATCAGCATTAACTTTAGCATTCTAAATCATCTCAACTGTCTCCTCCAAAGCATGGGTTACTTGGTCTTCTTTATGATACTTACATAGTTGTCCATTGACCTTTACTCAATGAATAAAAATAGGCCACAAAATTGAATTCTTGTGCTCTCTGAGGTCCACCTGGTGGACTACTCCACCTACTAGAATAACTCTCCTATAGAAATTTATGGATTCTCTATAACTTTCTCTCTTTCCTTGATATATTTTGTCTCTTCTTGGTGATTTGAGATCTTGAAGCTATCTTCTCACTTTCTGCTGGCTCCTTCAGCTCCTTCCTTAGCTAGTCACTGAGTTTATTCTTAGCTCTGCGCTATTTGAAAATCAATAGTTATTTCATTACCCTAAATTTGATGTCTATGGGGACATCACTGGTTACTTTTAACCACTTTAAACCTTGAACCTTTGAACCTTTCAGAGTTCACCGGTTCAATGGTTCAAAGTTCAATAGTGCAACAGTTCAGTGGTTCAATATTTTGTAAAGAGTCCCTTTCACTTAGTCTTCTTTATGAGTTAAAGGTGTTGTTAAACCAATTATTTGAACCATTCAGTTGAACCATTTGGTTGAACCTTTTTTTGGAATCTTCTATTTGAACCATTCACTTGAACCTTTCGCTCAAACTTTGAACTTTGAATTTTGAACCCTTTGAACACTTTGAAGCTTTGAACTTTTTGAACTCGTTGATCCTTTGAACTCATTGAACCTTTTGGAGTTCAATGGTTCATTCCAACTCATTGATCCCATTGTTGAACCTTTTTGATTGAACCTTGGCATTGAACCATCCTTACAATTTTTTGGGAAATGCCTTAAGTGTTTTGAGATTTTTCCTTGTGAAAGCCTGCCTTTTGAACCTATGATTTCCTTAGTTGAAAAGGCTTGTGTGACTGAACAATTTGACTGCTCAGAAAATTTTGGCTTGTAGGACTAAAATGGTCGACATGTTGTCCACAAAAACAAGTGACAAATTTTGGGAACAATAGACATAATGTGAGAAACTTTTGTTACTAATTTATAATTTATATATTTATCAAAATTTTATAACTATCCATAATTACTTGATTAAACATGGTGTTATGCAATATCATAAATATGTGTTTTAAAAATGTTAAATGAGCTTTTTGAATGGTTAGCAATGAATAGTCATTCCCATTGACACTCACCATGGACTAGTGTATGTTGAAATTGTAGACATAGATGAGGAATTAAACCACATCTACACCATAATTTCAAAAGTTTTTATCACATAGACAAGGAAAATGGAGGCATTATATGTTGGGGAGATGCCAATTCTATATCTAATACTAAAAGTTTCACGTATAATCAATGGGTGAAAGAGTTGTATAAAGTAATTGGGAAATGTTTTGATACTATTGACTCAAAATCAAGACTTCTTATGAAAAACGTAGACTCAAGTAGAACTAATCACATGATTAACTTAATCCAAGGTAAAAATATAAGGGTTCCCCACGTGATTCCCAAGATGAAAAAAGTGTAACGCCTTAGTAAAGGAAAACTTACTACCTCACCACATCATGAAGGATCTAAAGACGTTAATACATTCATGGAAGATATTGAAGTATGTGTTCTAAAGGAAGAAGAGAGGTTATCACTTTAATACACATAATGAGGATTATTATCATGCACTAGTGGGCTACACACAAGCAAAACCTAATAACCTGAGCCACTATCAAAGAAGCCATACATACCTAATTTAAGTGTAATAATAACAGGTGGGGAATACATAGTTATGGTGCATATTCATCCCTTGAAACACATCTCCAAAAATGCAAAGAGACATGGAAAATGGTTTAAAAATGTCTTCCTAGAATGTTATGGGCACATGTGTTTCATCAAATATTGAATACCTAGGCATGTTCATGGTTTGTTATCTATGAAAAAAACTATGAAACTACTTATTAGAGGGAGGTAAAATTTACTTTTGTTCATACCATTTAATTTTCATCACCTTGGCATAGACTTTATCAACCCTTTCTTGGGATTCCCCAAGCCCATATTCTACAAAAAATACATCATAGAATAATGAGTAATAAACTTTCATACTAAGAAGGGTTTAGTATTGCCAAAAAATTTTAATAAATATTAACTCCAAAAAATGATAATGAAATGTGGATGGAGAGAAATTGGCTATACAAATGGGGGAAAAATAAGGTAGTGTACCAAGTGGATGAAGATGTTGAAGACTAATTAAAATTTAAAAATTCATATGGAGAGTGTGAAGTGGTGGACACATAAGGAGATGGACACAAGTATTATCATGAGCCTAACAAGACCACTAAATTCAAAATTGGCATAAAGGAGGAACTAAAGATTACCATTATTGGTAACTTTTGGTTTGATGAAGAGCTAGCTCAAATTATTGATTTATTGTGTGAGCACTAGAAACTTTTCCAACTTATTTACATGGAAATGAATGGAATTGACCCCTCTTTGGGGATAATGAAGATCAAGATTGTAGATAGTGAAAGACCTATGAAGAAGTGACCCTATAGGATGATTCTTAATATACACACTAAATAGAAGGAATAAATCGACAACATGTTGGCTACTAGACTTATTTATCCAATTGAAGAATATACTTGGGTTAGATCCATGGTGATAATAATAAATAATGATGGGTGAATTCAAATATACATTATTTTTGGTTTCTCAATGTCTTATATGTCACTAACCTAGTTTACATTCTATTAACATAGGAGATTCTAGAAGGATCGATAGGTTACAAAATATATAATTTCACTGATGGGTTATTCATCTACCATCAAGTGAAAATTAAGGAAGAGGATAAGCTAAATATTACATTTGAAATATAATGAGTCTCTTTTACAAATAATTTTATACCTTTTAGGCATAAGAATGATCCATTCATTTTATCATGTATCATTTTGACTACATTCAAGGACTTTATTTATCATATCCTTAAAGTATACCTTGATGATTAGAAAATTTATGGGTTGTTAAAAGACTACCACACTAATTTTTGCATGATGTTTTAACATTTATATCAATTGTATAACTTAATGAATATAAATAAGTGTTTCTTTGTGGTAACCTTCAAAAATATTCTTGGCCATGTAATTTATTGGGAATGAATGCTTATATATCATATATTTATTATTTTATAGTTGGAAACACCAACTATGTAAAGGAATGTGCACACATTTATGGTATACATGAGATGCTACCATAATTTTGTTTATAACTACACAAAAATATCAGTTCCACTAGAATATTTGTTGTGCAAGGATAGTTAAGTTTTATGGACAAAGAAGAAATAAGAGGAATTTAACACCTTGAAGTAAAACTCACAAGTATATTAATATTTAAATTACTAGACTATAATACTTCATTCCATTTCAATGTTTATGCATTAGGAATATTTATCGATTCCATTTTGGTATATCATGAAAAAATAATATTAATCATATTATCTAATTTTCCAACCATAAACTTATCTCAACTAAACATAACTACACAATGACTAAGTGTGAATCACTCATAATGGTTTACCAATTTAGATTTTTTCCAATACTTCCTTACTATCCCATTCAATTTTTTAATGGACTATGAAGCACTCAAGTATATCATAAATAAACCATTCTTACATGAGAGAATTTACATATTTATAGTTATATTTCATGAATTTCAATTTTTAGTCATAGTCAAGGTAAGAAAATAAAACTTTGTCATTGATTATTTATCTTGAATCACATAGGGTAGGATGTATATAACATAAAGGATGGCATACCATATTCCCAAATATATAGATTGAAAAATTTTACATAAGACCTCACAGTGATAGAAGCTTTCCTTACTCAAGCATTTCCCCTAGTGGGTTGAAATTAAAATAAAAGAAGAAATTGGTGGTCCAAGATACCCCTTATCAACTCATTATTGGGTAATTTTACAAAATGGGTTGTGATGAGTTTTTGTGCATATGTATGTTGGAATATGAACATGTTGCAGTTATACATGAATCACATGAAAGGATAAAAATTGGCATTTATACTAAATAAGCTACCACATAGTAATTTATTATTTGATTTATGGTGTCCAACATTATTCAAAGACACCAAGGATTATTCATAAAAATGAGATGTATGTCAATAGATTTGTAATATAAATTAGTGGGATGAAGTTTCATTTGTTCCCATTACTACTCAAGAACCCTTTGATAGTTGAGTAATAGATTGTTTCATTCCAATCTCCTCATCCATTTGTAAGATAAGAATGCATTATATCATCACTCACAAATTATTCAAATATTTGGGTAAAAACCATGCTAACAAAAAAATGTACTATATCCATGGCAACATACTTCCTTTGGGATAATATTATTATCAAATACGAGTGTCCCTTGAGTCTAACCAATGATTGAAGTATGATTTTTTTGAATTATTTGTTACACATTTTTATGGAATAATACATGTTAATGCACCATAAAATCACCCCATACCACCCCCAAGAAAATGGTACTATCAAATATTTTAATAATATTCTTTATGAAGCCTTGAAAGAAATTAGAATATGGGGTGCAAGGACTGGGATGAAAGAGTTTCTAAAATATTATGGGCATATAGAACCACTTACAATTAGATGAATAAATTAACACCATTTCCATTATTATTTTTTATATGGAGGTGGTATTTACCATGTAATTTATAGTGACCTCTTTGTGTATTACAAAGATTGGATGACTTAATGGAAATAATCACTAGATGCACATCTATACGAACTTATGAAACTAGATGAAATGTGTATCAAATCTTGTTAAACATAGGTCATAGAAAATAATATACAAAATACCTGACATGATAAACATATCATTGGAATAATTTTATGTAAGGGTGCACAAGTTTTTTAGTATGATTCAAAATATGCCAAATGTCTATAAAAACTTCAAATTTGCTAGATGTAACCTTATGTAATTCATGATATTCTGGAGATTGGCACATGCAAGTTGCACACTTTAGATGGTGAAATTATCAATGGGAATTTTAGTGTGAGTAAGCTCAAGCCTTATCAGGTGTAACTTTTAAATGAGCCACTAAATAATAAGACGTGTCATGGTGTTTTACTTTCATGTTTTTTAGGATTATTTTATGGTAGTTTATTTTTAATTTATGTAAATAAGTACAACTATATTTCCTATGACTTTAATATTATTAATAAAATACATAACCCTATCAATCTATTTGAATGAGTCAGGAAAAATATTTAAATGAATTACTTACACCAAGCTTCTAAGTGATTCCATGAGGTTGTTGTCTCAACATTTTAGTTCTAAATTTTATTTTTCTCAAATCAAGTTTTCATAATTTTTAAGATTTTATTTTTATACTTTTATATTTTTTTCAACATAGACTCGATATTCATAGGTGACACTTATTTTAACAAAAATTTAGTACCATATTTAGTAAAATGGAGGATTGAAAATTTAAGTAACAAATTGCACTAACACTTTTAAATGAAGAAAAAGGAATCTAAAAAAATGTTAAAGGCACCAATTGTGCATGAAATGAAAAAAATAATCAAGCTTCTACAAACACAAGTGCATAAATGAAATAAGAAGGGTAACTACACTAGAGGACCATGAAAAAATTTAGTGTGGGTAAAAAGGAAAAAGACTCAGACGTTCAGGTAAATTGGTGGATGTGTACAAAATATAAACCAAGTATCTGGATACATGAGGTTCTTGGGGTGAGAGATAATGAAGGAAATGAGATATAAATTATGCCTAATAATGAAGTAAAGAGTTAAAAGGCATAGGCCATGCCTAAAAATAAGTTGTAAAGGATGACATCACTAAGAGTTAGTGTGAAGTTATAGAGGTGATAGTATCAGTTATCTAATAGTAAGACTTGTAGCTTTAGGAAATTAAACATTGGAGGACACTATAAATCTCCCTTTAAAATTTATTTTAACCACTTTTCATTTTCTAATATATTTCAAGCCATAAATCATAACGTGAATAAAATGAACTGTGGAAAAATAATCAAATTTTATTCAATTAAATTTAGGTATGGGACCAAAATTAACATATACAAAGGATTTTGGCATGTTTTCATAGAATATTTTATAAAAATAAGCATGGAAAGGACATATATGAAGGAATTTAAGGTTGTAGGGTCAACCTGTGACCATCAGAGCTTAATGAATCTTGGATCTAGGGTGAAAATCTAGGGTTATGTCTAAATGATTTGACTAGTGTTTCAAAATTAATGGGTTTTGTAGGATTAATAGCCCTAGAGTTTTTCAAAATTATTTTAGATAAAAAATGTAGTAAAAGGTAAGGTAAAGGGATATATAAGACTAAAAGTATCAAGTAGCCATAAGAATGTTCATTTTAAAGACCCAGAAAGAGGTGACTTGATCATTATAAAGTAAGTAAGTCTTAACGTAAATGTAAGACAAAGATAAATAGGAACCATAGACATTTAAAAAAATGAAATTTACAAATTCATGCTTATGAAGGGATGAATGGGGGTCAAAAGTGGCACAATGAAAAATAGAGGACTATAACCACTAGATGGGAAAGAATGAAACTAAATTAAGAGTGACTACATAGTAGATATAAGAAGGGTGGTCATAGATAAAAAAATGATATCTAATGCATATTTTAAGGTATCACATGATAATATAGGGGTTTTGTAATTGTTTGAGTTACCATACTTTGGAAAGCCATAAAACTAGTCCATTTTATTTTATCGTGCAACCATAAGGATATATTTTATTTTGTGAGGTGTTATATGAATTTGCACCCATATCAAATCATAAAATATATAGGATTATATTTCTTTAGTGTACATAGACTTCATCCCAACTAACATTTAAGAAGTGGAGAGAATAGCCAAGGTGTTGAATTCAAACAAGAAGTATCTCACTTTTCTAATTGATAATATTGAAGATCATAACACTTAGGTAGCTACATGTTTGGTGAGCATCAATTATGGGGGAACTAGATTATAGGATAATATAAATAAATAATATCTCTACATCACATAATAATGGGTGTAATTCAATATTACCAAAATCATTTTTTATACGAATATTGAAGGCATGGAAAAGGCATATAGTATAGGTGAGACCTTCAAAATAGGGCATAGTTTTGATTCTTTTCATGTTAGATGAAATAGGATTCCCTGATGGATATGTAAGTTTAACTTGGTTCCATCTATTGTGGGATAAATCTCCCATTAAAATACATAACAACCATATATGAACTTTTGTGTGTATAAAAATAACTACACATTAAATATGGAACATTGGTTTAATAACATAAACATAGATTTTGGCGAAGAATATCACATCCTAAGGAAAATAATAAATTCCAAAAATTATTATGCATAATTCAAAATGATGAAGCATCATTCAATTTCTAGGATCTACCTCTTAGATAACATGTTTTCTAGGCTCAAATTACCATGTGGGTTTTCAATAAGTTATTTTGAGAATTTGGTGAAAATAATACCAAACATGTACAAGCTAAGGGTGACCACCCTAAATATCTATATGGATATGTTTATCCTTAGATAAATTTATGTGTGCCCAAGAAGGATGGTAATTGGTGTTTAAAATGAGTCTAATGATGAATTGATAATAATAAAACCTTATTTGATGGATACTATAGTAGGTCATTTATGTAAAATGTATCTTTCACTAAATCCAATTAAAAATAAGAGAAAACATAGGAAAATAGAGAACTAGAATAAAAGGAGGAGTCTATTGAGATAATAATAAGTGTTGAGATAGTCATTGAAAAGGACATGGTTGTGGAAGTGTCTCTAATTGAAAATAAGTAAAATATTATGCATAATTTGCCACAATAAATTGAATCTTAATCAAGTGGCATGGAAAAACATTCAACTAAAATAAATATGTAGTGTCTAAGGTAGAGGTGAAATCCAAAGTAAAAACTCAAAACATATGGATTTAGATGAACAAGAGAACATTCCATTGTACAAGAAAAGGATACACACTCCAAAATAAAATTCCCCACCAAAGTGGGCACAAACCCCACCTCCACCATCATTACCCAAAAAACATCCATCACCATCACCTTCTTTACCTAAAAACCCATCATCACTTCCTCCAACATTGTCAAGGAAATCCACACCTCCATATTTACAATAGCCTACTCCAAAGATATAAAAAATAACTAAGGTTATTATTGTGCACTCTCCAAGAGTAGTAAATTTACAAATATAAAAGTGTAACCCTTTGGTTACTATCATGAAATACTAAATTGAGATATATGCATCAAAATTACCTAAGGAAGAATAGATGATGCTAAAAACATATCCCATCATTGTTAACACAAGTTAACAATACCAAAAGGAGTCACTAAATATTGAAGCAAATAAACTTATAGGGTATGAGTAAAACTTGGAAATAAAGGAGAAGAGGAAGAAGTTCAGGGGGTGATGATGAAATTATTGGAGGAAAAATAAAAATAAAGAATAAAGAATAAAGGATGTGAACGTGCATAAGGAGATATATCTTGAGGTTTTTGAGGTGGATTATTTTAAGGAGAAAGATAAGGATGACATACACGGGGTAACCTAACCATAATACTCAAGGCAAATTCACTCAACCTCATATTCAAAAAAATATGTGTAGAATGTCTATTAAATAAATGGTCTAAGGGAAAATTCGTAGAGGAAGAGGATCAAATAAAGAGAGAAATCGAAGCTTGAGTTTCTTAAGGAGTTAAAAAATATGAAACATTATTATCTATCTTATAATAAAATTTCATGAGTGTTGAGAAGATATATTTTAATTTTGTGTTTTAAACACAAATGATAATCATAGGATTGCTCAATGATTAGTGGAATTATGAAGAGATAGTGATTTTATTCTACCAGATAAAGGATAGGTCTAAAAAAAATAAAATTTTCAAGGACATGGAGGAGTTAAGAGATGATATTGAGGAAAAGCATAAGGAATTAGAGGAGGTTTTTAAGATCTTTTAGCATAATACTATTGATAAATAAATCACCTTTTAGGTGGTATTGGATAAGGTTCCACTAGAGAAAATTTCATCTAAAATAAAGGTGACAGAGCTCTAGGATCATCCCCTGAATGTAAAATAACTAAATGTATAAATGGTCACCATGATAGGATTGATCTATGTTACACTTTTACACTAGAATAGTCTTGAGGAAGAGGTTCAAAGAATTGGGCTTGATTTTTTGTTAATGCAAGAGACTTTAGAATTATTTTCTAGGAAAGGAAAACCAAGATAATTTGTGGTGATGTTAGACCTTGATTTTGGCCAAATATAATTTTTTGCACTTTATAACATTAGATGGCACATTGATAAAACAAATTTTGAAGACTAGCCACATGAAGGGAAAGGGCACATAGGGTAAACCAAATAGATAGAGATAAATTTTGATAAATTTTAGCATAAAATAGAGAAATGAAAATAATTCATAAGCATGGATCTGTGAAATAGAATTTAAAAATACAAGATCACTTAATAATAGTGACCAAGTCATGAAGCATGTAAAAGGCAACACAATAATCAGTAAATAAAAAGAGTGAAACTATTAAGAGGATGTTTTAAAAACCATGAAGTGAAAGAGGAAGAATTAGGGGATAGGGTTGTAGAGCAAGCCCACTAGGATAATCATTAAAATATAAATTTCAAGGAGTAGATATATCATATTAGTGTAGATATAGGGAACTATTGAGTTAAAGGCATTCATTGTAAAGAAATTAAATTTTTTATTTTTAGAAAGTAAGTTCACACCTTATGGGGTCCATATTAATGTATTATAACTAAAATGTAGTGATCAGATACTATAAAATCCTACCTTTTAATCTTATAATTTAATATTTGATAGAATTTTTAATATTATGTTTCTATAATATTTAATTGGTATTAGTTAGTGAATAGTATGATCTCATGTCCTATGTTAATATCCTAATGATAGGCGATACAAGTTTTATCGAGTAAATGCCTAATTTTGCATTATGTTATGTGGAAATTTGTGGTAGTGTAGAGATGATTTTTTAATATCAGTATATGAATGGTAATCATAAGGTATACATATTTAGATGCATTATGTTATACAAGTTTTTCTAATAAAAAACAAAAATTAGGATTTTGCTTGCATATGATTAAATAAAAAGTCACTAGGTGAAGGTAGTCTCTTTTAAACTAACCCAACTATGACTCAGTGTTTTGTCTATGCATCAATACTCTCTCAATGGAGTCCTAGGTGCAAGTTAAAGTAGAATAATCAAAACATAAAAATTCATATTAACTAAACAAAATGCCATTAAGGACCATTTCAAATAGTTTGGACTTATACCTTAAACCTGGACTAGAGAAAAAAGTATAAATAGAATAGTTTTAAAATATTCTAAATAAATTAGACTAAGACTATGGTAATAATTTGGATATAATACTCATATATTAAATTGGATAAAATTTATAACAATAAAATTTTGAATAATGTATACTTATTTCTAATATATTTTTTAATTTCAACTAGTAATAGGTCCAAATTATTATAAATATTCCCTCATTATATAATAAAAGGATACCCACTCTAAACTAAAATTCCCCACCAAATTGGGTAAAAACCTCACCATCACCATCACCATCACCATCACCATCACCATCACCATCACCATCACCATCACCATCACCATCACCATCACCATCACCATCACCATCACCATCACCATCACCATCACCATCACCATCACCATCACCATCAACCATCACCATCACCATCACCATCACCATCACCATCACCATCACCATCACCATCACCATCACCATCACCATCACCACCACCACCACCACCACCACCACCACCACCACCACCACCACCATCACCATCACCATCACCATCACCATCACCATCACCATCACCATCACCATCACCATCACCACCCAAATAGTCTCCATCATCACCACCTTATCCACCTAAACAACCATCATCACCTCATTTGTCATTTCAAAATCAATCCACTCCTCCATCTCTATAACAACCTTCCCCCCATATAGAAGAAAAAACTAAAGGTACCAGTGCACACTCTTTATAAATGGAAAGGTTAAAGTACCAAATCTTGACCCTTTAGATTATATCATGAAGGAATATATGGGTCAATATGGATGGTAAAGACCTAAGGAATTAGAGGTGGTGATATAACTATATCCCATTGGTGTCAAAACAAGCACATGATAATAAAATGAGATATTAAAAATGAAATAAAAATATCTTATAGAATTTGAGGAAATGATGGATATTGAAGGAGAAGGGGAAGAATTTTATGCGGATGGTGATGAAATTATTGGAGGAAAAATAAAATAAATATAAATAAATAAATGATGGGGGCACACATAAATAAATAAAACCTAAGGTTGTTGAGGTGGATATTTTTGAGGAAAAAGTTGAGGATGGAACACAAGGGGTAAATCAGCCACAAGACTCAGGGTAGATACACTAAACCTCTAGTTTAAAGAAATATGTGTTGAATAAATAATAATATGAATATTAAGAATCTATAGTATGCCTCTAATGAAAAATTGTTCATGTGGTATCAACTATGTGAGGATAATACCTCAAAGCCTATAAAGAAAAACATTTCATTTATACTGGATACCCTTTTAGATGAGCCACATTTAAGGATAAAAAAATATAATATCTAAGGAAGATTCATATATTATATATGGAAAAATGATGGCCTTATACATAGACCCAAAAAAATTGACATAATCTCAATCAAGATGTGCATTATAATGGCTAATAGTGGAGGTCTCAAGGTAGACCATTTTAAATAAGTCCTTTGCATGGAATTAATAAAGACAATTTAAGGAGGAATAAAATAATCATGTAGTCTTAGATTATATAATCGATGTTATGGATATAAAATTTCCAAGGCTAAATATGCAAATCAATAATGAAGATCCAAGCCTTGCCAATAAAACACACATCAAGGCATTATCGAGTATTAACAATCTAGTAATAATGGTTGACCATTTATTGAATAAATGGGAAAATGGAAAACACACTAAGGAAGAGAGTAAAATGGAGAGAGAGATATATGACAACTTGATTTTTTTGAGAATTTGAAAAATTATTAAACTTTGTTACCTAACATACAAGAAACGGCTACAAGAGTTGAGAAGGTATTTTTGAACTTCACATGGAAAACACAAATAATATGCACATAATTTATAAATTATTATCATAATCAAGAAGAGTTGGATATCTTAAAATACTAAGAAAGGTATAGGGTTGAGATAGATAAAATTCTCAATGATTTGGAAGAGATAGGAAAGCAAATTGAGGTAAGGCATAAGGAATTAGAAAAGGGTTTCAAGATCCTTAAGCACAAGACTATAGATAAATAAATAACCCTATGGGAGGTGTTAGATAAGGTTCCACTAGAGATAATATCATTCAAAATAAAGGCCACATATATATAGAATAAACTTCTAGTGCTAAAATAATTAATTAAAAAAATGGTCACCAAGACATCATTGATCCAAGTTGAACTTTCACCTTAGAACAATTTTGAGGAAAATATTGAAAGATTTGGGCCCAAATTTTTACTAGTAAAAGAGGATATATAAGGGTTGTATAAGGAAAGATAACCAATATATATATTTTTATTTTGAACCCAAATTTTGGATAAGTATATAATTGCACACTTTGTAACATCAAATGTCATAGTGTTAGAGAAAAGTTTGAAGACTAGTTGTGTGAATGGAAAGGAACTAAAATGTAAAAAAATAGATAGAGCCATGATTTTGATGAATTATATTACATTTTATAAGATATAAAATAGATCATAAGTATGTATCCATGTATAATAACCTAAATACCTTGGAGTACTCAACAATAATGACCAATTCATGAAGCACATGGAAGGTGACACATTAGTTAGCAAAGAATAAGGAATACTTGGATAAAAAAGAGGTTTTGTAGCCCATGGAACATAGGAGGAATTATAAGAAAATATGGTAGAGTTAGTCCACTAGGATAATAATTAATAAATAACTATCGAGGATAAAGTATAGTATACTGACATAAATATAGGGAGTTTTTGAGTTAAAGGCATTCAATGTAAAGCAATTATGACTTCTATTTTTATATAGTGGTTTTTCACATTGTGGGGCACATATTAGTGTATTATAACTTCAAGGTAGTTATCAAATACTATAAAATACTACCATTACCTATTGTAATGTAATAGTTTATTTAATTGATACTCTTATGCTATTAGAAAAATGAACAAGTATTGGTGAATTGTTTGATCTCAAGTACTATGTTATGATCCTAATGAGAATAGATAAAATATTTATTAAGTAATTTTATAATTTTAAATTATGTTATGTGGAACTTTTTGGTAGTTTAAATAATATTTTTGAATATCAGTCTATGAATGTGCCAAAATTCTCACACCTAGATCAAATTTTTATCGATCTATATTCTTCTTGTAGAAATGCTCTGGCCAAGGCTTATTTAAATTATTATATTGTAAATGTGATATATTTAAAAATAATTGATTTAAATAATGGTAAATACCACTAATTAAATAAAAAATCCTATATGTTTAAAAAGAGGAAGCCAAACTTTATTAAAAGCTATTTCATACCTTTTAAAAGCTATGCATGATAGGAAAAAAACTTATATGAGATTTTAAAAATGAGCCCATACTTTAACAAAATCATAAAATTTAAATAAGAAGTTATGGGTAACAATGTGAGGTGCCCACCATATATAAAATATTTAAAATAATGAAATCCTCTCTTTTTAAAATATAAATAAGTCATAAAGTCAAACAAAAAACATGACAAGTATGTAAAAAGATATGGGAAGCATTGGCAACACCTGAAAATATATTCCTTGAGCCATTCAAAAGAGAAAATAAAGTATATCAAGAAAAGTGGAATAGCAAGGGATAAATTTTCATAAATTTCTTTCAATTTATGGTAGTGGCTAGCTAAATCTGATTTATTTTCTCTCTATTATGTTCTTATTTTTAAGTATGTAACTACTCATTTTGGAGTAAAAGGATGATTTTTGAACATTTTATGTTTATTGAGTTTTAAAACTCAGATTTTAGCCCTTGATATTTATTTGTGTATGTATATCCTAAGCTCTCATTATAATAGAGTGTTGTTGTGCATAATTTGTGTAAGTAATATAAGTTATTATGGCTCTATTTTTTAACTTTGGCCTCTATATTTTTGATTTTTTTTTCATTGGTTGTTTCTTTTGCTTTATAGTTATTTTTGTTTATTGTGTTATTCTCCTTTTCTACATGTTGGTAGCATTTTTTTAAAATAGATAGGAAATCCTCCAATTTCTATTTTAATGCATCACCATTTTATTTTATGTTTATTTCTCCATTTTCTATTTCAATATTTATTTTCATGTTGTTATATTAGCATTATAATAGGAATTATAATCGATTGTATATGGAGGTTACTTTGTAAGTTTATTCCCACACTGGCAAAGAATACCATGTTTTGGATGATTTTCAAACTACATTCAATAAAATAAATTTATTTTTTGACATAGTAGTAATTAATAGGTATAATACTATATATGCATTATGTTATACAAGTATGCTAGGGAAAAGCAAAGTGTTGGATTGATCTTACATAATATTAAATAACAAGGAACTACGTGAAGGTAATCTCCAAAAAACTAACCCATCTATGACTCAGTACTCTCTTTACACCTTGGGTGACCACATTACTCATTAGCATGATATAATAGTGTGTTTAGTTATTAGTCTATGGGAACATACATGGCATAAAGATAATGATGTGTGCAAGTATACCCAAACACTTTTAGAGGTATCAAATCTATAATAGGTTTTAAAACTACTACTATTATTTCTACTATTACTATGGTTACACATGTGATGCCCACCCTTGATGTGGGGGAAACACATTTTTTCCATTAAAATATCATTCTTATCCCTACACATCATAATTTCATACCTCTTAGGGTCATTATTCATGTGACACCATCCACTACTACATAGTTATCTATGCCTAATGTTCATATCCTTGTCTAAATAATTCTTAATCTTCTAACTAATGTTTCATATTTGGAACAAGGTTATTATAAATTGGGCCTTTCCACTAACTCTAATCTGTTACTATGTAATCTATTGGATTCAAATATTATAGCTTAGCATGTTTTGACTGTGCATCAAATTAAAAGTTATTGACTAAGTTTTTTTTTGTAGAGTCTTAAGGACAACACCTTGTGATTATTCTAATCATTAAATGCCTTAAATCCTTTTGCATATTATTTTTTGACACACTTTTTAGTCAACATTAGTGAGAAAATATCCTATGATCATTTTTTAAAATTAAATCAAGGACCTATTAAATCAATTAATAACTATGTGCTATGTTACAAGACTATGTTCTCTAAGATGAAAAATCCAATGGTTGATAATGAGTTTCAAGATATATATAATCAAATATTTATTTTCCTAGTTCATAAGCACATTATGTTCAAATGATTTCTATATTTTATGAATTTTACTATGTGTTGGAGGCTTGTCAATGATGTCTCTAAGGTGACCAAGGATGTTGATGAGGTGTCATGTGTGCTAGAATGACAATGACAAATTATGCTTCAATGTGCCTTAGAGATCATACATGGTTCTTCAAATTTTAACTGAGTGAGGTGATTAGGGATGAGTATGGTGATTTTAAGATGTGAAAAGGGTCATATTAGAGGTCAAATATAATTGTAGAGATTGTTTACATGAGTGGATTTCATCTAGTTGATCATTGTTTTCATCTAGACATTTTAGGTCTAGTGACATAAAATCTGAGTAGGTAGTTTGCTAACATCACCATTGCCACATGTGGATGAGTCAGGAGGAGTTGGTCATATGGTTGTAATAATTTTTTTACCTATTTTATATTAACTAGATTTAATTTCATGTATTGAATCATAACATAAGGTATGCAAGTGTAAATTTGGCCTCCTAGGTATTTTGATAGTGTTTTCCCATAGCTAAATTTGCAATGTGGCAAGAAAAGCTGAGTAAGAATTTTGATGTAGTCATATTTCACACATGTGGAAATTTTAGAATGAGTTGATCATATCAGTTTGTTTATTTTTGTGTCTATTTTCTATGAAATAAATTTTAGGTCATGCAATGAAGCATGACAAAAGATATGCATGTTCAAACCTGGCCTCCCAGGTAGTTTTTAACATATTTGGCTCTATGGTAGAAAAATATGAGTGAGTAGATTAATGGTGTTATATCTCATATGAAAAATGGTTATAGGATTATATTTATATATGTTTGGATTATCATATGTATGTAAATCATATGGTCCAAGTTTTATATCATACAACTTAACACAATTTTTTTTATTAAGGTCCAAAGTTGGCCTTCCATGTAGATAACAATGGTCCCCATACTTAGCCAAATTTGTGAAGGGTAAAGACCAGGACCAAGTGGAGATTCCATGGCTCATGATAATTTATAAATATAAATATCAATGGAAGCGTATTGATTCAAATGAGTCAAAGTGTTCATTGGTTAAAAAAGTAAAAGATCTATCTCCTTTCAAAAGGATCAATGGAGTGTATTTATTCCAAGATGTTAATAAACAATGAGATGAAGACAAGTGATCAAAGTTTAATGTTTAGTATAGGTAAAGATAAAGATTATTCTTAGATATAATGGTGAGTGGATATTCATACATACATAGATCAATGGTGTGTATTGAGAAATATAATTTCAAGGTGTCTAATGTTTAACATAGATAAAGACTATGCTATGTACATGAGATCGATGGAGCACATCAAGTTAAATAATCAAGATGAAGATACAAGGGTGAATGATAAAATTTAAAGGTTAAGATACTTCAATAAATATTTATGGTCTATATTTAATCTAATCAGTGAAAGAATGAGATTATAGAAAAATGGTCAAGGTTTAACTGTGACCGTTATCATTTGAATATTTGAATTTTGCAAAGGGAAAAATTAGTGCTTTGTATTTTGTCCATAACTTTTGTTCTAGGGAAAATTAAAAGGTGATATAAAAAATAAATTTGAATATGACTATATGGATCATATATTAAACCTAGTTATAAGGTTTTAATGTTCATAAAATGAAATAGATTGAGCTCCAAATTTTATTATGTGTTTGACTATGTTTTACAAGTGACCTGGGAAGGATAATTGAGTTCATGTTGATGATATCTGGATGTATCATGATGAATTATCTATTGTATAGTGTTATATAATCAATAAGTATCATTTATGTGGTAATTTTAGGTTTGACCAATCTATATTTTGTATTAACAAATATGTATAACTTAACTATGTTGAATGCACTGGCAATTTGAGTTGCCATCTTACAAAGGTAAGTTGAAGATGTTCTAAGTAGAATTAATGAATAAAATGAGAATGGAGATGTTTTAAAATTATCTAATGCTTATTATAATGCATTTTTTTCATGACATTCCTTTAATTAGATATGGAGAGTCAAAATAGCTTGACTATATTTTGATTGTATATGACTAGTCTGAGTGGTCATTTTGTGTATGTTGTTTTGAGTGCATAGAATATGTGTTGATGTGTATAAATAACATGGAGGTATATCTAAGGTCATGAAGGGTTAACCCATGTGATATAATCATATGAATATGTGAAATATCTAAGTAGTTGGTTCAGAAGTTGGAGACTATGTTTTCTATGTATGAAGACCTAAAGAGTGAGGAGACCTAATTCATACGTTCAAGTGTGGAGCTGGTATTAAAAGTGGCATGGACCCATGTGAGAGTGATAAAGGGGAAATTGGAGATTTTTTGACTTATTATAATCATTTTTGAAGGATGAAGGTGGTCTAGTTAGTCTCACATGTAACATGTGAGTATGAAGGCCTAATTATTTTAGGTCTCACCAAGACCTAATGGTGGTTTTGGGATATGAGGCATTGGTCAACCTATGGAGTATGTGGTTCTTACATGTAATATGTATGAGTAACTATTTAAAATGTATAAAAAGTGTGATAAGCATCTTGGTTGACCAAGATGGGTTATACCAATAGCATGGTATAAGTACAAGGCATATTTGGCTTGCTTATTTTAGTTGTGGTAGTCTTGAGCCAAATGAAGGTAAGAACCTTTGAAAGAGAAGGTATAAGTTAGTGAGTACCAATAGAGAGTGAAGAGGATCATACATTATTATCTAATCAAGGGGATGAAGGTGATCACATAGGTTATTGGACCTAATAATCCTAGAATAGGTAAAATGAGTGAGTATTCTCAAGAGGCTATTTGAGAGAGTGTGTATGGTGAACGAAGTCAAGGTGAAGGATATATGCGACTAGTGGATGGGTTGAAGGTAAGATTATGTTGATTATGGTGTGTATGACCTATAGGTTATATTTATGATGTCATAATAGAGCTCTTATAGGTTTGAATATTGAGTGCGAGTGAAGAATTGAAGAGTGGGGTTAGTTAGGATATGTAATGTGTCATAATTGATCTTTATATGCTGGTTCAAGTATGTAGTGTGATTTGGACAATAGGGAGTATTGTATAAAATAGTGAAGGTGAAGAGTGATAATTAGAGGTCCATCATTAGTTGTTGAAGACATTAGTTCAAAATGTCTAGGGGGTTACAGCCTCTTTAGAAGGTGAAACTTGTTAAAGGTCTACTTATTGTGGTAACTCAACTAGACAGGTGTACTAGCTCCTTAAGAAATTGTAGTCTCACTAAAATAAGGAATGGTATTTCCTTGATCAGTTACAACTAGTGTAAATTGGTTCTTGTTATTATATGACACTAATACAATTATAAGTTCTAGTGGATTTTATTCCCTAAGAGGGTTTCCCACGTCTGTCATGTGTTATGTTCTTGATCTTGCATTGTCTCCTTATTCATTGTTATGAATGATGTGTATTCTTCATTAATTATTATGGTAACTAATTAAGAGTTTTGAAAGGTTTGAAATTAAATTTTGATTATCTAAGCTCACTGATTCATCCCCCTTCTCAGTGATTATACCTCTAACAATTGGTATCAGAGTGGGTCCTTTGGAGGAAGCTTAATATCTTGAAGGAGATCCTAAGTAGGTATAAAAATGGCCAAAAAATTGTAGAAAAAAATCAATAATAGAAGACTATGATCAAGTAACTTGAGGAATAAATATGTACTTTGAATAAATATGCTAAAGAGGGTGAGAAGGTTATCAATGACCTCAAGGTTCAGTTAAAAGATTCCAAGGAAATTTGATTAAAATAAAACTACATAATTGATGTTGAATAAGTGTTCTATGAAAATAATGAAGAATAAGTGGATCTAGGAGCTGAGCTCATAAGGAGGAATCACAAGATGAGGTATGTGATCAAAGCTGTTGAGGCACAAGTTAGTTCTCTTAAGGGAAGGTTGTTAGGAAAGTCCAAGAGAGATGAGAAGTATCAAGAATAGATAAATTAAATTGAATTTAAATTATATATATTCAAAGAGATAGCCAATAAGGCCTAAGAGGATGAAGATAATATTATTAATCTTGATGATTAGTTAAGGACTGCAAGTGCAAATTTGAAAAAAAGATAAGATGAGTACACTCTGCTAAATATTGATATGAAGTCATTGAATAGTGAGAATGAGATTGTTGTAGTCAAGTTGGATAAGTTGTAAAATAAGCATGAGAAGATTGAGTATGTTAAGGAGATTATAAGATTTAAAATCAATGTAAAAAGGACTATTAGACAACCAAATTCTTCAAGGTATGCTAGTTTATTCCATGCTCATTGTTATATATGTAATAAGTATGGTCATAGAGCTAAGGACTATAGAAGGAAGTTATTCAAGTATGGACATTCAAGGAGCCTTGAAAGAAGGATCAATTGGTCATGGAGAAATCATAACTCAAATTAGTTAAGAGGTATGTTGAATGATATTATTTTCTATAGTTTCAAAAAAGTAGGACATATTGCCAAATTTTGCAAGAATAGTTTGAATAAACACTCTGCTCCTAGAAGTTAATCAATTGTGTTGAGACCCAAGACTATGAAGGATTATATTTATCAAGGTGGAATAACTACTACATCAAAAAATGAATTAGATATTAATAAAATATAGGACTATCAAGAGAATTTATCTTCTATTGAGATAGAAAAATAAGATCACAACCATCATCAAGCAAAAGGTATGAATGATCTTGTGTGTTTTAATTGTCATAGAGTTGGTCACATTGATAGGTATTGAAATAATAGGTTGAATGAGTTCCCAAATCAAAATAAGGTGTATGGAGCTCCTACTATGCAAGGAAGAGGTCATATATGGATATGGAAACCTAAGCCTATTAGAAGAGATCAGACTAATACCAAAGATGGTTTGTTTGCCATGATAGACATGAAGGAAAGTCAAGATTTTATATTGACAAAATTTAGTGACAAATCTAAAGAAAATAATTAAGTCAAGGAATCATTCAAAGTCAAGCAAGACTGTAAGTCAAATGAGATTATGGAGATATGGGACTCTGCATAGTTTGAGGACTTTTAGTATCTATATGTCAAAGGGGTGTCTCTCTTTAAAATTTAAGGTGACACTTTATAGAAAGAGGAAGCATAATGGATTTTGGTTGGGTCTTGACTGATGTTTTAAGACAAAGAAGGTTATGAGAAGATATGTTATCTTACTATCAAATACTTTATTGATTGGTAGACCTGTATGTCAAGATGCTCTTTGGTTGATCAATTTATTCTAATTTTTTAAAGAACTATCCCAAAAGATGAAAGGAAGTGACTTAATGGTTTGATGTCTATAAACCCTAGGGTGTGTGTTCATGATGCTAATGACTCAATTTTGGTATATGGAGCTAAGTGAACATTAGGTGGAGAATTTAAAATGTTTTCATTAGTTGGTGACATACTTGTAATGAATGATTGAGCCTAGTTTAGTGTTATTTGTCATGAAATAATGTTGGTAGTGTGTACAAGTTTTGCAATTAGTAAATGGTAGTTTTAAGGTGTCTAATTAAGGATGATATGGTGTCAAAATATTTTATTACATAATAAATATTGAAGAGAAGGTTGATATGGAGGATGAGGAGAATGTGTTGTCTTATCTTTGATATCATGAAGGTCTCTAAGTTTTGTAGATGACAAGTTATTTATGTCATGGAGTTTGGGGGAGCTAACTTAGATAGCTTGAGTGGCTTGAAGAGTTGTGCATAATGTGAGAGGGAACATATGTGAGATGTTCCAATCTTGGTGGAGATTTCAAGAATTATGATATAGATGTGAGCTAAATTATGTTGATATGATGACATGATCAAACCAAGTCAGTTGCTTTGAAAATGTATTAAATCCTCTTGTATAAACAAAAGGGGAGCTTTGTAATTGGTTAGATTCTATGATTAAAGGACTGTGTAGTTAGATCTAAGAAAGAAGGTATAAAGGGAAATTATGTTGATTAATCATTATTAGAAATGGTTTGAAGATGATAAAAGAAAAGTTTCCTAAGCACAAGTGACTTAGGGGGAGTCCCTCTTAATGTTTTCATGGTCCACAAGATCATAAGTTTAGCCCACTTTGTCATTGTGTCAAAGGGGGAGAAAGAACCTAATGAGAGAGATAGAGTCTAAGCATAATATTTATATTAGTGTTTCAAATCAATGGCAAAGGGGAAAATTGTTGGATTATTGTCAATTATGTCTCCAAGGTGATAGGACCTAAGTTCCCCAAAGCTCTGACACAACTTGTCAGAATTAAGAGCAAACATTATTACCTTTGTATAAGCAACTTAAACATGTGGAAATACCCAAAAGAAAAAATAACTATCAATGAGAAAACACACAGAATATGAGAGGCAACACACAATTGTATTCAACTCATTACAAAAGAAATTACAATAAAGAGATCACAATATTCTTCCACCTCTGTGAGGCTTCCTCCTCAAGGGCTCCAAGTAATCTTCCCACCTAAGTAATCTTCTCTCATAGGTCACAACTAACAACTAACACAAGCTGTTGTTCATCTCATTGTACGTCCAGTACAACGGAGTACGAACCAGTACTCCAAGTAGATCTCACCATGATCCTACTCCTGATGTATTGCTGTCACCTTGATCTTGCTCCCCCACCGATCCTCTTCTGACCCTCACATACACACATCCCTGCAGACCAACCTGATCTTACTTATCACATGTAGATCTCCACCATGATCCTGCAACACCCTGCATATCAAACCTGATCTTACATACATGGAGAATCCTACTTGATTCTACCATGGGAAGAACTCTCCAAGTTCTACACTTGGGTTCTAAAAGTTCAAAACTTAACAATACAGCCCATGAGTCTATTATATAGAACTCATGCATACAATAATTAGACAAGCGGCTCAAAGACTCAAACTGGTCTTCATCATACAAAATACGCATTCACTTAACTGACTATTTGTCAATAGCAGTTCTGACTGCCACAGGCGACCGACATCGGTCCCTGCCTTCTTGGAGGTGATCGACACTGGCTGATCTCCTGCCAATGATGGTTTCCTTCTATGCTTCCCCTAACTGATGTCGGTTGTGGCCTGCCAACACTGGTGACTACATATGCTCAAAAACCTCCATGTTTGCCTTAAGGTGAAGCTTTTAGCTCCACACCCTAACAATCTCCCACTTGGAGATAAACAGCTGCACTGTACCCATATTAATACTCTATCTAATCTGCATCCTGGCTTGTATTCCTCTTCAAGCTCCCACTTGAAGACAACCCACCACACTCCTTATGGTGTTAATCCTATGCTTGAATTTCTTCATCCTCAGCTTACCTTCTTCTACCATTGCTATACTCCCACTCAATCAGAAACCCCTGTGAGTAACCTGTAATCAACAAACCACTAACTAGATCTAGCCATCTGTTAGTCAAACTCACTTTGAGAACATCCAACCTTGCTCTGATACCATTTGATAGGACCTAATTCCCCAAAGCTCTGACACAACTAAGAGCACACATGATTACCTTTGTATAAGCAACTTAAACATGAAAAAATACCCAGAAGAACAAATAACTATCAATGAGAAAACACACAGAATATGAGAGGCAACACACAATTGTATTCAACTCATTACAAAGGAAATTACAATAAAGAGATCACACTCTTCTTCCACCTCTGTGAGGCTTCCTCCTCAAGGGCTCCAAGTAATCTTCCCACCTGAGTAATCTTCTCTCATAGGTCACAACTAACAACTAACACAAGCTATTGTTTACCTCATTGTACGTCCAATAAAACTGAGTACGAACTGGTACTCCAAGTAGATCTCACCATGATCCTGCTGCTGATGTATTGTTGTCACCTTGATCTTGCTCCCCCGCTGATCCTCTTCTGACCCTCGCATACACACATCCCTGCAGACCAACCTAATCTTACTTATCACATGTATATCTCCACCATGATCCTACAACACCTTGCATATCAAACCTGATCTTACATACATGGAGAATCCTACTTGATTCTACCATCAGAAGAACTCTCCAAGTTCTACACTTGGGTTCTACAAGTTCAACACTTAAAAATACAACCCATGAGTCTATTATATAGAACTCATGCATACAATAATTAGACAAGCGGCTCAAAGACTCAAACTAGTCTTCATCATGCAAACTACGCGTTCAATCAATTGACTATTTGTCAACAGCAGTTCTAACTACCACAGGTGACTGACGTTAGTCCCTGCCTTCCTGGAGGTGACCGACGTCGGCCGATCTCCTACCGATGTCAGTTTCCTTCTGCGCTTCCCCTGATCGATGTTGGTTGTGGCCTACCGACGCCGATGACTACATACGCTCAGAAACCTCCATGTTTGCCTTAAGGTGAAGCTTTTAGCTCCACACCCTAACACAAGGTGACCAAGGATGTTGATGAGGTGTCATGTGTGCTATAATGATAATGACAAAGTGTGCTTTAATGTGTCTCAGAGATCTTGCATGGTTATTCAATGTTTGACTAAGTAAGGTGATTAAAGATGAGTATGGTGATTTTAGGATGTTAAAAGGGTCATATCAAAGGTCAAGGTTGATTGGAGAGCTTGTCTACATGATTGGATTTCATCTGGTTGATCATTATTTTTGTCTAGACATTTTGGGTCTAGTGGCAAGAAATCTGAGTAGGCAGTTTGTTGACATCACCATTGCCACATGTGGATGAGTCAGGATGAGTTGGTCATATGGTTATGATAAAATTTGTACCTAGTTACTATGTTATAAATTTAAGGTCATGAAATGAAGTTCAACATAAGATATGAAAGTAAAAAATTGGCATTCCAAGTAGTTTGACAGTGTTTTCCCATAGCCAAATTTGTAATGTGGCAAGAAAAGTTGAGTAGGCATTTTGATGTAGTCATATTTCACACATGTCAAAGTTTCAAAATGAGTTGATAATATGGATTTTTTTATTTTTGACCCTAGTTACTATGATATATATTTTAGTTCATGCGATGAAGCATGCCAAAAAATATGCATGTTCAAAGTTAGCCTCCCAAGTAGTTTTTGACATAGTTGTCTCTATGATATAAAAATTTGAGTGAGCAAATTAATGAAATTATATCTCACATGAGTGAGGGTTCTAGGAAAATATTGATATATTTTTAGATTATCCTATGTGAATAGATCATATGGTCCAATTTTTAGATCATGATACTTAGCACAACAAAAGTTATTAAGGTCTAAAATTGGCCTTCCAAGCAGATAGCAATGTTCCCCATACTTAGCCAAATTTGTGAAGTGTAAAGAATAGGACCAAATAGAGATCCAAAATATCATAAGATTTGTTATAGATAAAGATAAATGGATTGTATTAATTTGAATTAGTATAAGTCTTTTTTTGTTAATGAATTTAAATATCGAGCTCCTTAAAAAAGGTTCAATAGAGCATGTTTGTTCCAAGATGTCAAGAAGCAACTAGATGAGGACAAGTGATAAAAATTTAACATTGAGAAAAGGTAAAGATAAATATTCTTCTAAGATCCAACGGTGATAATTTTTTTTTTACATATATATATCAATGGTTTGTATTGAGTGAGATGATTTTAAAGTGTCTAATACTTAACATAGATAAAATTTGAGCTACGTACAGGAGATCGATGAAGTGCATTACGTCAAATAGTCAAGATAAATATCCAATGGTGAGAGATGAAAGGTAAAATTAAATATAATTTAATAAATATAAATGGTTCATGTTTAATATGAGATATGATATCATAAGATGATAACAAAGTGGTCAAGGTTTAAATGTGACTATTGTCATTTGAATATTTGAATTTTACAAAGGGAAAAACCAGTGCTCTATATTTTGTCCATAACTTTTGATCCAGGGTGAATTCAAAGGTGATATAAAAATGAAAGTTGAATAAGAATCAATTTAAAATATATTTAAACTAGTTATAAGTTTTTAATGTTTGTACAGTCAAATATATTGAGATCTAAATTTGACTATGTGTTTGACTGTGTTTTACAAGTGACTTGAGAAGGATAATTGAGTTCGTGTTGATGATTTATGGATTTATCATGATGAATTAGATATTTTAAATTTTTCTATACTATATAAGGATTATTTTTTTGTTAATTTTATATTTTACAAGTCTATATTATGTATGATCAAAGACATAGAAGTTGATTTTGTTTATAGAATGCATTGGTAGTTTGAGTGACCATCTTGTAGAGGTAAGTTAAAGGTGTTCTTTGTAGAATTAAAGAATAAAATGAGCATGGATATGTTATATACTTATATAAGTATTATTATAAGTATTTTTTTTCATTATATGCCTTTTATAAGATATGGAAAGTTAAAATAGCTTGATTGTATTTTGACTATATATGACTAGTCTGAGTGGTCATTTTGTATATGTTATTGTAAATACTTAGAACATGTGCTAATGTGTCTAAATAACATATAGGTATATATAATTTATTTAATGGTTTACCCATGTGATTTAATGATATGTATATCTAAAATATTTGAGTAGTTGGTTCAAAATTTTGAGACTATGTTTTTGTGTATGAAGACCTAAAGAGCGAGGATACCTAATTGGTAGGTTCAAGTATGGAGTTGGTATTCCAAGTGGAATGGACCCACGTGAGAGTGATAAAGGGGATATTGGATATATTTTTGATGTATTTTAATCATTGGTAAAATATTAAGGTTGTCCAAGTAGTCTCACATTGAACATGTGAATATGAAGGCCTAATTGTTTTAGGTCTCAGTAAGACCTAATGGTGGTTTGGGGCTAATGAGGCATTGACTGACCTATGGAGTATATGTTTATTACATGTAAGATGTATGATTAAATATTTTAAATGTGTAAAAAGTGCGATAAGCATCTTGGCTGACAAATATGGGTTATACCAAGAGTATAGTATAAGTAAAGGCCTATTTAGCCTATTTGTTCTAATTGTGCTAGTGTAGAGCCAAATGAAGGTAAGAACATTTGAAAGAGAAAGTAAAAGTTAGTGTGGAAAAAAACAAAGTGAAGAGAATAATACATGATTGTCTAATCAAGGTTATTAAGTTGATCACATAGGTCATTGGACCTAAGAAGCCTAGAAGAGGTAGAATGAGTGAGTATGCTCAAGAGGTTGTTTACGAGAGTGTGTATGGTGAGTGAAGTCAAGGTGAAAGTTGTGTGTGCCTTTGGATTGGTTTAAGTTAAAGTTAGGTTGATGATGGTGTGTATGAAATTTAGGTCATATTTTTGATTTCATAACAATGATCTTGTAGGTTTGAAGATTGAGTGTGAGCAAAGAATTGAAGAGTGGTGTTAGTTGGGATATATAATGTGTCCTAATTGATCTTTATATGTTGGTTCAAGTATGTAATGTGATTTGTCAAACATGGAGTATTAGATGAAATATTGAAGATGAAGAGTGATAATCATAGGTCCATCACTAGGTTTTTAAAACATTAGTTCAAAGGTGGAGATGTTCATAGGTGTTGTTGTGGTTTCTCAACATCTAGGGGGTTGCAGCCTCCTTGCAACGTGAAACTTGATAAAGGTATAGTTATTATGGTAGCTCAAATAGATAGGTATAGTGTCTTTTTGTGGGATTACAGTCTCACTAAAATAAGGGATGGTATTTCCTTAATCAGTTGTAACTTGTCTAAATTAGTTCTTGTTATTATAGGATAGTAGTCTAATTATAGGTTCCAATGGGTTTTACTCTCCAAGAGGGTTTCCCACGTATGTCATGTGTTATATGATTGATCTTGCATTATCTCTCTTACTCATTAATATAAATTATTTGTATGCTTCATGAATTCTTGTGGTAGTTGATTAAGAGTTTTGAAATGTTTGAAATTGAAGTTGGATTATATGGGCTCACTGATTCACCCCCCTCAGTGATTGTACCTCTAACACTATGTGTTTAATGACTCCAAATTTAAGCTTATTGCTATGAATAAGCTAAATTATGGGTAAAACACTCAAAAAAATAGTAAAAAGTATAGATATAATCCTAAAATAGTGATTTAAAATAGTAAAAAGTATAGATCTTGTGTTAATTGATCACTCAAGATAGGTCCTAATTCACCATTCTCTCACACTTGTATGTTATCTTATGAATTAACCCTTACCTTATATTTTTATACACTTATAAGGACTCATTATCTATTCAAAAAAATAATACACATGTATCTCTAGAGTATCAGTTTAGTCTACCTATACACAATTTTGTTTTTCCAAATACGATCAATAACATTAGTTGATACTAAGATGATCTGATTAGTACTTACCTGATCTAAATAATAACTATTTTATTAAAAAAACCTATATTTAGGGTCATAAAATCATCCTATCTTGTTAAAGGCATGATTAGTTATTTAATTATATCATATAAACAAATGAAGATCTCAATCACAAGGGATTGGACACTTATCATATACATATATACATTATTGCACACTAAGCACAACTACTCTATTATTCCCAATTTGTAAACCTATCACTAGGATTAGTCTCAAGAAAATTATAAATCACTCAAAACATAAGTCAAAGAAAACATTTTAAATTAAAAAATACACATCATTAGTTTCATAGATATAGTGAAGGAACACAATTGCACAATCACACTAGGTGGGAAAACTACATGTGGCTTAGTTTCCCTCCTTAGAGTATTAGATACATAGGAAAAAATAAATCATTATAAAATGTTTATTTATGTCAAGTCAATCCATTACATGTCCCTAATTTGTGTATTTTTTTATCCCTCACAAGCACACCAAGGGATTTAATTCAAAGTAGATTGATTTTTGGAGTTATGTGCATCATTGGGGTTCAAGATTGAAAACATAGAGAAAGCAAAGATAGTCACAAATGACCATATAATCATTATCAACTAATGTGTAGTTAAATACCAAATAGGAGATCAATATCAAATAATAATAATAACCCAATCATATAGAACTAAACCAATGTATATAGTGAATCAATTCTAGAACTAAATGAACCATAGGCCTACTTATCCCTTAATTTTCACTTCTATAATATAGTCATAGTCAGGTAGTCAACCAAAAAAACTAAGTATCATGATATATTTAGTACTTTATATACTTAGCATATGCCCTTGTTAAATCATAAGAATCAATGTCAATATTTTACATTCAAATGTATACTTAAGTGCCATATATATATATATATATATATATATCCAAATTGAATTTCAATGTTCTATCTTAATTAGATCAATCTCATTCATTAATAAAAATTAGGGAAAAGTATATTGGTGAACCCATACATATATAAAATAGTGAAAACCCCTTAGTTTCCCTCAGGGTTTCATTTTTATAGTATTTTATATTTCATCCTTAGGGTTTTATTTTTTGACTTGTTTTCTAATTTCTTTTCCCCTCTATTGAAATATTTCTACCCAAGAATGCAAGTGATTGAGAGAAAGCAAAATAGAAATCACATATGAGCCAAATAAATTGTATTCAACTCAAGAAAATACAAAGCAATACAATAGAATGGGATATTCATATGAGAGAAAGAGGTGGGTTTATATAGGATATTCCACCCAAGAGACTCTAAACACAACCAATGTGGGATAAATGTAAAAAGACCCTAAGTAAACCTAACCTATTTTGAAGAGAGAAAAAGTGTAAAATAAGCTAAGAAATAGTTAGATAGTACAGTAACCCTATTCACACTAACATAAATCACATATGAGCCAAATAAATAGTATTCAACTCAAGACAATGCAAAGCAATACAATAGAATGGGATACCCATATGAGATCAATAGGTGGGTATATATAGGATATTCCACCCAAGAGACTCAAAACACAACCAATGTGGGATAAATGTAAAAAGGCCCTAAGTAAACATAACCTAGTGTGAAGAGAGCTAAAGCAGAGAATAAGCTAAGAAATAGCTAGATAGCAAAGTAACCCTATTCACACTAATATAAATCACATATGAGCCAAATAAATTATATTCAACTCAAGAGAATACAAAGCAATATGATATAATGGGATACTCATATGAGAGCAAGAGGTGGGTATATATAGGATATTCTACCCAAGAGACTCAAAACACAACCAATGTGGGATAAATGTAAAAATCTCCTATGTAAACTTAACCTAGTGTGAATAGAGATAAAGCGAAGAACAAGCTAATAAATAGATAGATAGAAAAGTAACCCTATTCACACTAACATGCCCCCCTTAAGTAATCTGACAAGTGCAAGGATGTAATGATGTATGGGTCTTAGTTACTAGGCCATGTTAGGTACCCATGTATAAAAAAGTCTCAACTAGAGTAAAGGAGAAAACCACATGGGAAAAAACTCCTCCCTAAAAGTGAGAATACAAGAAGTGTGGAAAGGTAGAGTCAACATGAATCATATGACACCAAATGCAACACATATATACAATGAATAATCCCCCCCACAAGAGAGTAAAAGAAGAGAGATAAAGTAACCCCCACCCCACCCCCCCCTTAATGTAGAGTCACCTGCATTGATGGTAGATATTTGACAATGAATGTTGAAGATGATCCATGATTG